>JACVVK020000005.1:3412500-3582500 GCA_018292915.2 Batillaria attramentaria | reverse complement strand
GTGTGTGTGTGTGTGTGTGTGTGTGTGTGTGTGTGTGTGTTCAGAACCTCCAGTTACTGGGCATGTCTCTCCAGCTGGTGTCGCTGACGGCTGTCGTGGCCGGTCCGGCTGGAACACTACTCACGCCACTTCTGGGCTGGGTCAGCGACAGAGGATCGAACCCGAACCGCCGCAAGATGCTGAATGTGATGTTCTGCTCGGCGCTGCTCGTATCTGGAGTCTTCTGTGTCGTTTTGGCCAACGTCCTTCACCTCCGTTCTGCTTCCGAAAGAACCCCTAAGAACGCTACGGTAACATGGCAACTACGCTACTTATAAACATTCACAGCTTTTTTTCCCCCAATAAGTGGTACACGAACACAAGAGATCCTTAGAGAAAAAGAGGGGGCGGGAAATTGGGGATAATTAAGAAACTTTAACAGCATTTGCGATTGAAGTGATGCTCCACTTAGACATTGCGAACTTGTTAAGTATTTCGCATCTTCTGCTATTGAGAACAATTATGCGTTTGGGGGAACCATTTTGTGTTTCTAGGCGTGTATATATATTTGTTTTTCTTCATCTTGCATGTGTCGCTTGCTGGAGACTTGTGTCAGTGAGGACAAACTTTTCTAGTCTAGGTTTACAGCGAGGCCTCTAGCAGATGCTCGTGTCTGAATTTTGTAATAGACCGGCAAAACTCTGTGCTGTGTGTTCCCGCACATTGATGTTTAGTGACAACCATAAAACATTTCCAATCAGATATGTACTGTTTGTACGTAATCTTCGTCTGAGCTATACCCTTAACGATTTTGCATCGTCGCAGCAATGAATCAAGTGCTCGTGGGTAAAAATACAATCCACCGGATTGGCTGGTTTACCGGAATGTCAAGGGCGCTGACTTTTTTTTTAAAGGCTGGCCAGTGACTTTGCCAATTTGTTGTAGTGGATGTCGCATTGCCCTTGCACGGTACATCGTGGGCTATTCCAGGGCCCTCCACCGATCGCTGTTGGAGACCATGGATGAAATGAATACAAATATTACGTCGGCCCCGCACTTGCGACATTTGCTCAGATCCCGAGGGTCACCTTGTCCCTATTGTGGCTAAATAACTGATACCATAAAGAAAGTTTGCCACATCAAGATTGATGATCCTTGATGAGTGATTGGGTGTCCTAAACGTCCAATACAATATCAGTGAAAATTGAATACGAAAATGCGGCTACGTTAAATGGTTTGGGCAGCACTCGTAAGCTCTTCTTTATCGTCCCACACAAGGTCATCCTATCTTGCTATTGTATTCCTTCCGCGTCAGTGAAGTCCATTGATGCTTTCGGCGAATCATTCTTTTATAACAAAGGTGACTTTTTCCTTTTCCTTTCTAAATGACATGCCTTTATATCTATTAAGGGGGAACCACCTACGCTTTCCGACAACGACAGCTTCACAACATGGTTTCCATTAACGGATCAAAACGTCAACGAGACAGGAACACCACTCAAGGCATGGATAGGATTGCTGGGCTACATTGTTATAGACGTTGCTTTCCAGGTTAACAGTGCATTCGTGAAATCCTGGGTACTGACGTGCAGCCCTCGCCCTGCACACACTTCTGTTCTGGAGTTGGGAACCATAGTGAGTTCAGCATCAGGTCTTTTGACATCTGGCATCGCCTCGATCGACCTCGATCATACCTGCTTTTGGTGCTCCACGGAAGGGTAAGTGAAAAAAAAATCATTTCACAAACATGTCGTGATATATCTGAACAGGTCGTCAATAGGCGCAAGTCAAAACGGTTAAGCATGGTGTTCACACACACACACACACACACACACACACACACACACACACACACACACACACACACACACACACACACACACACACACACATTTGAGTGGGTCGGTGCCATCAGCATGTGCTGGCTATTAATTCTACAATACTACTACTGTCTCTCATATTCGTAGTGTTCAAGAGTGTGATTGGACGTATGTATAGTTACCAGCACAATGTTTCAGAATGGGACTGGCGGTTCAGGTGATTGTCCAGGAATGTATCATTCTCGTCCTGGTCCTAGTGGGAAGCGCATTCACGGTCCTGGTTGGATATCACCAGCTTCGTCGTTTGATCAACAAGAAGAGGAACTGGTCTGTAGTCGGCAAGACTTCTGAAAACACCGAACCTGACGGAAAAGGGGGTCCGGTAGCAGCAGAGGGTGAGGCGGACGAAGACAGGGCGCCTTTGATTCGAGGTGCTGAAGAATCAGACCAGTCTGCCAGTCACATTTCCCGCGCTTCTTTGAGAAACTACAGAACCAATACCCCAGCACTCAGCAGTCTCACAGCTTCTTCAAACGACAGTATGGACAGCGGCAACCGAACTTCACCTGAAGTAACGATCTGCATATCCAACAACCAGGGAGGAAACAACTCGAAGTTTAAACGGCAGTTAATCTGGATATGTCTGGCCGTTTACTTCTCAGCAGCAACTGTATGCATCTTCAGCACACTGACGACGGACTACGTGGGCAAGGCGATCTACGGCGGGAACCCTGAAGCGGAGCCTGGTAGCGATAGCCTGAGGAACTATCAGACCGGAGTCAGGTTGGCGTCTGTCGGTTTCGTCGTCTACTACAGCAGCTATCTCCTGGCCAGCGTCTGTCATAAACGAGCCCATAGTGTTCTAGGTTACTGATGATTTGAACTGTATTCTTCTTATTTATCCGATGTTTGAATACCACATTAATATTTTTCATCAGTCGCTTGCGAAATCAAGAACTGTGACATGAACATGTTTAATGATGAAGAGTGTGTTGTTGCACCGTCTGCAAACTGGCACTACCTGAAAATTACCGAGGGAGCTGAGTACCGTCACCATGCACCCGCTTCACTACAACTCTTCTTGGGACGTTAAACACAAAAATCCAGTTGTAAATTGGTTTATCCTGGTACGCACTATGGCAGCTTCTGTAAGGGTACCCTCCTGTTACACTCCGATGCCAATGGGGTACCCTTCAACACAGCGACACGAAGGATAGAGCCAAGATAAACCTGTTAACAATTGATGTCCGTGTTAAGTACACCCCGAAGAACTAGGAAAGACCTACCCAAAAGTCATGTGGCGGGGGGTGCACGGTAGCGGTAATTAGTACCCCGGGTATTTTCAGATACATGCCAGTTTGCAGACAGTGCTACAACAGACGAGGAAAGGTACTTGTGGATACACACACGTGATGTCAGGAAGCGACTTTTGACTGCAATCTTAGATTGCACAGGACGAAAGGTTGTGTAACGACTGTATAATTATGTACTGCAGAATATCTAAAAGAACGCTGAGGAAAAAAAAAAAGTGTGTGTGTGTGTGTGTGTGTGTGTGTGTGTGTGTGTGTGTGTGTGTGTGTGTATGCTCTTATAATTTATATAATAATATAATATATATAATTTATCATATCCACGACAACCGATCTCGTTTATTTCACAGGTTACAGAGTAGTGTACACTGTGACACATGTAGCAGTCAGTGGTTCTATGCTTGCGCTGGCTCTAACTGCCCGGATGGAGGTCTTCTTTGTAGTGTGTGTGCTGGCCGGGTTTCAACGTGCAAGTTTCTTTGTCATTCCTTTCGCCGTCACCAATGACATCATTCAGTCACAGGTATATAGTACTTTCCCTGATCGCAGTTTCCTTTTATTTTCGTACAGTTTTCCTCTTAGTTTAAGTCAGTTCAGAAACCGACCTATTCCCTCGGTAGTAAAGGCGTCGAGTCAGGTTGGTAATATTGGTTGGCTTTTTTGTGCTTGGTTCACCTTCCATTCTCTGACAGACGAAGGGAAGCACAGATGTCGTTTGACAATATATATATATATATATATATATATATATATGCAATGTTTAGTCTGTTTACGATCTACAAGCTACAAACCCTTGTGAACATCACTGTCAACTAAAACACATTGTATTTATTTTCCACTTCAAATCATTCACATTCATAAAAATACCATTATCCTGTTTTTGCTTTCGTTTTCTTTATTGTTAAAGACATGGAGAAGTGGACAAGATGGCAGCAAAAGACTTGGGACGATCATGTCGGTGGTGTGTAGCATGGGCTCCCTGTCCTACTGTACGATCTTCGCTAGTGCAGCTCCTCTAGAACACGTGACGGGAGTAGTGTCCACCCCGCTGTGGATAGGTGCAGCCTCCGGATGTCTCTCTACCATCAGCTTCCTCCTTGTCGGGAAGATCTGAAAAGTCCACGGTGCTCATCCAGTGGCGATGGAATAGGATCGAACCGTGATCGAACAGAATTCAGAAACACAGAAAATATCGTATTGTGGGTGCCCGGTTCAAGTGTGGTGCATCATCAGCTTATAACTTTTTCCCCCACCCCCTAACTCATCTGTGAACAGCATAAAACTGGTTTAACGAGCCAACCGCCTCTAAGATTTACGAAAAGGGTAAAAACCATGGCAGTATCAGGATTTTGAAAGGATCTCGACAATCGCTATAGACAGCAGTGCTATAGACAGCAGTGTTGCCTCGTCCTGTTTAATAATGTTTGTCTCGATTCTTCCATAAATCTTGATATTACCATTTTTACCCATTTTTTAAAAGCTTAGAGGCGGTTGAACTGTTCATCCATTTTTTTTTTTTTTTTGGTCATGATTCACTAGCCAATCTTAGTATTGTCAACGTTCGTTAGAATAACTGATGATTTATATGATTTTATATTGTATAAACCATCCAGATGACTTCTCTTTTATCTGTGTTAATGGTATCTTGACATGGTCACCGCACACACACACACACACACACACACACACACACACACACACACACACACACACACAAAGTTGTTTCTTTTTTTCTTCAAGATTTCAGATTTAGAATATTTTATTCATTTCTCCCCGTTTGGGATGTGGAGCCGGAAGGAATGACCTTCAGCCTGGGCATTCCGCAATAACTGCATCATCATTTACAGACATCTCACATCTAGAGCCAAGCCTTTTTGGCTCCCTTGTGTAACAAAGGGAGTCTTTGCAATAACCCTTCGTCGTCTGTGTGTGTGTGTGTGTGTGTGTGTGTGTGTGTGTGGATGCCTGGATGTCTGTGTGTCCGCAGTAAACCTTAACATTGGCATTTTCTCAGAATCTACAAAGAGCAGAGGCACCAAACTTGGCATGCTGCTAGACAGCCATAAGACCTTTCAGAATATATCATTTTGAATGACCTTGACTCCAGATCAAGGTCACTGAAGCTGTCTGTTTTAAAATGTGACATTGGCATTTTCTTGGAATCAACAAACACCGAAGGTTTTAAACTTTGCATAATGATAGATATTGATAAGAACTTAACAGATATACATGTATTCAATGGCCTTGTCTCAAGGTGAAAGCCGCACCAGCATTTTTCTGCATTTCCGCAGTAAATCTTAACATTGGCATTTTCTCAGAATCTACAAACATCAGAGGCACCAAACTTGGTACGCCGATAGACAGCCGTAAGACCTTTCAAAATATATCATTTTGAATGACCTTGACAAGCTGTCTGTTTCAACTAACCAAACAAAACACAACAACTACAATCAAACAAACACCGAAACAAATCAAACAAACAAACACCCTCCCCCCCCCCCCAAACAAAACAAAACAAAAAGAAGAACCCACCCAAAAAACAAACGAACAAAATAAACAAAACAAAACCGAAACCACAAAACAAACACCACCACCCCCTCGAAACAAACTAACAACAACAACAACAACAACAAAACAACAAAAAACCCCAAAACAAAACAAACAAACAAAAAAAAGAAAGGAAGAAAAAAACACCTCAATCCACAACAAAACAAAAACCGAATCGAGTGATTGAAGCAGCGGCAAGACCGAATAACCATACCAGACGCTAAAGTGGAGAGAACTCTACTGAAACAGCGACACAATCATTTTCATTTCCCTTTAGGCTACAACTATACTTCACTACATGATCACGAGTACAATTCACGCGCGCAAACGCCATTGAAAAGCATTGCACGTACTATAATTTACGTCCGATTAGCACGATGTCCTCAGGCCTGTGCTCCTTTTAATGCATTTGAAAATCAGACTGCTTGGTGAATCTCTCTCTCTCTCTCTCTCACACACACACACACACACACACACACACACACACACACACACAGACGGCACTCACAGCGGCGGAGAAGTGCGTTCAGAGGCACCATGCCCGCCAACAGCCCTGAAAAGCATTGCACGTACTATCATTTACATCCGATTAGCACGATGTCTTCAGGCCTGTGCTCCTTTTAATGCATTTGAAAATCAGACTGCTTGGTGAATCTCTCTCTCTCTCTTTCTCTCTCTCTCTCTCTCACACACACACACACACACACACACACACAGACGGCACTCACTGCGGCGGAGAAGTGCGTTCAGAGGCACCATGCCCGCCAGTAACAGTGTTGTTATTGTCAGAGTCACACGTACATCATGTCTGTGTGGAGAATGCGAGCGACGTGCGTTTATGCCTTTGAACGTGGAATTTTAGCCCGTCCTATGATGTTGTTTCCATTACTATGGAAACAACATAATGATAGTATAAAAAACTGAAACAACAAACAAACAAACGAACAAACAAACACCATCACCGCCACCGTCAACAACAACAAAACAATTTGATAAAAATCCTAACCATCCAAGCGTCATCTCATTTGGTGCTTCCGACCAGGGAAAAACAGACGATGGAGCGACGACCAAACTACGGACGTCCACACTTGACAGGTTAACGTGACTACAGGCATGACGTCAGACTTTTGTTGTCACACGCAGCTGTACATACGACGCAATGTTACTGATGAATTATTTGTGGAACCATAGTTGTACTGTAACGCTACGCGGTCGAAAGTCAGAAATCACACCTCCCCAGTACGGTGTATTTGGTTTACACATTTTCTTCAGGTAGATACAAGTCTGCACATTACCATGAAACAGTATTACACAACACAACACAACAAATCAAAACTTATCATATTGGTCATGTGAAACAGGTTGCAAACAAACAAAAAATGTCAAAGAAAACAACCAAAAAATACCCCACCCCCGCCAAAACAACAAACAAACAAACAAACAAACACAAAAAACAACAAAAACAGCAAACAAGAATATTAACAACAAAACAAAAACAAACAAACAAACAAACAAACAAAAACAACAGACGACCACAAGCACATTATAAAACAAAACAAAAACATGCCCAAAGAAACAACAGCAAAAACAAACACCCCCAAAAAACAACAACAACAACAACAACAAAAAGAACAAGCAACAAGACCGAACCAGAGAAAAAAGCGTTCTACGTTGTGTAGGGTTAGTGCCGTGAGCCTTCCATAGTGCAGGTAAACTAATGTAACGCCTCGCGGGCTCGGCCATTAATCATATTCGTAACCAACACGAAGTCTTGCATCCATGAACATACGTAAAGGAAATGAACACACCTGCAGTGGAAGTGACATTTCACGCAGGCTGCTTAGGTAAGTATTTGCAATAAGTTGTTTCGGCGATTCTTATTATTATTTTTGGTGCAACCTCTCTCTGTATATATATATATATATATGGTTTCTGGAAGTACCATAGTGAATCCATATATATATATATATATATATATATATATATATATATATATATATATATATATATATGGATTCACTATGGTACTTCCAGAAACCATCCGTACAAATGAAAACAGCTCCAGTTTCTTTTTACACAAGTACCTGCATTCTAATTAGGAAAACAACAACAGCAACAGACAAAAACACCGATTTGCACATGCCATTGTGTGAGATGGATTTTGTTGATTTTGTTAAGATATTGCACATACCAAACCAATTTCATGTTTTTATTGACATAGAATATTCATTTTTCATTCTTATTTTGTTGCGAGCTGTGAGCCCAAGGACGATTTTCCATTTTTTTTAATACCTGTTATTTAATGGACAAGAAAGTATTTTTGAAATGAATAGAACTGAATTGAAAATCGAATGTTAGAGATGTCAAGTCATGCTCTGTCATGTATTTTGTCTCACGTTTTCGTATGCTAATGAAATGAAAAAGTAACCACAATACAAATCAGAATAACGAGTTACAAGTGAGTATGCGAAAAGCTGAAACTCAGTTATGCAGTAAGCTGAATCAATTGAATGCGTTGTAACTGATGTCATGGCCGATATCATTAGAAGAGGTAAAATATAAAGTGCTATTCTATTTTTTCTGTGGTGCAGACTTTAATGCTTCAAACTTCAGTCTTTGTTAATCCAAAGGTTTATCCATTTTGCTTCGCCATTTTCTGTATTTTCTTGTCCTTTTGGGAAGCGTGATGATGGTCCTGTCCGAGTATTGGGTGGGTGAGTGGGTGGGAGTTTAAAGATCTAAGCTCCCAACAAAAAGCTTTCCGAAGTGTGGAAAAATTTTACAGAGTCGACTGTGCAAGCTCAGTCAACTCTGTCACAGTTGCAGAGTTCACACAGTGACAGGGAACAGCGACAAAACCGTGCTGGAAAAACTGCCCCCACTTCAGTCGGGGTCCGTCTGGGGTCGATATGACTTCTGATGTCAATAAGAGTCTGATTATAATATAACTACAAGAATATTCATGTGTACATTCCCAGGGCCTATGACCACAGTAGCCGCTGGCTTGTATTCCTATTTGTACAGCTGAAAATCAGATGATGAGTGGGTGTAACAATGTATAATGCCATTCTTGGGCGTATTCATATAATGGGCGAGTATAACTGAGAAAATGCACAAAAAACCCAGCTGTGATAGAGCTTTAAAAACATGTGCCTGTGAGCTTGTCGATGTATTGCATGGCATTTTCGCCAAATCTCTTGAGTTTTTGCCACTTCCCCTCTATCTGGAAAGCTTCATGTCATGTTTCACTGCTGGAATGTGTATGCTTGACCTACGCCCTGTTTGCCCTGACTTCTCAAGATATAAAAGTGTTTGAGCATGTGATCTTGCCCAGAGTCAAGCTTCAGGTGTCTTCTTATCTTGACCCATTTCAGATTGCCTACCAGTATAAACTCGGTGTTGAGGATGCCATCTTGACGCTCCTCTATAGGAGCGATTCTCATCTAGGGAAGGCGGGAAACATGGTTAGACTGGTGTTCTTTGAGTTTTGGCTCCCTTGTGTAACAATGGGAGTCTATGTAATAGCCCTCCGGCGTCTGTGTGTGTGTGTGTGTGTGTGTGTGTGTGTGTGTGTCCAGAAAACTTTAACGTTATCATTTTCTCAGAAACTACAAACAGCAGAGACACCAAACTTGGCATGCTGATAGACAACCATAAGACCTTTTAAAACATATCAGTTTGAATGACCTTGACTCAAGGTCAAGGTCACTAACGCTGTCTGTTTGAAAATTTTACATTGGCGTTTTCACAGAATCTACAAAGACCAGAGGTTTGAAACTTTGCATGATGATAGACATTGATCAGAACTTTACAGATATACATGTATTCAGTGGCCTTGTGTCAAGGTCAAGGCCATACAAGCTATTTTTGTGAAACCTTAACATTGGCATTTTCTCAGAAATAACAAACAGCAGAGGCGCCAAACTCGGCGTGCTGATAGACAGTGATAAGACCTATGCACACATACCATTTTTGAATGACCTTGACCCAAGGTCAAGGTCATTAACGCTGTTGTGAATTTTAACATTACCGTTTTCGGAGGATCTACAATTACAAATACTAGAGGCGTCAAACTTGGCACAATAATAGACATTGATGTGATCTCATTTTAATGACCTTGACCCAAGGTCAAGGCCATGCAAACTGTTTGGGGGAAAATTGTAATATTACCAGGAACTTGGAACGCCAGAGACACTTTACTTGCCGTGAGGATAGTGATAACAGCTTTACAAACATACACTTGTGAATGACCTTGACCCTTGTCACAAGGGAGCCATGGAGGCTTTTGCCTCTCTAGTTCGTCAGCATTTAATACCACCGAACCTCATGTTTTAGCTAGGAAGTTGATGAATATGAATATCAGTTCCTTCACCGTTAACTAGATTCTTTTCTCACCTATACCTATCAGAAGGTACGTCTGTTGACACCCGGACATAGTACTCTTTTCTTCTGACACTCTAGTAACAAATATAGAAGCCCCTCAGGGCACGGTGCTTGCCCGGTTTTTTATTCACATTGTACTCCACTCATGTCTACTGATCAAATTGCTGATTATTCTGGACTAGCGGACTGTATTTCTGATGATAATCATACTGTCTATAGACACGAGATTGACAGTTTTGTGGATTGGTGTGATGGCCACTTCCTACGCCTAAACGTTGGTAAAACAAGAGAGCTGGTCGTTGACTTCAGGGAGATACCTAAGCCTGCAGCCCCCGTATCTATTAATGGCGTAAGTGTTGAGAGGGTTGACCAGTACATATACCTGGGAGTGATCATTGATAGCAAAGTTTGCTGGAGGCAGAACACAGATCTGGCTATCATAAAGTCTCAGAGTCGATTATACTTCCTAAGAAAGCTCAGGCCATTTGACGTCAGTCAGAAACTCTTAGATAAGTTCTGCTTGTCAGCTGTGGCCAGTGTGCTGTTTTGCGGCTGTTTGCTGGGGCGGGCGGATCTCAAAACAGGACAGCGGAAGGGTTAACAAGGCAGTAAAGAAGGCCGTATCGGTTATCGGAAAACCTCTTCACAACATTGAGATGACTCACTCAAAGACAAAAAACAAACAAAACAAGACAACAACAAAATTCCCCCCCCCCCCAACAATTAAAAAACAACAACAAAAAAACAAACAAACACCACCAATAACAAAAACCCTAACAAAACAGAAACCATTCAGAATAACATTAAACATCCCCTGAACAACCTCGTCAGGTCTGTAGTAGGCTGCTAATACCTACCTGCGGTACAAAGAGGTTCAGACGCTCTTTCTTGCCAGAGGCTGTCAGGGCTTATAACGATCTAGTCTCCGATAAACTATAAACATAAAATAACACTACCGCCAGCTTACAAAATACACCTTTAGCGCTGTGCGTGTTGTGAATGATTGTATGAGAGTTTTGATTGATCAACTGATTTGGGTTTTTACTACTTTCTGGAAATTCAAGCTGCTTCCCCCGAGGGAAGCGCGTCGCCGTTGGGCAGCGCCACCCAACCTACCTATCCTATTTTTTTTTTATTTTGTTGTTGTGTTTTGGGGTTTTATGTATCAGTATAGCAATCACCCCCTAATGTGACAAGATGCTTGTCTTGTTACATTAAATAATTAATGCTATATTTGTGAGAACCTGGACCAAGAAAACATGGAGAACACAGGAACACGGAAACACAGCATGTTCGGTGTTTGTTTGGACTAAACACAGTCCCGTGTGACATCGGCCTAATTGGCATTAGAAAGACTAATCATCGTTCACTTCGAATTCAAATCGTGAATGTCGTAAAACAACTAAGTGGGAGTCGTGCATCACGTGACTTAGTTTTATCTGTTCACAAGCCCTGTATGTTTGAAAACTGCGGACTATGGAACCTCCAGAAGAGAGATCAGTCTTGGACGCCAGTGGACTAGAGTGGGCCCAGTCTGATGGCGGAGATGAGTCGGAAGATGTGAGACCTGTGGTTGCAAATGCCCAGGAGACGTCAGACACTGGAGAGAGTGTAGCTGGCACAGGAGAAATCAGGATGTCGTTGCTTCAGAAACTGTTCCTGAACGCGCAGCTGATTGGCCACGAGGCAAACACTAACTTTGCACAACTGTATAACGTACCCGTAAGTCAGTAGTGAGTTAGAATTCTATTTTTAAAGCGCTTTTTCGAATTCTAGAAAATTACCTTTATATTCTAACTGAATGAATTAGAAGGAACGACCGTGTAAATAGCATGGGGGACGAGTTCAGTTACAAGAGCGAGCTGCACTTTGTAATTGTAGTGTAATGTACAAGTTACTGTTGTAAGTAAACCCGCTCTCCTACGGCTACCAGTTCCCTTCACAGTGATTCAGATCCACTACATTATAACCTTTTACATGTAGTTTTCCCTTTCATGAAAAGATAATAAATTCTCGATAATGTTATAGTCTACAAACGACCAGATGTGTGTGTGTGTGTGTGTGTGTGTGTGTGTGTGTGTGTGTGTGTGTGTGTGTGTGTGTGTGTGTGTGTAGAACATCCAGCTACTTGGCATGCCTCTCCAGCTGGTCTCCCTGACGGCTGTCGTGTCCGGTCCGGCAGCAATATCACTCACACCACTTCTGGGCTGGATCAGTGACAGAGGATCGAACCCGAACCGCCGCAAGATGCTGAATGTGATGTTCTGCTCGGCGCTGCTCGTATCTGGAGTCTTCTGTATCGTTTTGGCCAACGTCCTTCACCTTCAGTCTCTTTCTGAAAGCATTAAGAACGCTACGGTAACACGACAACCTCGCTGCTTACATTTACAGCTTTATTTGTACAAAATGGCAAACAAAAGAGATCATTAAATATAAGAGAATGGGACACTTAAAGACCTAAGATCCCAACAAAAAGCTTTCCGAAGTGTGAAAAAAATTTACAGAGTCGACCGTGCAAGCACAGTCAACTCTCTCACATTTGCAGAGTTCACACAGTGTCCAGAAACCGCGACAAACCCGTGCCGAAAAACTGCCCCCACTTCCTGTCGGGGTCCGTCCACGCTACTGTGCACATCTCCGTGCAGTGGTTATCCGTCCGTGCAGTGGTCATCACAGCAGCCGTGACTGAGTCAGTACTGTCCGCGGCGACCCCCATATAAGTCGTGTCACTTGTGAATTTGGTCCGTGTGGCTCGTATGTCGTGCTGTCGCCGTCAGAATGGCGCAAGAAATGTTGGTAAGTTTTTTTTGTGTTGTTGTTTTTAAAATAAATTTGCCGAGATGTGTGAGAAATGAAGAGCACGCGGGCACTCAGATTTGCCAAGCGCGTTTTATCGGCAACAACATCTCGAAATTGTGGTTTTACTTTTGGTTCTGCAAGTTCGAGCAGAAATGTTTACGCAAGAAACAAAATTGCTTTCAAATACGTGTACTTAGCGGCAGTAGCAAAGCTTGCGCCATGTCCGACATCTCTCAGTCGTCTAAACTGACGTACTGCGTGGTCACATAATGAGCCGGGTTGCACGGGTATGTGCACAGTAGCGTGGACAGACCCCGACTGAAAGGTCTGCAGTCGCAGCAAAAAGCCGGAAACATTGCGTTTTTAAAAACTGCGACGCCTTCGACTGTGCATAATCCAGGCAACTCTGTCATAGTTGCAGAGTTTTCAGCGCTTCGTGGACCCTTATAAACCAGAGCACGAGGTTGCCATCATTTGACATCATTTGGCTTTTGGTCAGTGAGCGAGAGTGTCTAGCGGATGCTGAGTGCTGCACGGTCTTTCTCGCTCAGTGTCAAAACGCAAACTGAGCTGTGAAATCAAGATTTATGATCCATATTGAAACATTTTATTTGCAAGTTGTAAATCAAAAGTCCTATCAGAAACTCTGCCGTTTTAAACGAATACAATATCGGTCAAACTATATACCAAAATGTGGCAGCGTTTACTGGTTTCCGTTTCAAAACGATTTCGACAGCACTCTTAAGCACTTTTTGTTATCATCTTACACAAGGTGGTCGTTTCTTGCTATTCTAAATAATCGAATACAGGCCCATTGACGCATTCAACAAACCATTCTTTTACACATTATAAAGGGGGTTTTTTTTTGGGGGGGGGGGAATTTTCCTTTATATCTCAAATGACACGCCTTTTTATTCATTAAGGTGGAACCACCCACGCTTTCCGACAACGACAGCTTCACAACATGGCTTCCATTAACGGATCAAAACGTCAACGAGACAGGAACACCACTCAAGGCGTGGATAGGATTGCTGGGCTACATTGTTATAGACGTTGCTTTCCAGGTTAGCAATGCATTCGTGAAATCCTGGGTACTGACGTGCAGCCCTCGCCCTGAACACACCTCTGTTCTGGAGCTGGGAACTGTCATGGGTTCAACGGGTGGTCTGTTGACATCTGGCATCGCCACGATCGACCTTGAGGATACCTGCTTTTTGTGCTCTGCGGAAGGGTAAATGACAAAAAGAAGTCATAAAACACATCGTGGCACGTCTGAACTGGTAGTCACACGCAATCCAAAACGGCTAAGCATGGTATTAAAACACACACACACACGCACACGCACACGCACCCCCCCCCCCCCCACACACACACAAACACACACATTTGAGTAGTCGGTGCCATCAACATTTGTTGGCTATTAATTCTACAGTACTATTTCTGTTTCTCACATTCTTGGTGTTCAACAGTTTGATTACTCGTTTGACAGAAGCTACGGTACTGAACGTATGTATCCTTAAAAACAAAATGTTTCAGTATGGGTCTTGCGGTTCAGGTGATTGTCCAGGAATGTATCATTCTCGTCCTGGTCCTTTTGGGAAGCGCGTTCACGGTCCTGGTTGGATATCACCAGCTTCGTCGTTTGATCAACAAGAAGAGGAACTGGTCTGTAGTCGGCAAGACTTCTGAAAACACCGAACCTGACGGAAAAGGGGGTCCGGTAGCAGCAGAGGGTGAAACAGACGAAGACAGGACGCCTTTGCTGCGAGATGCTGAGGAACCAGACCAGTCTGCCGGTCACATTCCCCGCGCTTCTCTGAGAAACTACAGAACCAATACCCCAGCGCCCAGCAATCTCACAGCTTCTTCCAACGACTGTATGGACAGCGGCAACCGAACTTCACCTCAGATAACGATCTGCGTACGTGGGTCATCCAACTTCCACCGAGGGAACAACTCGAAGTTTAAACGGCAGATATTCTGGATCTGTCTGACAGTTTTCTTCTCAGCGGCAACTATATGCATCTTCAGTATGCTGACGACGGACTACGTGGGCAAGGCGATCTACGGCGGGAACCCTGAAGCAGAGCCTGGTAGCGACAGCCTGAGCAACTATCAGACCGGAGTGAGGTTGGCGTCTGTCGGTTTCGTCGTCTACTACAGCAGCTATCTACTGGCCAGCGTCTGTCATAAGAGAGCCCATAGTGTTCTCGGTTAGTAATGATTTGAACTGTATTGTTCATCTTTATTCGATGTTTGAATACAACAGTCGCTTACGAAATCAGCAAAGTCACTGAGGCCTGAACATGTTTATTGATTAACTCACTGTGGAGGCGTTACGTCTATACTCAGAATAAGATGGCCGACCGTTAATAGTCGGAATGAGCAGTCGGTCTACAAACTGGCCTAAATCCACGGCCCAGTCTACGTTTACGTGTTTTGTATGTGTAACATATTATCATTGCTCCCTGAAACGCTGAAAGCATTTGGTTTTCAAACAAGGGAGCTGCGGTTCATTTCTGGAGCGTACTGATAGTTCTTCATTACTAACTGCCATGGTAGACGCAGGCCTCTGGTGCAAGACAGCTGACAGTCAGCCCACAAAACGTTAGGAGTGCGTTTTGACGTGTGTTGTAGTTGTAGCACGGTCTGCAAACTGGCACTATCTGCAAATGCCCGGCGAGCGGAGGACCGTCACCATGCACCCACTTCCCTACAACTCTTGTTGGTGTTAAATAATGAATTCAATTGTTGATAGGTTTATCCTGGTACGCACTACCCCCTGTGGCGCTTGTGTAATGGTACCCTCCTGTTACACTCCGATGCCAGAAGGGTACCTTTAAAAACAGTGACACGAAGGATAGAGCCATGATAAACAGACGAGGAAAGGTGCTGGTGGGTACACAAACGTGATGTCAGTGAAGGATTATTGACTGCAATCTTTAGAGTGCACAGGACGAAAGGCAGCGTAACGACTGCATATATAACACAGAGTATCTAAAAGAACACTGAGGGAAAACAAAACAAAACAAACAAACAAACCAACAGCAAACAAACGTGTGTGTGTGTGTGTGTGTGTGTGCTCTCATAATTTATCATATCCACTACAACCGATTTCGTTTATGTCACAGGTTACAGAGTAGTGTACATTGTGACACATGTAGCAGTCAGTGGTTCTATGCTTGCGCTGGCTCTAACTGCCCGGATGGAGGTCTTCTTTGTAGTGTGTGTGCTGGCCGGGTTTCAACGTGCAAGTTTCTTCGTCATTCCTTTCGCCGTCACCAATGACATCATTCAGTCACAGGTATACAGTACTTTCCCTGATCGCAGTTTCCTTTTATTTTCGTACAGTTTTCCTCTTAGTTTAAGTCAATTCAGAAACCGACCTATTCCCTCGGTAGTAAACGCGTCGAGTCAGGTTGGTAATATTGGTTGGCTTTTTTGTGCTTGGTTCACCTTCCATTCTCTGACAGACGAAGGGAAATGCAGGTGTCGTTTGAAAGCAAAGGATACAAACACACACACACACACACACACACACACACACACACACACACACACACACACACAGAGGCACACACGCACGCACGCACGCACGCACACACACACACACAATGGCATGAGAGTCTGTTTAGTCTGTTTACGATCCTCAAGCTACAAACCATTGTGATCATCACTGTCAACTAAAACACATTGTATTTTCCACTTCAAATCATTCACATTCATAGAAATACCATTATCCTGTTTTTGTTTTCTTTGTTTGTTTGTTTGTGTGTTTTTTGTTTTTGTTTTTGTTAAAGACATGGAGAAGTGGGCAAGATGGCAGCAAAAGACTTGGGACGATCCTGTCGGTGGTGTGTAGCATGGTCTCCCTGTCCTACAGTACGATCTTCGCTAGTACACCTCCACTAGAACACGTGACGGGAGTAGTGTCCACCCCGCTGTGGATTGGTGCAGCCCTAGGATGTCTCTCTACCATCAGCTTCCTCCTGGTTGGGAAGATCTGAAAGGTCCACGGTGCTCATACAGTGGCGATGGAAAGAATCGAACCGTGATCGAAGAGAATTCAGAAACGCAGAAAATGTATTGTGGGTGCCCGGTTCAAGTGTGGTGCGTCGTCAGCTTATAATAATGCCGCACCTCCTAACTCACATGTGAACAGTAAAAAAACTAGTTTAACGAGTCAACCGCCTCTAAGATTTACAGAAAAGGTAAAAACCATGGCAGTATCAGGATTTTGAAAGGATCTCGACAATCGCTATAGACAGCAGTGCTATAGACAGCAGTGTTGCCTCGTCCTGTTTAATAACGTTTGTCTCGATTCTTCCAGAAATCTTGATATTTCCATTTTTACCCATTTTTTAAAAGCTTAGAGGCGGTTGAACTGTTTAACCATTTTTTTGGTCATGATTTACTAGCCAGTCTTTGTATTGTCAACGTTCGTTAGAATAACTGATGATTTATATGATGTTATATTGTATTAACTGTCCAGATGACTTCTCGTCTGTCTGTGTTATCTTGACATAGTCAAGTGTGTGTGCTCGCGCGCACACACACACACACACACACACACACACACACACACACACACACACACACACACACACACACGAGATTTCCTCCAAGATTTCAGATTTAAACTATTTTATTCATTTCTCCCCGTTTGGGATGTGGAGCCAGAAGGAATGACAATCACAGTGGATTATCAAGCGACATGGTATATTACACCCAAAACGTACACCACATGAAAAAAAAAGATACAAGTGTGCTGCATAGTTAATCGATTCTTGCCCACCAATACACACATATGTACATAATTAACTTCATATGACCAACTGAAACTATTAAACAAAATTATGAATCTTATGAAAATGGCAGGTTTTAAACATGGCTTCCTCATCCTTATGATTCGCAACGACTGGAATTTGTAAAACTAAAAAACAAACAAACAAACAAACAAACAAAACTGGTGTGCGAACTGCTCATGGCAAGAAATTATGCCCGTCAGCCTGGGCATTCCGTAATAACTGCATCATCATTTACAGACATATCACATCTAGAGCGAAGCCTTTATGGCTCCCTTGTGTAACAAAGGGATTCTGTGTAATAACCCTCCGTCGTGTGTGTGTGTGTGTGTGTGTGTGTGTGTGTTGTGTGGTGTGTGTGTGTGTGTGTGTGTGTGTGTGTGTCCCCGCAGTTATCCCTAACACTGGCATTTTATCAGAATCTATGAACAGCATAGGCACCAAACTTGGCATGCTGATAGACAGCCATAAGACCTTTCAAAATATATTTTGAATGACCTTGACTCCAGGTCTCACACACACACACACACACACACACACACACACACACACACACACACACACAGCGGAGGGTTATTACATTGACTCCCTTTGTTACACAAGTTAGGCAAAAACGAAAACAAGAAAACAACACCAAAACAATTCAAACAAGCAAGGAAACACGCGTCATCTTATCAGATGTTTCCGACCAGGAGAAAACAGACGATAGAGACACAACCAGAAACAGCGGCCGTCCACAGAGGGAAGGACACTAATCCTGTCGACTGTTCCAGCGCGAGAATAGAAGGATAGATTGTGGCGAACGAGAGAGGATCCATTCCTGACACCAAGGACATGAACAGCCCGAGCTGTGCGGCGCCATCTTGGCCGCTCCTTATTGCCTGTAAACATACGGTGAACCGATACATGAACAACAGATTTGAACTGATTCTGACGTGACGTCATATGAATTTACTGAAGTTCTATGGTCAAACTGGTCAATGACTATGGTGCAAACTTTTCGTACCGTAGACTTCGCCGTGGTCTCTTCACTGAGCTTATGTGACGTCACGTCTTCCAGGGTTTAACACGACCATTGGTTAACCTCTTCACTGCTCAGCAGACACCATTTTGCAACAGTGCTAAACTGTGTGACACTTGACAGGTTAAACGTGACTAGACGGGGCGTCACACTTACGTCGTCCGGTGCATTTGTAAAAATGACGCAGTGTTCCTGATGTCATACTATTACTTGTGGAGACATATCTGTACTGTAACTGAAGGGCGTTTGAAAAAAAGTAGACCTTCCAGGTACGGTAAGTATGTAATTTTGGACGATTTGAATCATCAAAATTAATTTGTTATTTAGGATGGCGCGGTTGACACTACGTTTCCTCAGACAGAGAGAATAGCCATGTCCCGCGAGATGATACCAAAGACCGTAGATAATCTTATTATCTACGGTCTTTGATGATACCGTTTCCCTTTCCTCAGAATCGAAGCATAGGAGTTGGACTTCGGAGACGGGTCGTGAAAGTCGGACAGCTATACAATGCGATTTTGGTGAGTGAGGTGGGTAGTAAGAGTTGTACAAGGCTAGGGCAATTGCTGAAGAATGAGATCAATGTGTATCGAACAGTGAAAGCCCAACTGCTCCCCCCCCCCAAAAAAAAAATAAAAAAAATAAAAAAATAAATAAAAATAAAGAAAAGAAAAAAAAAAGGAAGGAAAAAAAGTCAAACAACGCCAAAAACGACTACGTCATCGTATCGCCAAGTGTCTCAGCTTTCAGAAAATACCTATGTTTACAGGGCAAAATGTCCCATTATTTATTTAAATTATTTTTGTTGTTGTAAGGTGCTCCTCACTTCAGTCCCTTTGTTTTCAGTAGTATCCCAGCCTGTTATATACATCTGCACGCTTGCAATAATTATGTAGGAACGCACTTGCTGTCCTTACTAACAGTAAATGTGATAAGACAGAAAATAGTTAGATAGACTCGTCGGTAACCACCTGTGCTTGGACGATGTCATTAGTGGCGGCAAAAGGGACGACGTAGTAGCTTGCACGTTGAAACCCGGTCAGGATACACATCACGAAATATATTTCAATCCTGGGTATTAACGCCAGCGTCACCATGGAAACGCTCACACTGAGAAAAATCAGCGTATACTCCCCTCTGTATCCTGCAAAAGAAACAATAGTTTCGTGCTTAGAATCGCACTTTGTTCAAAAGTATTAGATAATCAGAAAATCCGTCTTCCCCGCCAGTTAAGGGACTATCTGGACTGAAGCTAAAGGCAGTAATTTTGAACTTTAGAACTGTCGGTGTTCCTTCGCCGCTTTTGTCTGTGTACCCCAGTGCTAGTCATGTAATCATGTCTGTGCTTTAGTCGGTATTTCACATGATTAACATTGGCATGTTGTGTTTTATGCTACTGTATTGTCCCTACCGAGCAGTTCGTGTTGCTTCCCCTGGGTCGGTGTAGCATGACGCAATCTACCTGACCTATTTTGAATTTTGTTAGAAGAGGGGAGGGAAGCAGGGGGACCCGGAAAGGAAACCCCCGATGAGTATCCTGGCAGCGCGGAAACAACTATTATCATCCATTACCGGCTATCCGCTGGGAAGGCAAGCGTATTCCTTGTCAGTCTAGACCTCTGATTCAACCGAAGCTCCGTGAATCGTTCGAATCAAGGCAAGTACGAAATATAGCTGTTGGTGGAAGGACACTTTAATCGTTGTACATGCACTCAAAATATTAGAAGCAGCACTCACACGAATCGTCATACTCCGCGGAGAACCGAGGTGGGAAGATGCAAGACCCGGCGGCTAGATCACGCTGTCATGCTCTCACAACGCAAACAGAGCTGTGCATGTTTTGGTTTCGCATTGACTTTGCACATTTCTATTTCCTTCAGTGTTACCAGGTTTGTATCTTCAGTCTGTGTGACAGCGGTGACGGCCGTTCAGTAACGCTGCTGCTGAAGTCGGCCGCGCTACCACTGGACCACTGCTTACCCACACAGACACAGAGAATGTTTAACACTTACCTAGCAGCTGATGAACACGTTTTTGACAGACGCTGGCCAGGAGATAGCTGCTGTAGTAGACGATGAAACCGACAGACGCGAACTTGACACCGGTCTGATAGTTCCTCAGGCTGTCGCTACCAGGCTCCGCTTCAGGGTTCCCCCCGTAGATCGCCTTGCCCACGTAGTCCGTCGACAACATACAGAAGATTTGCACCACTGACGATGAGAAATAAACGCTTAAAAAAATTAAGAACAACTGTCGTTTAAAGTTGAAATTCTTTCCTCGGTGGTTGTTGGGTGACCCACGTACGCAGATCGTCACTTGAGGTGAAGTTCGGTTGCCGCTGTCCATACACTCGTTGGAAGAGGCTGTGAGATTGCTGGACGCTGGGGTATTGGTTCTGTAGTTTCTCAGATAAGCGCGGGATATTTGACTGGCAGACTGGTCTGGTTCCTCAGCATCTCGAATCAAAGGCGTCCTCTCTTTGTCCGTCTCATCTGCTGCTGCTATCGGGTCCCCCTTTGCATCAGGTTCGGTGTTTTCAGAAGTCTTGCCCACTCCAGACCAGTCACTTTTTTGGTTGATCAAACGACGAAGGTGGCGTTGTCCAACCACTACCGTGAGCACGCTTCCCACGAGAACCAGGACGAAAACGATACACTCCTGGAGAATCACCTCAACCACAAGGTCCATCCTGAAAAAGTGAGACATTGTTTCCGTAAGTATATTTATACTCAACACATGCTCAGCGTATAATCATATGCTATACTGAACGCTGTGGATATGAGCAGTAGCACTGGTACTGTAAACTGTAGGAGCAACAGTCAGGCATGAACGTGGAGCGCACAGAGAGAGAGAGAGAAAGAGAGAGAGAGAGAGAGAGAGAGAGAGAGATGCATGCTTGTGTTTTGATGCTCACCCAAGAACCCAAGGAATGTGCTGGAACTATTATTTTCTAACGAATTTTTTTTTTTTTTTTTTGCTGCCCCAACTCTTTTTGCCAGCTCCAGTGGTGTTCCTCCCAGGTCATGGGTAGAATCCACGGAGGGCTCGAAGGCTGGGGCAATTTTTATTATGCATGATGATGGAGATGAGGATGATGGTAAGATGATGCTATGGAGGTCCATGTGGTTTGGGACTGCGGGACAGGGCCGCATTCCACGCTTCCTGTCATAAATATCCCGGCGTTCACCAGGACCGGGAACTACGGCACCTGCGGTGCCGGCCGTGTAATCATCCACACCATAAGACGTGTCACACCAAGGGAAGCACCCCCAAAGTCGCACCCGTGAAGTGGGTGAATCTCGGCTGTGTGGCAACAGCCTCCCCACTGGGCCCATAGCACACCCGCTCTGGGTAGGAGCCGACCTAGGTAGGAAAAATCCCGCTTGTCTCGGCTGGGATTCGAACCCGGGTCTCCCGGTCCATAGTCCGAAGTGCTAACCACTACACTACGGGGGCCGGTAACGGAAAAAAAAATTGCTTATAACTATTTTGCGTTGCTTCAAACAACATTTCATAATCTGGGCCCGTATGTAAATCTCGAGGTAAAATTAACCCACGGCTACGGGCCTAACCCAGACTAGGACAAAAGAAACCCCAAAACAAAGTGAAATAAAAAAGGAAGCGAAAAAAGACAAAACTCCTTCTATAACGGCATATATACCTTGCTGGAATGGGCCCGCTTCCTGATTTAAAACAAAAAACAACAGAAAATTTAACCCTACAGCTAGTTTAGTCCGAGATTAGACTCTAACCCGGGGCTAAACTCCCTAACCCCGACTTTTACATGCGGGCCCTGGGTTTTAATTTACCCTTTTGCAGAGCAGCAAAAACAGATATCCTGGAGGTCGATTGTGGTGATGACAGAAGTCAACAGCCCTCCTGCTGAGCTCATTACAGTTCCAAGCATCAGAACAGAAGTGTGTTCAGGACGAGGACTGCACAACACCACCCAGGATTTCCCGAAAGCAATGCTGAACTGGAAGGCAACGTCTATAATAATGTACCCCACCATGCCCAGCCAGGCCTTGAGTGGTGTTCCGGTCTCGTTGACGTTTAGGTGCATGCCACATCTTTCATCACTTGCGTTCGCTATTGGAAGCCATGTTGTGAAGTTGTCGGTGTTTGGCATCATGTCTGGCTTCATCTCATCCAATGAAAAGACGCATTATTTCAGATAAGAAGAAATCAAAACAAATATGAACATGGACTCAATGTAAAAAGAAAACGATTCGTTGACAGCAAGAAAAGACTTAAATCATGGACAATACCTCCAGAAGTATAAGAAAAACGGTGACCCGAGCTTTGGTGATCATTACGTGCTGACAGGCTAAATCTTGCATGATATTAACAGTTATGATAACAAAGTCGTTAAGATGAAGGTTTTCCACTTGATAGAGGTGTGAATTTAAAACAGTGGTTGTCGTGTTACCTTGGCGTCCTTGGCGATTATGGAATGAGACTGAAGGTGAAGGACATTGGCCATAATGATACAGAGGACCCCGGACACGAGCAGCGCCGAGCAGAACATCACATTCAGCATCTTGCGGCGGTTTGGGTTCGATCCTCGGTCACTGATCCAGCCCAGAAGTGGCGTGAGTAATGCTCCTGCCGGACCGGCCACGACAGCCGACAGGGAGACCAGCTTGAGAGGCATGCCCAGTAACTGGAGGTTCTGATAACATACAGTCATTAGAGTGTAAGCTTACATGCACTAGTACATCTTTCTGAAAGTTGTAAGAGTAAAACTGATATTGTCTTTCGGCCCCTGGTCCATATTTCATACGGTCAGCTCTGAGCCTGGGGGCATAAGAAATAAAAGTGATTTTCTAGAATTTTGGTGCGCACTTAGTACGGTTCCTCTTACTGACTTACTGGCACGGTATACAGTTGTCCAATGTTAGTGTTTGCCTCGCTTCCAATCATCTGCGCGTTGAGTAACAGCTTCTGAAGCAACAGCATCCTGCCCTCTCCTGTGCCAAATACACCCTTCCCTGAGTTCGTCTCCTTGGCAATTGCATCTGCAGCTTTCGTATCTTCCGGCTCATCTCCTCTGTCAGACCGGGCAGGATCCAGCCTACTGGCTTCGAAGACAGGTCCCCCTTCCATTGATTCCACAGTGTTTCTAAACAATGTTTTTGCAAAAAAATTGATTGTTAATTTCCCAGGAAAAGTTAGAGTCGGTGTAATGATATACCCAAAGCGTGCAGCCGGGTGGCTTGTTTCATATATAGGCACATGGCGAGCGATGTTCCAGTCAAAAGGCTACCGAGTCTTGTACAGAACGCATTTTTCTTCTGTATAAGAGGCTGGAAAGCTAAAACCCACTAAAGGACTGGCACTTTTTCACAAGGAGCGTTATAACAGCTTGACAAGTGACGACAGTGCTGTCCTTTCAAAACACACACACACACACACACACACACACACACACACACACACACGCACGCACGCACGCACGCACGCACGCACGCAGAATGGTGAAAAGGTGATGCTGTTTCATATTCATTACTGGGTTTCTTTTCCAGAAAACTTCACTCGATTTGTTTTTGTTCCCCTCAGGCTCCTTGAACTATGGAAATGGGATTTCTTAATGTGCAGACTGGGATATATGCATGAAGCAAAGAAACCTTATTCCTAGCGAGGTCCACAAAATAAAAACTGTCCTGGGCATTTGTATCCATCAGTTTCACATCCTCTGACTCACCTCTGTCAGACTGGGCCCTGTCCAGTCTACTGTGTCCAGTCTACTGTGTCCAGTCTACTGTGTCCAGTCAACTGTGTCCAGTCTACTGTGCCCAGTCTGCTGGCGTGAAATCATCATTATGTCGTGATAGGATGCATCATGACTGTGTGTATGTAACGTGTATGTGACGTGTATTTAATGTGTATGTAATGTGACATGCATTTAATGACGGTGTATATATGTAATGCCACTCTGCTATTGTAAGACGCCCAGAGCTCCTGCAGCAGGTTGGGCGCCAGACAATTCCTCATTATTATTATTATTATTAATATTATTATTAAATACAGATGTACTGTTCTCTCTTCTATCAACTCCATTGCCGCTAATAAGAAGCAGATAATAAGAAATTAAATGAAATCAATGAGCAAAACTCGTTTGTCACACCACCGATCGATTTTAACATAAAGCGCTCATTCTTTTTTCTTTCAAAGTGCATACGTACATAACGTCTTTAGAAACACGACAAAGCAACGAACCGCCCCTTTCGTATGCTATAATTTTGCTTGCTTGGCGATGTTGAACTTAGAAATATCTTTGCATCCCTGCTCACCGAGAGGCGGAGGTTTATTCAAGAAAGTTATTATCATGTGAGTATAAATTATTCATTTTTCCCCTCAGCGCAGGCACAGAGACGGTAAATAGGCATACACACACTCACACGCTGCGGCACTCAAACGCCTGCACAAAGGAAAACGCATGATACAGCGTACAGTCAACTCACAATCCCGATAAATGATATGTCCATATTTATACTTTATCACGGCTTCATGTTCCCGTCGGGCAACGGTCACTGACCGATTCACTGAATTCGATTATTTTCTTACCAAGGAGGACATAATCATGTTACTGTCTATCATTTCTGTGTCAGAGATCATAGTCTGAACTCTTCGGGTGAGCACATCGTTTATTTCACCAGGCTCTGTCGCCAGGAAAGACAAATGAAAATTGTTGCCAATTAATTAATATCCTTCCCTAATGCCTTAGCGGACGACGCGAGTAGCTGCAGTGGTCTAGGCTAGAGGTCGCCTTTCACCCAGCATGGCGAGCATCTTTTGTTTGCAGAATTTTTCAGCTCAAGTATGCTTGTATCACAGCCATGCAAAGCTTCATTAACAAGCAGACGGTGCCACCTGTTTGATAGTTTCACAACTCACATGGTATGTAATGGCCCGTTCAACAATTAAGAGTGAAATCAAAGATGATTTTAAGACAATCTTCGGGAGGTCACTGACGCAACACCTACAGCGGCTATTCGAAACAACTTTTTGACACTTGAGGAGTTACTGACTCTGAGAGGCTTTTTATGTTGTTTCCATAGTAATGGAAACAACATCATAGGACGGGCTAAATTTGCCACGTTCATGGGCAAGCATCTGTGGCACAAACGCACGTCACTGCCGATCTCCCGCAGAGACGATTATGCAAGTGTAACTCTGACAATGACGTAAGAAAACGTGCGTCATCGATGCTGGCATGTATGGTGCACCGAACGCGCTTCTCCTCCTCAGTGAGTGCCGTCTGTGTGTATGTGTGTGAATTGTGTCCGGGCCCGTT
Organism: Batillaria attramentaria; assembly: GCA_018292915.2. Taxonomy (NCBI): domain Eukaryota; kingdom Metazoa; phylum Mollusca; class Gastropoda; family Batillariidae; genus Batillaria; species Batillaria attramentaria. The sequence continues at coordinate 3,556,539 of JACVVK020000005.1, read as the reverse complement.
TCTTCGAAAATACTTAACCGAATGGCTTCAAATTTGGGGTATCCAAATATATCAAAATGTTACATTAGAGGAACCACGCGTGTGATGATTGCTTAAGTGATTTGGGAGTTATCGCCCTTTTAAGACAAGTTGGTTGTCTTTCGTTTACAGGCGTAATATTTATTTAAATCACTCAATTTTTTGGCAGTAGATAGCTTGAATACGGACTCTGAACAGAATCACTACTAGAAAATGGTCGCTCTTATAGTTTTCATGTAAACCGAGCCTGAGTTGACATTGCATGTGAACCCAGTTCAGATGCCTATTTCTCCGAAAATACTGAACCGATCGATTCCAAATTTGGGGTTTCTAAATGAATCAAGATTGTTGAATAGAAGGCCCGATCCAGGTACGATTGCACACATGATTTGCGAGTTATCGCCCTTTTCAGAAAAAGTGGCTTTCTGGCGTTTAAAGGCGTAATATTTACCTAAACCACTCCATTTTTTGGACATCGATAGCATGAATACGGACTCTCAACTAAGTGAATTTTGGAGGTTGTCGCTTTTATACTTTTGGCGTACGCCGTACCTATTGAAAGTGCTGGTGAACACACTTTAGATCTCAAAATCGCTCCTACTATACATAGATAATGAGCCTGGGGTGCCATAAAAAATATACAAAAAAATTAGAAAAATTCACTGCAGCCGTTATCGTCAGTTGACTCGAAAATTTGTACTCACAGCACATTTCCTCTACAAGCCACACGCCTCACAAACATCGAAGAAGAGACGCACGAGCACTGACGTAAAGTAAGTGCGTCATGTTTGATTGACGTGATGCTGTTTTTTCTTGGGGGTGTCTCGCCACTTTCTTTCCGAATTCCTCTGTTTGGAGACGTGGTGTTGTATTTTACTTCTGCTATGACGCCATCTTCGTGCACTCGCAGAGAAGACACGGGATACAACAGAATACAACTCCAATACTTTACTAACAGAAGATGCGCGGAGAACAAATTCTTGAAAGAAGAAGAACTCAGGACGCTGTGCAGGGCTGCTTACATACTGAACAGGTCAGATCTAGAACATTCGCGCAGTATAAGCCTCATTTTGCCGACGTCATATTTGACTGACGTAGGCCTAATGCTGGCGTTTCTTTATTATGTCTCGCCATTGTTTTCCGAATTTCTCTATTTGAAGTTTTGTTTTTGCCACAGACTCTGAGCAGTGTAATACAGTGACAGAACAGCACATAAGTGAGAGAGAGAGAGAGAGAGAGAGAGAGAGAGAGAGAGAGCGTTTACAGTTTTTAGACAAAACAACGTCTAAAGTGTGGCTGCAGATTCACACACACACACACACACACACACACACACACACACACACACACAACCTCTCTGCCCAACATGCACACGCACACACAGACAGGCGCGGAAAAAAGATGGAATCTATGTTCATTGATTCAGTGATTCATTGAATTGTGTCATCAACGTCATTCGACACCGAGAATACGATTGGCTTGTCTTTATTGTCAAACACGAAAACAAGGGGGCCGTATTAGTACCCACGCGATACCTATCAAAATTAATATCCGCCTTAATTCGCTCACACACACCGGCACACAAAGAAACACGTTCACACACCGACCTACGCGTGATAGGGTGTCTTGTGAAAATAATGGTCAGTGATTTGACAGGTGTAAAGGACGTCGAACTGGCGGATGAGGTGATAACTACCCGCAGAGCTGCAGTGTATAGCTTCGGGGGCGATGCGCTAATTGCCCTGTCTTTGTCCGCGGTCACGCGTGCACACAAAATTAATTCGCTGTCTTGCCAGGACCGTAGCGAGGGGAGATTTGCACCGTTCGCGGAAAGCGTACTACTGGGAATTTTTTTTCCAATAGAGAGAGAGAGGCTCGCTGACAGTACCGTGTGCATTCAGCTCTGTGAAAATAGAGCAAGCTTTGCCTCGTAATCTCAACTAGTCCGGCGGGCCAGTGGTAAAACAATTTAACTAGTCCGACGGTATTTTCACTAGTCTGCGGGCTTTCGGACGAGTCTTCATAATCCCTGACTTGTCTGTTAAACATACTGAGCCGGTATTAATTCGATCTTTACACGCAGTAGCATCACTTCAATTATCATGGGGCTGCTTTCATTGCAAGAATTGTATCAAAGTGATTACGTCAAATGTATCATGCGTCATCCCAGTGAGAAGAAACGTCATAAATTTCAAAGAAAACAACTTCACGTCTCTCTTCCAAAAACAAGATTGGTCTGACAAGCCCGGTCAGTTGTTTCAATTAGAGAGAGAGAGAGAGAGAGAGAGAGAGTCCTCCCGGATACATGGCATTACAACAGAACGACTGTGACGACAGCAGGTGATTCAATGGAAACAACATATTGGGCTGGTGGCCATCTTGTTAAAAGCAGACGATGACATTGCATTCGCTGGCATAATATGCATGCATAATTATATATATGGCACAGGAAATGAAAAGTAAAACCCGCACCGGCCCCCGTAGTGTAGTGGTTAGCACTTCGGACTATGGACCGGGAGACCCGGGTTCGAGTCCCAGCCGAGGCAAGCGGGATTTTTCCTACCTAGGTCGGCTCCTACCCAGAGCGGGTGTGCTATGGGCCCAATGGGGAGGCTGCTGCCACACAGCCGAGATTCACCCACTCCACGGGTGCAACTTTGGGGGTGCTTCCCTTGGTATGACACGCCTTATGATGTGGATGATTACACGGCCGGCACCGTAGGTGCTGTAGTTCCCGGGCCTGGTTAATACCGGGATATTTATGACAGGAAGCGTGGAATGCGGCCCTGTCCCGCAGTCCCAAACCACACGGACCTCCATAGCATTATCTTATCATCATCCTCATCTCCATCGTCATGCATAATAAAAATTGCCCCAACTTCCCAGCCCTCCGTGGATTCCACCCATTACCAGGGAGGAACACCACTGGAGCCAGCGAAGAGTTGGGGCAGCAAAAAAAAAAAAAAAAAAAAAAGAAGTAAAACCCGCATGCATGTTGGTACTGAACAAAAGCTTGCACTGACGTTGCCAAAGACTTCGCTCAGTTTCACAGACTTTAAAAGGTTCTTTCATGATCTCAAGTTACTGCAAGTTGGCTGACACTGAAAGTGATTATTCACCGTTAAGAGCAGAAACACTAAAAGATAACCCAATGGACCAACGTATACACGAGAACTTGCAGTTCAGAACGCAGGCAAGCTGGAGGTGTCCGTGGCTCTGCTGAACAGTGCCATTACATCTGTAAACACAAGTGTTATTAAACAAATTATATCAAAATAGTTAGCTGCAATCACACTCACCGAAACAGCTCGTAGCAAGGACTTACCTGAGCAGAATGTGTGAAACCTCACTCCCAGCACAGACGTGGTCTTTTCATTCACATATGTTAATATATGCATTAATTTGTACAAGTGTTGCGAGAATGGCCGAGCCTCCAGCGACGTGATCCTGAATTTTAATCACTGTATAAATTTGCACCGTATGTGTGTACAGACGTGTGTGTGTGTGTGTGTGTGTGTGTGTGTGTGTGTGTGTGTGTGTGTGTGTGTGTTGATGATAACTCTTGAAAGCCCATGAAAAATCGCAATTTTACTTTAGATCTTCAGACCACGAGGAGCCCCTTCAAGCCACTATTATGCAATCTCCAGCGGTATTGGGTCTAGCGTCGAAGGCCCACGTGATAGTGGCGTGAAGTGGCTTCTACTGGTGTGCAGTGGTTTGTTCTTTTTAATCAGTCTTATCATAATAGTGGGCATGGTGTGGCCGGGCTCAAGTTTTGGTCAAATAATTATACGTAGCACCAAGTGGGACCACGTGATCCTCGGGATTAGACCACAGTTTGCCACCAGTTGTTTCGATTTCCTCTTGGGTTCAGCATGCAACATGTATAAAGCAAAACAGACAAAATATCATGCAGTTTCCTTATAAATTTATTTTGAAGTTGATTTTAGCCTGTAGTGTGCCTTGCCCACGTACAGCCAGCACCATTGGCATCGCCACAGTAGACGCATTGTAGGCCTTTCAGATCTTTCTGACAAGGAGGAAGCAGGTGGTTGTGAGACATCCTAAGGCTGCAGCCATCCACAGCGGGGTGGACACTGCTCCTGTCACGTGTTCTAGTGGAGCTGCACTAGCGAAAAGTGTGCTGTAGGACACGGAAGCCATGCAACACACGGCGGACATGATCGTCCCAAGTCTTTTGTCGCCATCTTGTCCACTCTTTGATGTCTAAAAGAACAAGAAGAAGAACATGAAAAGAACACACAAGGTAAATAATTATATTTCCCCGAATTAGTTTCACACCGGAAGCGAAACATAACGCGACCATCCAAATGTTTTAGCAAAAAAAAAAAAAAAAAAAAAAATCACGTGGATGAGATTATCATCAGGAATACCAAGCTCAACAAAGGCCAGGTTATGTTTTGAAACAGTTCCGCTTGTGAGTGCGCCTGCATACGCTGGAACTAGTCTTAATGATCAGTAGAGGTCTAAATGCTGTACACTGCCGTCTGCAGGCCGAAGGACACAAATACACAGGGCCTCAAAATGCTTTCATATTATCCCTATTAGCCACAGGCATCATAGTCACCCCTAAACATGCTTCAATCTAGAAACAATTACTATCAAACACAGACCATTCCAAGGCACGCACTTGACAGGGTTTAAAAAAATTGAATGTCTCCTTTCCGCTCAGGCCTCACTGGAGTAATGCACGTCTACTTTATCTTTAGGCCAAAGAGGAAGTTCGCACAAATCCGCTGGCCTAACTTGTGTCCCACCTCTGTGCAAAAAGTCCCAGCTTCATTGGCAGCGTACCTCTTTTTGTGACCGCCTGTCATGCACCTTGACCTGCATAACACAGAAATCACGAAAATCACGCTTTTTCATGACACCAAAAATCACTACAGACTAACACACTCGACAAACAGGGTACCCCAAATAAACACCAAACATGACCCCACGGTCAGTTTGTGTCCTTACTGTGCCAGGCAGCGAAATTCGAATTCTGTGCCCATTGCGGTGAACAGCCGATGTTTTCTGCAAGTGCGATCAGGAGAAGTGCTAAATACCTGTGACTGAATGATGTCATTAGTGACGGCGAAAGGAATAACGAAGTGATTTGAACGTTGAAACCCGGCCAGCACACACACTACAAAGAAGACCTCCATCCGGGCAGTTAGAGCCAGCGCCACCATGGAAACACTCAAAGCCATCTGTGCCACAGTAAACCCCAGCCTGTAACCTGTGACAGAAAGAAATGTGGGTGTTTCCAACCATGCCTGTACTAAATATGGTTGGATTTGAAGCCCCCCCCCCCCCCGAATTTTTTTTAAATTGGTGGCGGGGTGGTTTTCGCCGCACCCTGTTACCTCAGCTTTCTTCATTTGATGTATGTGGTGTAGTATGTCAAATGTCGCCACAATCATGCAGTCTCAATGATGGATACATGTGTCCATCCGAGTGAGGGCAGCTTCTGTTTACAGGAAAGCATGTTCTAAGGGAAGTAACTTCTACTCAGGCTTTGACAGGTAAATCTGTTAACTGCTCCAAACTCTGAGTCCAAACTGAGCGATCGAGGCTGCTGACACGATTACAAAACTGACTTGATACGATAAGGACAAGTGTAAATATAGCTTACATCATTAACGTTTCGGCTTTCGCCTTCCTCAGGACACAAAGTTTTGAGGAAGGCGAAAGCCGAAAGGTTGACCCGTGCCGTCCTTTGTGAAAGTTAAGTGGTTTCTGTCCCTTTTATGTCGCTTTTGATTTGCTTAACTTGTAACCACTTATTAGCTTGAATGGTTTTCCACCTGACATCATATCAAATCAAATCAATACATCTTTATTATCCCGAGCGGGAAAAATCAGGTGTGGTGGACATATGAAACAAGTCGATAATATACATCAAATGAAGAAACACATAAACTAATGCACAATACACACTACAATCAAGATAAAGGTTTTCATCAATTAAATATCACACAAAATAATCTAAGTATTAATGATAATTCATTACGATGACATAATTATATCAAGTTCACTGAAAACTGCACATCCAGCCACACAAAAACACGACTACGAGAGTGACAGTGGTAAACTTTGCACAATATTTCTCCGTCTTATGTGCTTTTGTATAAAATGGCTAAACCTGACAGTACTCCTTGTTCTTATTGTTCGAACCATTTTGCTTACATCGCAGTATTTTTTCTTTGAATGGATGGGTGGGTAAGTGTTTAGGAGTTTATCGTCCTTTTCCACCACGGGTGATATCAAAGACGGGGCAACGAGAAAAAGACCAACACAAATAATTGGCCCCAGCCGGGATTCGAACTCACGACCCGAGCATTGAAAGTTCAACGCTCTACCATTCGGCTATCCCGACTCCCCTTTCTTTGAATGTGGCAAGGTGGAGGCATATCAAAAATATGTAAATAACTATAAATTTGGTCACGTTATTGTAGTGGATATTGTAATCTAATAATTGGAATACCTCAAAAGGCAGTCTCCCAAAACGAAATGTTTCAATTTATCAGTCATATAATTCTAACAGGAAAATTGTGTGATAGTAAATGGTAAACAGTAAATGACTTTTGAGAGAGAAATTCTACTACGGTAGTCGTAAATATTGTAAATGATATCAGTAACAGCGACATTGAAATGATGTGAAGAAGGGAATGTGAAGAGAAAAACTAAACAAAAACGAGAAAACAACAACAAAAAAGTAAAAAATAAAACAAAAACAAAACTAAAATCAACAAAGTAATACCGTCTGCAACGGGTACCGTCCTTGTGCGGCAGGTTACCCGCTTTCTGATTCACACACACACACACACACACACACACACACACACACACACACACACACACACACACACACACACAATCTCACAAGACCACACAAATTTAAAAAGAAAAGAAAAGAAAGATGTGGTGGAAAGAGAACTAGAAGAATCTTTGTGGGTTGTACGTTATGTGTAAAGCTGCTCCTTATTTCAGAGGCCAAAATCAATTAAGACAATAGTTCCTTCTGGTACAGGTAGGTTCAGATGGTTTGGTAATCTTGCGACAGGGACAAAGCAGCAGAAGTTCTCGTCTGAAGCGAGAGGACTGCGTGACGTAGACAAAGATGTTGACGGAACTGTTCAGCATCCTGATGAGGTTCTCGGTAGTGTGAGACGCGCAGAAGATGTTACGGTAACGCCCACTGGTCGAGAATTCAGTCACCAGGAACCTGGCAAACGCCAGCGCAACCGTGGTTGCCGAACACGTCATGTAGATACAGGAGACCGGCTGTCACCAGCATTTTCACCAGCATCATCTGGCGTTTGTCACCGGCTGTGCTGCTGGCAAAACTACAAACGTATAGTTACGATAGAAGATCTCACTGACGCAATGATTCGGGCATGTGTTCAAACGATGTTCTTGTTGGACAATTTGAGAGTTACTCATTCCCAGGTTAGGACGATTGAACGTAACGGAGGTCGTTGACTACTAGCGACTTAATTCCATCTGTATAACCGGAATGATTTGAAGCAAATGGTTCATAAATATTAAGAATAAAAATAATAAAGAAATGAATAGTGTTGAATGCATTACTGACCTAGAATGGCACTGATCCTTTTCTGACAGACGCTGGCAAGGAGATAGCTGCTGTAGTAGACGACGAAACCGACAGACGCGAACCTGACTCCGGTCTGATAGTTCCTCAGGCTGTCGCTACCAGGCTCCGCTTCAGGGTTCCCGCCGTAGATCGCCTTGCCCACGTAGTCCGTCGTCAGCGTGCTGAAGATGTATACCAGTGACGTTGAGAAGTAAACGGTCAGACAGATCCAGAATAACTGCCGCTTAAATTTGATATTACTTCTTCGGTGGGTGTTGGATGATGCGACTGAGCCGATTGTCATCTGAGGTGAAGTGCGGTTGCCGCTGTCCATGCAGTCGTTGGAAGAAGCTGTGAGATTGCTGGGCGCTGGGGTATTGGTTCTGTAGTTACTCAGATAAGCTCGGGAAATTTGACTGGCAGACTGGTCTGGTTCTTCAGCACCTCGAAGCAAAGGCGTCTTGTCTTCGTCCGCCTCACCCTCTGCTGCAATCGGGTCCCTCTTTGCATCAGGTTCGGTGTTTTCAGAAGTCTTGCTGACTACAGAACATTTACTCTTCTGGTTGATCAAACGACGAAGCTGGCGATATCCAACCAGGACCGTGAACACGCTTCCCACGAGGCTCGTAATGAGAACGATACATGCCTGGACAATCACCTGAACCGCCAGCCCCATCCTGATGAATGGGAGACATTGTATTTATAAACTGCACCTTTATGTTTAGCACTGTGTTATACTATTCTTGGTTGGCCTCAGGGGTAGGGTATTGTTTAAAGATCCGCATTCTCAGCAAAAAGCCGCAAACATTGTGTTTTTTGAAACTGCGACTCCTTCGACTGTGCATAATCCAGGCAACTTTGTCACAGTTGCAGAGTTTTCAGCGCTTCGGGGACCCTTATAAAACCAGAGCACGAGTTTGCCGTGACATCATTTGGCTTTTGGTCAGTGAGCGAGACACATCGCTACAGTGTCTGGCAAATGTGGAGTGCTGCACGATCTTTGTCGCTCAACGTCAAAACGCAAACTGAGCTGTGAAATCAGGCTGCCCTTGGCTTTTGTAGGGGTTCCAGGGAGGCTGAAAACTCTGTAACTGTGACAGAGTTGACTGTGTATTTTGCACAGTCGGATAGCTCTTTAAAACACACTGTTTGTGGCTTTTTCTTGAGATTGCAGGCCTTTAAACCCGAGGCAAGTGACAGAAAACGTTCCTTCCCTAACCCCAGAAAATAATTTTGTTTTCATTTCCACTACATTTTTACGAAGTCTCCTAACCTCGAGACGTTGATTTTGACAAGATAACTTGTACATGTTAGCCGACGCCGATTCAAATGTTGCTGGGCTATTTTGTGCAGGTATCTACGAGTGTGGTGCACATTGAAATTTAGATAAAACTCGCATTGTTTGAGGTAGTTAGCACTCACATATCGCATACTTCCCGTTATCGGGCACACCCCATTATATACATAATCTTCTGCATGCTGTTTATATGCGATGCATTAGCGTACCACACTGGAAACACTATACTTCTTTTTTTTTTTCAAAATTGGCCATTTACAAATTAATTTATATCATTCAGTTACGTTTTCCTGTTGCTGACTGGCTGTCTGTGCAAAACAAAGTCAATTTAAAAAAAAAAATTACCCTTCCGCAGAGCACCAAAGGCAGGCACCCTCAAGGTCGATCGTGGCGATGCCAGAGATCAACAGACCTCCGGCTGAACTCACCACAGTTCCCAACTCCAGAACAGAGGTGTGTTCAGGTTGAGGGCTGCACGTAAGTACCCAGGATTTCACGAAAGCACCGTGAACCTCGAAACTAATGTCCAGTATAAGGTTGCCCAGCAATCCGATCCACGCTTTGACCGGTGTTCCTGTCTCGTTGGTTTGGGAAACGGTTTTATACATGCCAATTCGTTTCTCACTTTCGTTCGTTAATGTAAGCCAAATGATGTTGTCGGTGTCTCGGATGGTGTCTGGGTCCACCTAACAGATGAAAAGAAATGCCGTTGAGAACAAATGAAAAACAAAATCCGTCCCTTCAGTCACCTGTATTAAAAGAGATTCGTTGAGCGGAATAATACTCGTGCGCGTAAAGCCTCTTCTCCAGTAGCATAGTAATTGACCACTACATAAACACACAAAAACGTAATACCTGACACTCATTTATTTTCTAGTTTTCTTTGTGGACAAATGGGGTAGAGTGGGAGCTGAGTTTCTGTAAAAGGACTCCCCAATACAGCTGATTCCTTCGATGTTAACTTCGATATTGGAAGCTGCGTGGCTGTAAAACCGAGCTTTGCAGTAAGCAACTGCAGTATCATACCATTTGCAAAGAGTGTTATATAGCATTGTAAAGGGCACGTAAACTCCCATCCTCACTTTAAGGACGTCCCATGTGCCCTTCACGCAGTGCAGATACGGTTATGAACTTCAGATATACTGTCGTGCTACCTTGGTGTTGTTTATGGTTTCGGAAAGGGACTGAAGGTGAAGGACGTTGGCCGAAACAACACACACGACTCCAGACAGAAGCAGCACCGAGCAGAACATCACATTCAGCATCTTGCGGCGGTTGGGGTTCGATCCTCTGTCGCTGATCCAACCCAGAAGTGGCGTGAGTAGTGTTCCTGCAGGACCGGCCACAACAGCCGTCAGTGAGACCAGCTGAAGAGGCATGCCCAGTAACTGGAGGTTCTGAAAACACACACACACACACACACACACACACACACACACACACACACACACACACACACACACACACACACACACACACACACACACCTCTGCTTGGCTGTAAACTGTAACATCGTCGAGATTTTTGCGATAACATTATCATCGGGTTTATGAAATGGAATATAAGAAAACCCTTGATTTTGTTAATTGTTACAAGAACCGGCAGCTACTTTACAGCGCTTACCTGCACCAGTAGTTGGTACATTCTGGTACATTTCATCGCATATCATTGCGATGCTCTACATTAGTAACTGATACTACTCCTCACAACCGACTTACAGGCACGGTATAAATTTGCGCAAAGTTAGTATTTGCTTCGTTGCCCATCAGCTGAGCGTTCAGTAGCAGTTTCTGAAGCAACGACATTCCGACTTCTCCGTTGCCACGTCCCTTCTCTCCAGAGTCTGATGTCTCCTGACCATCTGCATCCACAGGTCTCACATGCTCCGGCTCATCTCCTCTATCAGGCTGTGCCCTGTCAATTCCGCTGGCGTCCAAGACTGATCTTTCTTCTAGCGATTCCATTGCCCGGAGTTTCTCAGCACACACTGCTTGAAAACAATTAAAGAATAAGAGTTAACAGACTACCACTTCTGACAAAGTAGTTTTAATAGCTTGGCGAGTGACCGCAGTTCTGGCCTTACAACGGTTCTGGTACTTTAACACGCTATAATGTTTTAGACTCGGAGTGATGAACATTTCTGGATTGTTTTACATTGCGCGGGTTGCTTCCTTTAGGGTAAAGTTTCGTGCCACAAGGTCGCTTCGTCCTCCATGTGGCTAGCAGCGAACAATTAATTTTGTGCTGGGTTTTACTTCGTTACCCCCTCCTTGATAGCACCCTTATGTGTGTGTTTGTGTTTGTCGGTTAAACTCATGAACACACGCCCACCCTTCATATCCGTGGGAACAGAAGCAATATGACATAATTATGTCCCCCTCGGTAAGAAAGCAATGGACTATGACCGATGTCCACTGCAGATAGGAAACCCTGGGTGTATATATATAATCTCTCTTCTCCTGTATCGATCTCAGTCCTGCAAAAAAAGCAAGTAATGATACCATGTGACTTTCAAGTGGTGAAAATAATCTTTTCTCACATCACAAAACATTCTTGAAATCCACAGTATGAGAATTACTAATCCCATAATAGTAGGAAGTGACCGTCCAACCGCTGAGGTGCTGTTCGAGCACACACACACACACACACACACACACACACACACACACACACACACACTCTCTCTCTCTCTCGTTACATCCCCGCTTACATACAATTTGACAGGTGCAACGACTTATGGTACACACAAACAGACTCAGCAGAAGTTAATTATCAAAGGCTTGACGGAAGAGAAAGGTCTTCAGATGGGATTTAAACAGGGGCAGTGAGGGCTGAATGCGGAGTTCTTAGGGAGAACAGGACACGCCCAAGGACCGACCCATGTGGTACAACATATTTCACTACTGACAAGGTCTGTACATTGATTTCTCTGAACAGTCAAACTGTACCAGCGCATACATAGAAATGACATCAAATGTCACCAAACAAAATGGACAGAAAAGACTTACCTTAAATAGACTGTGCTGAATCTCTTCTCTGTCAGATGTGTTTGCCGCAAGGATACTCGCATACAATATATATCTATACAGGTGATCATTGTTACACGTACTCTACTGATTAGCTATTCTATTCTCGAACATACGAATACGCACAGAAGCCCACATAGAAGTGCTGTGCTCATGGGTCGCTCCAGTTTCTCTGAATATAATTAAGAATTACATTTGCACTTCTGCATCACAAAAAAAGATACGAAGTTACATTACTCTGAAATAAAAAGATACGTAAGAAGACCATTACACAACGCCGAGTCGAATTGACAATATGTTTAACGCCGGAGGCTTAGCAGTTTATCACTCACATAAATATAACCATTCGGCATTATTCAGTTTAGTTCAAGCTTTTTGTCTGATTCAGCCCCGACAACTGGTTTTAGCCTCGTCTTCAAAGATGGGGACAAAAATTGACATAAAAAGCAACACAACAAACTAAAATACACACAACAAAAAACATAAACAAACAATAAGAAAACCCGAGCACTGAGAACTTTCATAGTAGCCTATACAATTAAGCAAACAGAATCGCAATCAATTGCCTAGGAATGGAGAGCGAAGATACATCCACATGTGTGCTTACCGCGCGCGCGCGCGCGCGCACACACACACACACACACACACACACACACACACACACACACACACACACACACACACACACACACACACACACACTTACTTTAAGGACGCCCCCTACGTCTTTCACACAGTGCAAATTCAGCTAAGAACGTCTTGTTACCCTGGTGTTGTTTATGGTTCCGCAGCGGGGCTGAAGGTGAAGCACGCTGGCCAAAACAACACATAAGCTTCCAGACACGAGCAGCGCCGACCAAAATATCACATTCAGCATCTTGCGGCGGTTCGGGTTCGAACCTCTGTCGCTAATCCAACCAAGAAGTGGCGTGAGTAGTATTGCTGCCGGACCGGACAGGACAGCCGTCAGTGAGACCAGCCGGAGAGGCATGCCAAGTAACTTGAGGTTCTGCACACACACACACACACACACACACACACACACACACACACACACACACACACACACACACACACACAGCGGAGTTTGAGAGAGAGAGAGAGAGAGAGAGAGCACAGACGCATTCTTGCTCAGATTCAAGAAAAGAAGGGCTTTATTCGTGGCCAAAACGTTTGAATGGAGAGTGGCACTTTGTTTGACCTCGGCCGTCCTGGACCCCTGATCGTTTTGTGGATTCCTATCTGAATGCCTTTTTGTAAAAGCTGAAGCAGTGAACCATGAAACTCGTGAGAAGTGGTGTAGTCTCACGGGGTTAGCAAAGATGGCATGCCCCCCTCCTCCCCCCCCCCCCCCCGCCCCCGGCACCGGCCCCGGCTCCGGTGTAGCACGCCAGATTTTCTCCCCAGCACGGTTGACTCTGGCGCTTCCAGCTTAAGCAGAATCGACTCTCTCTAAAAACAAACCACCCGAAAAACCACTTCAACGCCCCCCCCCCCCCCCCAATAAAACCAAAGAAAAAAACAACCAACCAACCAACAAACAAAACAAACAAAAACAAACAACACTAAAAAAAAAACCCAAAACAACAAACAAACTACAACAACAACAACAACAACAACAACAACAACAACAAAACACCTCAACAACTTAATTAGCACTTCACCACTCCAACAATTCACCCTCACACGCGAGCTGAACTGCCAAGATGGAAACACTTCAGAGGTGTTTCTGGCGTACGCCAATTCCCAATCTCCTCCCCTCCACCACCACCATCACCACCACCACTACAAGTATTGTTCTATTCTCATTCAGAAGGGAATGGATATGTCCTATGAAACCATACAAAGCCTACAGAGTGTCGTCTCCTAAGCTACAACCTTCTTGACCTATGAGCCATCGTGAATCCCATGGTAGTGGCTACGAACTCCCCACTGAACCCCATATCTGCTGCCCGGGGCACTTTTCGCCTGTGTATGAAGTTTCCAATGGCAATACATCTTAATGACCTAATTTTTAAGACTTTAAGGCTCTGAGCCTTTTTTGCAGGTGTCGAGCCTCGTACCACGTATCAGACACGTGCACAGTGACAGCATCTCACGGGCTGGCATTGAGTCGTCTGGATGCTTTACGCGACGTGAATCAGTATCAAGTCAGCTAGTGTTGCGGCACGGCCAGTCGCTGTGTAGGACTAGGAGAAACTGAATTTTCGCCGGTACGCAGAGCTTGTAGTCGGCACTGTCTAGCATTGTTCATCAGTATCATCATGATGATGGACTATTTCCAGCATACAGGCAGCACTCACACACGACATTGCTCCAGACATGTTGGCTGCTGTGAAACCTAGTAAACATGGAAATAACGCGTTTAAAAGCTGAACGTACCCGGGAGTCATTCATGCCGGGGGAGTCCACTTATGTTAACACCGGCAGTCAGTCAAACAAGGTTCCTGTCAAGACTGACAGCTATCTTCCCCGCTGTCCGTTTGACTTCCTTTGCCACGTCTCTGCGACCTGACTGAGCTTACGGCTGCACCGGCACGTAGTTGCATGACGAGACACGGGTGTGCATATCACCCTCTGAAATTTGGTAAGTCTAGACTCCAGTTATTGCACTCCTTGAGCGGTGCACCGTGATGCACGTTCATTTGGCGAGCGATAGTGGCGCAAATGCTGCGATGTCTCTGCATTTGGCTATACTATTTTGCGGTGTGCTCAAGATAACCGATTGCACAAGTAGTATTAAATATGTTCTGTATGCTTCTTTTCGCTGTGCCGTGGGCCGTGGGTGAGTGCGTCAGTCGCTGTGAGGGCTTTCTGCTTATGAGCAGTGAACCGCAACTTTGTGCCCCGCGCTTCATTCATTCTGACTTGTGAGCTTCACTGTTACTCTGGGTTTGAGATGGGTAGTCCTGCTTAACTCGTTTCCTATCAAGTAAGTTTGGAGTTGTGTACCAGTGGCCTCACTGGCAAAAACAACAACAACAACAACAACAACATGTCTGCATGAATTTGAATTTGGCTTAGTGGGAGTGTTGGACTATGATTATACTCGACTTTGCTGCAGTAAGAGCCGTTAAGGATCCTTAAATCCTGCCAATTTTTCGCGTAGAAACCAAAACCGAAAAAGAGTTTAAAAAAAAAACGTGCGATAGTCGTGCGCGGTACGAAATGTGTTAAGTGTCTTTAAATAACAATTGGACAGTGATGTGCATTAGGCTTTCTTTTCCTTAGTCATTGAGGTTCTGTGGTACTTTCTTGCTAGTGTATGCACAGTGCGGTAAACTGTGCTGTGAAAGGAAACGAAAACAAAAGAAACTTTTCCTTCCAACGAAATGGGGATCTGGAAATACCTTTCCTTCCAACGAAATGGGGATCTGGAAATATTAGCAATGAGTTAGTTTGCAGGTTTACCGCTTGCGCGATCTTCTGCCACACGTGGCTTACTAACTAACCCCACTCTTTTTGTATGTTTTTGTAAATATGCCTGTGAACGCGCTTCTTTGGAATACGTGCTGTGCAAATTTGCATTATCATAAATTGCATGCAGTCATCTGTGTAGTTCGAAAGTTCATTTTCTTTCCATATCTAAAACTAATTGCTGTCCAGCCGTCGCAATCCAATAGATGAAATTATCATAAAACACTCATTGTGCATCTGATCTATTCTTATTAATCGATCAGCAGATGTCAACGTATATTATTGCCTTATCAAGTCGTTGTCGCGTAGATGGTTTCGGTCATTCCAATGGTTCACTTCTACGGGCAATTGTGTTTATTTCTCTGGTCGAAGGCCAACACACTGGAATGCTTATCATAGCTGAACAGAATTTGGATCAGTTTTAAAGGATTTTTAGGCTCCGATACCTTTCCGATACCTGAGCTCTTTTAGTAGTGCCTAGCATCGTACCACTCGCACCTGTGCATTGAGAGCACCTCAAATGCTGGCGTTGAGCCAACAGAAGGGTACACTTAACGCGAACAACACAAGGACTGAGCGAAAGGCTTGCGGCAAGGTCAACCGCTGAGTAGGAGAATTTGAATTTCGGCATTGTCTTGCAATCAGCACTCTACTACGTCGCCCAAAGTTGCTGTTTGCCCCGTTGCTGATTGGCCGTGGTGGCGTTCACGAAGACGCATAGGGTAACCTAAAATATCAGTTGGTGGGGTTCACGAAGACGCATATATAGTAACCCAGAATATTGGTGGGGTTCACGAAGACGCATAGGGTAACCCAGAATATTTGTGGAGTTCACGAAGACGCATAGGGTAGCCCAGACTACCACTAAGCCATGCTAGAAATAACTGTACTACTGTTAAATGGCATGCCACCTAATCTAAGTCGCTACTTGGTATTGTATTCACTTTGAGCAGGCTGAGTTCCTCCCGGATGGGGCCAGATATTTGTGCTGGCCTTTTTCTCGTTGCCTCATCTTTGATATCAACCTTACGTGGTGGAAAATACTCTGAAAATACTGTAGAAAGAAAACCTCCCAAACAGCCACCCTTGAGCTGAGTTCCAGTTCAGAGCTTGGTCGAGCCTATCGCGTGTCTCAAAAGACAGTGGCGGTGCATTTCGCTTGGACAGCATGACGTATTTGCATTGCTAAAAGAAGTTGCATTTTTGCTCTGAATAGTTTTTTTTCCTGTAATTTTATATGTATCCGTAAGAATAGTGAGAGGAGGGTGGGTGGGTGGGTGTTTAACGTCCTTTTCCACCACGTATGGGTGATATCAAAGACGGAGCAACGAGAAAAAGGCCAGCAGAAATATCTGGCCCCAGCCGCGATTCGAACTCACGACCCGAGCATTGAAAGTCCAACGCTCTACCATTCGGCTATCCTGGCTCCCCGAATAGTGAGAGGTAAACATGCCTACACGCACAATTTCGATGCTTTAACGAGTGTTGTTTTCAGTCCTTCAGTACCACAGTTGTCGAGTGACAGCAGGCTGCCTTGCCATACATTGGCTACAAGCCACAGTGGCTTAGACAGCTGCTTCTTCTAAATTGTGTAGTACTTCTCTTTCCGCTGAAGCCCCTTGCTGAGCTTTAGGGTAGCACCTCCTGCTAGCGCTTGAGATGCACCAGAATATTCTGGGGCAGCCTTTTAGTGCTGGTTGGGCGCTGCATCCCTCGTGGGTATCGCCGCATGCTCACCTGATGAGGATCCCACTGGCCCGATATATATATATATATATATATATATATATATATATATATATATATATATATATAGGGGGGAAGTAGGGGAAGTAGGGATATATATATATATATATATATATGTGTGTGTGTGTGTGTGTGTGTGTGTGTGTGTGTGTGTGTGTGTGTGTGTGTGGTCACTCAAGACTGAATCATTTATTGCTTAGGCTCATACATAACAATGAATGCAGCGGCACTCCCACCGGGGTAGTCCCGTACACAGAAGGGAATTGAAATTGTCGACATAAGGCACTTATACAATTCAGAAACATGCAAAATACTCAAAATATCAGCATTCACACCTGGAACTGGATATCAACACAGGTAATGCGCCTGTAGTATATATATATAGTATATACAGAGAGAGAGAGAGAGAGAGAAACGAACGAACGAACGAACGAACGAACGATACTTTATTTTACAAGGATAAAAGATTAGGTACGCAGACCTGTCTTACATCTTGTCCTTGCTAGGCTACTGATAGAGAGAGAGAGAGAGAGAGAGAGAGAGAGAGAGAGAGAGAGACAGACAGACAGACAGACAGACAGACAGACAGATGCTCATTGAAAAGGGTGTCAGCAGTAACTCTAATCTATCCACGAATTGTCTCATGGGCGTCGAGTACGCGTCCGTGTTCCTGAAAACAGGTCTCTCTTCATGTGGGCGGGGATAGGATGACCACAGTCAAGACGCATGGACGCGTTACACAGCAAACCTGGTAAAACGGGAAACAGAAGATGGCACATAGGGTAAAGGTCTTTTCTTTGACCTCTCTAGTGATTTCAACTGACTGACAACTGAAACAAAATTTGCAGCTGCACACTTGATGTCTTCAAAGTACATTCCTTGCCTGACTGTTGGCAGGCAGATGGTAAGGGTCCTGGTAAAGTTTCTGAATGGAGAACGTTAAACAGCAAACCTGGTAGAGCAGGTAAAACAGAAAGTGTTGAACTGGGTAATGGTGTTTTCAAATGTATTCATTCTCGTTTCATTTTAACTTCTTATTATTAAATCATCATCGCTTTTACTAAAGGAATCGGGGACTCCATGGAACTTTTTTATGTTCGCTCATATGAAACTGCGATTTCTTACTCATACCCATTCTGAATGCTACATGCTTACCGAAGAAGATAAAACCAGCTCCAACAAGGAAGACACCACGCCAGCCAAACGCATCTTTTGCAGCAGCAGCCACGAAGGTGGTGCAGAACATGTAAATCACCTGAAACATGAATGGCACTGGTATTTACGGAAGTAATCATCTCGTGCATTTGGTGGGGTGGTCGGTGGTCTAGTGGTTAAGACTTAGTCACCAATGCGACAGGTCAGGTTCGAGTCCCACTCGGGACGCAGAATTTTTCTTTCTCGTATGTGGCACCGTTCATTCGGGCCGACCGTCGGGGGTTGTCTCAGGGTTCTCCGGCTTCCTCCCCCTCTGCTCTGCTTTGGAAATGTTCAGCCCACAAAATTTGTTTTAAAAAAATTCTAAAATTCCGAAACTTAAATTGCTGAGCTGGCCCTTCGCAACACGTGATTGTAATGTGTTCATGTCCAGTGTGTGAGAGAATGCGTGTGATTCACGTGATCGTGCGTGTTGGATTTAGCTCGCGGCGCTTTGAGCCAAATATTTGGGACTGATAAAGCGCCTGTATTAATGCGCTTATTATTAGTAGTAGTGTGGTAGTAGTAGTAGTAGTATTTGTATTCTTTGACTTGTAGGAGCATAATTGTTGGTCGTATTTAAGTAATCCAGATTTTAATATCGTCGGGGGTTCTCTCCGGGTACTCCGGCTAACCCACCCTCTGCTTTGGAGATGTTCAGCCCACACACACACACACACACACACACACACACACACACACACACACACACACACACAAAATTCTAAATTCCGAACTAAAATTGCTGAGCAGACCTTCCGCGCCAGGTGATTGTACTGTGTTCATCTCCAGTGTGTGAGAGAATGCGTGTGATTCACTTGAGCATGCCTGTTTGCGGTACAGTTCGCGGCGCTTTGAGCCAGTTCAAGAAATTGGTTAGAACGCCTACACAATAATATTATCAAGTCATATTGACTGTTTGAATGTCACTCACGCCTGAACAGTAGACGAAGCCAATACTGAAAGTGGAGCACCGCGCGCCGAACATGGTGAAGACGAGCGGGATCTCCACCGTGTAGTAACCACTGAAGGCGAAGAAAATCAGGCAGACCCACACGAAGAACATGGCCGCTCCAGCGTGCTCGCAGACCACCAGCGTTGCCATGGAAACAAGCAGTGCGGACTGACTCACCATCAGGCACGTCTGCAAAAGGGAGGGAGGTAGGGGGGGGGGGGGGTATCAAGTTAGGAACATGCTGATGCTGGCGTGTTTTTGTTGTTGTTTTCCCTTTCAGAAGATTCCAGCTGCTTTCCCAGAAAAGCGCGTCGCTGCGGCGCAGAACTGCCCACCTCTATATTTTCCTTTTTTTCTGGGAGAGGAAAGCCGGAGGAATATGTTTAGCCAAAGGGTAAAGCAATGGACTTTCAATGCTCGGGTCGTGAGTTCGAATCCCGGCCGGAACCAAATATTTGTTCTGGAATTTTTCTCCTTACCCATATGTGGTGGAAATGGACGTTAAACTCCCAAGCATCCACCCAACCACCCGCCTATAGAGCCACTGCTCCTCCCCCCCCCCTCCCCGCCCCTTCTTAATTCTTTATTATATTTTTCGTTATAAGATTATGCTCTGTATGGGCACAATAATATGACACTTGAAAGCACTACTGGCTGGGGCAATATATATATATATATATATACCACTCTACCACTCTTACAAGTCATGGTATAAAATCCATAATTCACCACATGTGGTATAACATTGTACCCATGACAACCACGCGTGAATTTTATGGCTGTACCTAAAGAGTGAACATGTATTACCCACAGACGTAAAGACTTAGACGCACCGCCGCACGCTGCCACCGCTGCTTGCGAGTGTCGCTATCGCGGCCATCTTACTAATACCAGAACTCAGAGGCTCTGTGTATAGGACGCCTCGTTCCAAATACAAAGTTCTTTAGAAAGACGTCATCAGAAATGTGACGTAAGATAAAGCGGACCAATGCTATGCGCGTTATGTAAACAGCTGATAGCGTCTGGCCAATGCTATGCTGGCACTTCCAGGTACTAGCAACATGGCGCGCGGCGGCGTCACTTTTCCGGCACCGCGGTGCGTCTATCTCTATACGTCTGTGGCATAACATTAAAACTCGTTAAAACTCGCAGTTTTACGGTCGAAATCAGCAAACTCGTGTGGTGTATTTTCCGTAATCGGGGGCACCTCATTGTGAAAACTATATATATATATATATAATGGCCTTTGTCCCGTTTCCCGTCATTCATATCACTCACAGGTGGTGTTGGAGAAGGACGTTAAACTTCCAAACCACTGCTCACCCGTCCAAGGGATGAAACAATAATGTGACACTGGAAACCACTAGGGGTATAGGACCGATTTCTGTTGTTACTGTTGCATGTTCAGAAAGAAATGACGTGCTTACCTGGATTCCAATCTTGTCAGCCAGCAACCCCCAGATTGGTCGGCCAATGCAGTTGAACACAGAAGAGAATGAGCCAATGAGCGCCAGAAGGTGGTCATCGTGGATAAATGTCTGACCATACGCCTGTAATGTCAGTGTTCAATAAAGTATGAGAAGCAGACGTAGTGGTGGATTTACAGTCGTGATTTCATCCAGTCTCTGACAAGTCGTCTGTCTCTTGAGTATCCCTATTACACCTACGCACGGTAAAGCAGATCACCTCTGAGGACTTACTCAGTCAATCAGTGAAACATTACACAACTCCTATTCTCACATTCCAACACGCGTAAAATAGCAAGGCGCTGTGGTGGTGTCATCGAGGTGTAATTACCAGATTAAACAATAACAACAACAGGGTGTGAAGATCATTCGTATGGGTAGAGGATGTGTCAATCAAACATGAGAATGCTCCTGCGATCAAATGCTATGAATGCAGCATTCTCAGTCTTGACTGACGCGCCCTCGAACGCTCTAAACGCACCTTGTAGAAAGCCCAGATGAACGTTATCCCGAAGCCCATTCCAATATTGATGAACCACACCGTCCACGCGCCTCGGGACTGGATCACCTCCAAGGGCGTGTAATCAGGGATGTAATCTGGTGATGCCTTGTCTGCTGGTTTGTGTTGATCCCTAGACCGTAGACCACAAAAAGCCTTCATGGTGAAAAAGCACATCGGAAACAGCGCGGACATCTTTAAAAGTAACGGATTATAAATCTCATACGGGTGTCGCTGTGTCAAATAAATGACGCTTTCACAGGTTTAGCAAGAGACAACAAGGAGGAACGGCCCCGTCCTACAAAGTTGTTTCTCCAAACTTCATTTTATTTTGTCTGTTTTGTTGTTATTGTTGCCGGTTCTCCCAAGTCCTACCAATGACACTAGATCCTCTACGATCTAGACCGATCAGCCACGTGACTTGGGGGAGGGGAGAGAGAGAGAGAGAGAGAGAGATAACGTCAGTTCCGTGAACTAAACATTTGACGTCAGCCTCTAGCACTGAGATCGTCTGAGGATGCTTGTTTATGTCTTGTGATTTCCCTGTTGGCTTTGTGACTTCCCCGATTTAATTATTTTTCACATGAAATCTGGAAGATCTAGAGGGCTGGTGAAACGTGGACTAGAATACCTTGGATTGTACTTATGAAATCGCAAAATTGGAACTCTTTTGTCAGGTGCTTCTCGCAGAAACTTGAAAAAGCTATGTTTATCTAAAAGTTCAGTTATTCTTAATGGTAATGCTATAATAGTGCAGTAGTTCCTGTCATATGTGCAGTTGTCAAACTAGACAAAAACGCCGGGATGATGAGTAATTTGCAGTAGTCTTTTCATAGATATTTGGTCTTATGTGTAAACCACCCCTACCTCGGAAATATTTTTTACACAAAACCAGTCAGAGCTACAGAGCTGTAGCACGAATACAGTCAATGTAATTGGATGAACGTCCAAAGTCTAGAAAATGAAGGAATTTGAACATTTTTTTCCGAAAAAATTAGTAACATGACCGATTTTTTTTTTAAATCGGCGATAACTCTTCTAATAATGCAGCAACAGAAAATTTCGTGATACCCACCTCTGGAGTAGGTGAATTCCCATTTCATCTCAAAGTAACTAGAGAAGCAAAGCCTCCTTGGCTCACTTGTGAGATGGCTCAATGTCATTCAATAAAGTATATTGTAAAGCTCTTATCACTATCTATCCTGAGATCTGTAAGTGAAGAGCTTATCAGTGACTATCATTACGCCAAGTTTGTTTGCTCTAGTTTTTTTGTAGTTTCTGTACAAATGGTAATGTAAAATTTCCCAACAGACAGCTGTAATGACCTTGACCTTGAGTCAAGGTCATTCAAATGGGTATGTCTGCATAGGTCTCTTTGCTGTCTATCATCGTGCCTTGTTTGGTGTCTCTGCTGTTTGCTATTTCCAAGAAAATGCTAACGTTAAAGTCTCCGCAAAACATCTGGAATGGCCTTGACCCTGACTCAAGGAAATTAAATACAAGTATGGCAGGACAGGTTTTGTCAATGTCTATCATCATGCAAAGTTTGATGCCTCTGGTACCCGTACATTCTGAGAAAACGGCAATTTTAAATTTCCAATGAGACAGCTTTGATGTCCTTGACCTTCAGTCAAGGTCATTCAAAATGGTATGTCTTGAAAGGTCTTACTGCTGTTTATCAGCAAGCCAGGTTTGATACTTCTGCTGTTTATTGTTTTTGAGAAAATGCCAATGTTAAGGTTTTGGAAGGTTTTCCGCAAAACAGCTAGTGTGGCCTTGACCTTGACTCAAAGTCACTGAATACACGTGTGTCAGTAAAGGTGTTGTCAATGTCTATCATCATGCAAAGTCGGATATCTCTGGCTTCTCTAGATTTTGAGAAAATGCCAATGTAAAATTTCCAAACAGACAGCTTTAGTGACCTTGACCTTGGGTCAAGGTCAATCATTATGGTATATTTTGAAAGGTCTTTTGGCTGTCTATCAGCGTGCCAAGTTTGGTGCCTCTGCTTTTCATTGTTTCTGAGAAAATGCCAATGTTAAGGTTTTGGAAGGTGTTCCGCAAAACAGGGTGGGTGTGGGTGTTTGGGAGTTTAACGTCCTTTTCCACCACATAAGGGTGATATCAAAGACGGGGCAACGAGAAAAAGGCCAGCACAATTCCGCAAAACAGCTTCCATGGCCTTGACCTTGACTCACAGTCACTGAATACAGGTATGTCAGGTGTTGTCAATGTCTATCAAAGGTGTTGTCAATGTCTATCATCATGCAAAGTTAGATGTCTCTGGCTTTTCTAGATTTTGAGAAAATGCCAATGTGAAATTTCCAACCAGACAGCTTTAGTGACCTTGACCTTGGGCCAAGGTCAATCAATATGGAATGTTTTGAAAGGTCTTATGGCTGTCTATCAGCACGCTAAGTTTGGTGTCTCTGCTGTTTGTAGATTCTGAGAAAAGGACCAATGTTAAGGTTTACTGCGGACAGACAGACAGTCAGACAGATAGACAGACAGACACGCACGCACACACACACACACACACACACACACACACACACACACACACACACACACACACACACACACAGACGACGGAGGGTTATTACATAGACTAACTTAGACTAACTACATAGACTACATAGACTAACTCTTCAAGGAGGTGGTTTAGGGCCTAGCCACAATTACACCCAAAAACACACACACACACACACACACACACACACACACACACACACACACACACACACACACAACTCCCGCCAAAAAGAACGTAGCAGCATAGTGTGCACGTAAGATGTCTATGACGCAGATTTCGTTACGTCACTGTGTGCACGAAAGTATGTATTGTCTGTAGAAACGTCACAGTCTTGCTTTTTGTCACTGAAACTTGCTGCTGCTCGCAGCGAAATCTGCCCCATCCTATAAAAAGGTTAAAAAATGAAATGGAGTAAAAAATGAAACTCGACCCACTGAGAAATAAAAGAGATGCCAACATCTCTGTCATCATTGTCGTTCGATGAGTATGAGGAATTTTGAAACGGAGCCTTCGTGACATCATCTGCTGAATCCTCTTTTTCCGGCTTCTCCACCTCCACCACCAGCGTGTTGCCACGCGCCTCGTTCTTGTCCGCCGTTGGAGGATAAGCCATAGACGCCACGCACACCAGAAGGATTCCGGTCAGAATCCCACCCAGCAAAAGGTGACAAGTGGGCACATTGTCCAGAACTTCCCGTTGTGTGAAGTACCTGCCACAAAATTCAAAATGCCTGTGTAACCCCTATGAGCATTACCCAAAGTGCTCACCCCTAAAATAAACCTCGACTTCTCAGGCAAGGGAAAAATATAGAGCACAAGCCATTTAGGGGCAAGCACCTGAGTTCAACGAATACTCCTGTGCCTCTCAACCGTCACTCAAATGATCCAGCCAAACTTTTTCCACCACACAATCATGGCTGATTTCAAAAACGGGGCAACGAAAAAGTCAGCACAAATGCTTGGCTTCCAAACAGGATTAGAACTTACGACCCGAGTATTGAAAGTCCGACACTCTACCGGCCCGACTCTCCCATGTTCCCAACAAACACCACGACACGTGACCCATGGACTCACGTGTGGTCCTACGCCTGAACTGTGTGTTGTACTGGCAGCCCTCATTCAGAGAACTCTAGGGGAAGGACTCCTGAATCACACAGGAATTGAGAACCTGGGTCTAGAAGATGTCCGGGGTTTCTTCAAACACTCTGAGATATTCTTGATAGTTTAGCAATTACTAACATGGATCTCATGGTGAAGGGCCATCGCCCCAAGGCTACATCATGCCCTACCCCATGAATCGAATCAACGCCTGGACTATTTGACTACGTACATTTCGTCGTTGACAGTGAGATCAGGCTGCAGGTTGTGAGGGTTGATCCAGCTGGTAACGATCTGGTTCCACACGAAGGCGCCGCCGCCAAACCCCATGATGACGCACGCTCCAGCAGACCCTTTCCTCTTCGGGAACCACTGTTGGGGCAAGCAGCGAGAAGACAAATTGAGAAAATAAAGATTTTTCTGAAGGTTTCCTGTCCTGATGTCATTCTTCACTACCGCATTATATTATGCTGAATGTGATGAATTATGTGTATGTTTTAATGTGCGATAACTTTAATGGCTATTTTAGATGATACATGTCATTAATACTAAGATTATTTTATGTGATATCTAAGTGATATGAATCTTTATCTTAATTGTAGTTTATGTTGTGCATTATTTTCTGTGTTTCTTCGTTTGTGGTATATTACCGACTCATTTGTTATGACCGCCACACCTGAATTTCCCGCTTGGGATACTAAAGACATGTTTGATTTATATTATGAATAACAAAATTTTATTAAATTAATATTTGTTGCCCTTGAATTAGTCTTCTAAGCCTGAAGATTGTTTTACATTTCGAGGCCGTCGGCCGCGGGTGAATATGATGTGAGAAACAAAGTTATTTCCCCTAAAGGTGTTGGTTAAACCAACAAGTTTTAGTTGCAAATCAGTGTCAGGTTGTTGCTGAGAACTGAAAAACGCGAATGACCTTGGCTCAAGTCTCAACGGTTTTATGCATATACTACGCCATGAAAAACTCTACATGATTCGTAAGTCTGAAACACCTGGAAAATATGTATGTTTAACTCACTCGCTACTATCACCGCAGTCCCCGTGATGGCACGAGTAGCACTTGCCTACTGATCATCGCGATCCATGTTTTGCCCTTGAGCTTTTTTTTTTTCTCTTTCTTTTACCACAAGACAACCGGGATCGCGATGATCAGTGATTTGACACTGAGTTGACTGTGTTTATTTGGGTAATACTATCACTAAAGGGGGAAAGGGGGTATTTACTTGTCTGTTTGCGGTGGCGATTCAAAGGGCTGCGTGCTAGAATTTTGCACAGTATTGCAATGACGTTAATAACATTGAAAATTTTAATCAAGTGTGTTGTGTTTTTGTTCGCGAAGTTGTTGTTGTTTTGTGCGTTTTTACTATCCCATACAAACGGCCAGTGTGCAGAGGACTGCAATGGGGAAAATCGCCCAACAGCGAGTGAGATAAATCACATTATCATCCATAGCGGCCTCTTTTTCTTTGATCTCTCCTGTGGAATAAGTGTCCGTATTGTGCTAGTACTTGAGAAATCATGCGACACAGAGCACGACATCACATGACAATCAGGCATGTTCCCTGTAAAAAGTGTCTTCCTTTCAGACAGAAGGAACAGAGATACAGTCGTTTGGGCAAAAAACAAACAAACAAACAAACAAAAAAACCATCGTCATCGATGAGCAAGTACATGCATTACTACTCTTCGGGGAGAACTCGCTCCCTATGTCAACACCATCGACGACGAAACATTTTGACTCGGCATATCGGTGTTTCCAACTTCATATACTCGTTGTTTAAGAACAAAACAACAGTAGCCTGTACCTAGGAAGCGCTCCTTACTCAAATTTGGGACAGTTTTAACCAACACTTATCAAAAGTCGTTCTCAAAAAGTTCAGTCGAAGCTGGCGTCTCACCGACATGTATGCTGTTTACTGATTTGGCCGTGTTCTCTCGGCGCAGAGAATGGCAGCGGATTCGTGGTCTAGATAGATCTCCGATTGAACAGAAGCTTCTTGAATCGTTTGAGTCATGCATGCAGTTATAAAATTTAGCTGCTGGGGGAAGGACACTTTAATCGGTGTACATGTACCACAAATATTAGAATAAACACTCACAAAGCTTCATGTTTCGTGAAGAATCGCGACAGGAAGACTCCCGCTTGAACGGGCCCTAATCGTGCAAAGTGTGAACAGACTGAGCTGTGCTTGATCGGTTTCGCATTCACCTCGCAAATTTACATTTCCTTGAAAGCGTCAGCATGTTTGTTTGTGTCTTTAGTGGCAGTTTAAAACTTTTTTTGTTTTTGTTTGGATTTGAGTTCATGAGTGAATTTACACCGTCTTGCCAGCATAAATAGGCGCATTTTATTCTGTCGGCGTCGTGCTCTGCCGACGTACAAACTCGTTCGTCTGCTATGTGCAGCCGCTGTCAACTGTCAGTTTTTACTAGGATAAACGTTGAAAATATACCATAAATTGGCCCAGAAAGGATGATAAAGCATTTACACCCCATCAAGCTGTGGAATACCGACTCGTATTTTGATCCAAGACGCAATCAACCCTTCGCTAAAGCTCAGGGTTGATTTGCGTCTTGGATCAAAATACTCGTCGGTATCCCACAGCTTGTTGGGGAATAACTGCTAAGTTTCACATACCCCGATGGCCAAGTTGACGGGAAGAGGCCAGAGGATGGCTTGTCCGATACCATGAAATGCACCCCGGATCACTACAGTCAGGGCAAAGGACGCCTGTAGCGCCCAATAAGTGCCGAAAAATGATATTCTGGGAACGGAAAATGGAAAACAAAGTCTTTAGATATACTCTCTGACTTTGCGAGACAATACTCGCGTAATCCATTGCTAGGTTGCGCTGATCTACTCATAGAAAAATTCACGATCAGGTTTAGGCTGGTAGGCATACTCAAACGTGTGTGTGTGTGTGTGTGTGTGTGTGTGTGTGTGTGTGTGTGTGTGTGTGTGTGTGTGTGTAGTGCACACATGTACGCTAAGTAAAACGTTTGCACTGGTGAAAAAAATTCACCATTAGGAGCAACGACGTTAAGAAAGCTGTCTCCATGCAAAAATGGAGCAACGCTTCTTTCGGTTAACGTCCCTAGAGCATCGTGTGTGGCAATTTCCGCCTCCATTCAACGCCAGTACGAGGTAATGTTTCAAAGTGCAGCCCGTGTGACGCCTCATTCAGGACTCAACAATCACAGTTTGTGGTCACACTTGTCGCCTTCAACAGAAAACTCGAGAATGATCACGGAACGCAGTGTTTCACGAAAATCCTTCCAGCTCACCTGGCCTGCCCAAATAAAGAATCACCTTTCTTGCATTAGAGTTTTGTATGTGCAAAAAAACACATTCACCCACCCACCCGCCATTCAAAGCACAAACAATGTACAGTTATGTTAAAGACTTACGCATTAGCAGCCACCCCGACAAACAGCAAGAGCCTGTGGGACACCCGTCTGTCCAAGAGGCCGACGAACGGCAAGATGAGGTAGACAACTATCCAGGTTGTGTTATCTATCCACAGCGCACTGCTGTAGTCCAGTGACGTCTCTCCGGTGACGTTGCGAAGGTATGACGTCACATACGGCAGAACGTTGCCTGTCAGTAGATTTGAAATGTTCAGTTCAGGTCTCTATAGAAAAACAAGTCTAAAATAATAATACACTAATAGTAACGGTGGGAATTTTTATAGCGCCCATTCAGAAAGCGCTTGGCGCTTCACGCACACACACACACACACACACACACACACACACACACACACACACACACACACACACACACACACACACACACACACACACACACACACACACAGAGGCGCAGAGAGAGAGAGAGAGAGAGAGAGAGAGAGACTCACCCGTTGTGTAGGAAATGCCAAGAACAAGCTGGACGAAGAAACAAGCTAGAACGGTGATGATCACTCGAAAAGGAGGACACTTTAGTCGACGGCAACACTTGCCTCCCTTATCCGTTTCCTCGCGATCGACCATTGGAGTTACACAAGTTGTGCCGTTTCCGCTCCGTCCAGGACCTCCGTTTGTGATGTCACTGGCAGCATCCATGGTGTTCTACGCCTCATAGACACAGCCCGTCTCTAGTACATAGCAGTTCTCCTGAAAATACAATATAATCGCTCACAGTGTACTGCAACAGTTTCGCTTGTGAGTGAGCCTGTGCCAGGCTTCGAAATGCGAGCCTTATACAGGCTCGGCAAAACTGACGGTGCAAATTCAAATTCTTCTACTCAGCGGTTGACTAATTCGCCTACGTTGTACGATGTCGGACGATTCCAAACAAACTCAGAACGATCTGGGAGCCAAAAAAAAAAATGTAAAAAAAAAAATGGGCCTCTCCCTCCCGACTCCTTTTTTTGGGGGGGGGGGGGGGGGGGGGGGACGAACGCGCTTCGCCCAGTGCTCTCAGGAAACAGAGCTCAGTAGATACGGTGCCATACCGCTTTGCCGCCCTCTAGCTTGTGTGGATCCGTTTGATCCGTACAATGTACGCACAAGGGTCCACGTGGCAGCATGGTTTGATTTAACGAGGCAGCTCAGCTGATACCATCAACATATCATCGCTGTCCATTTTGTGAAGTTGAGAAGACTGCATTACAGCGCGCCCATAAAGCAACGGCAGGACTGATACCATCAGAGTGTCAACGTCGGTACAGTAAAATAATAATGGCCCACGAGGCGACTTCGCTGGAATGGCTTGCACAGCTGGTGCCATAAGCACTTTGAAAATCGCCCATTAGTCTGATTTTGGAAAGGGTCTCATATGGTGATCACATAACGCCAATAAGCAGCACATCGCTGTATGAACGTTCCAGTTTTCGCCACTTTTCATTTTTTTTTCTGGCTGTCATTCGGACACACACTCACGAAAGGGAACACTGAAAAATCTATCGGTTATTTGTATGCCACTGAAACAATTTAACCAACATAACCCCGTCTGAAGATTTTACTAACGATACTGACGACTTTTTCCGGCGTTTTGTGGACATGAACCCTTCTTCTTCTTTTTATCAACGTTATTATTAACCGCGCTCAAAACCTCCAGAGGATAACCGGAAGTCCAGCTGTCAAAAGTAAACTCAAGCTAAAGACTAGATTCCGCTGCACTGAAGCAATTCAGTTCCAATCAAATCAAATTGAAAAATACTTTATTGTCTGTCCTGTCTGTCCTAAAATACATTATTTTACTCTACTATTTTACTCGAAAATTGTCTTGAGACACACACAATTGCTCCGTTCATTATAATGTAAAATCATGATAAATTTACACACACACACACACACACACACACACACACACACACACACACACACACACACACACACACATGCAAGGATATAATACAAACTGAATAAAAGTGAGACTAAGAACCAGATAAATAAGTAAGATAATCTATCGGTGTTAAATCACAGCTTTACACAGTGCTATAAGTATAAAATAAATCAAATAAAATAAATGAATGAATACTAATTGAATACACTATCACAGAACCTGAGAAGGAAAATACTAATGCCCCCCCCCCCCCCTTTCTTTCTCTATCTCACTCACTCACTCACTCACTCAAAACACACACACACACACACACACACACACACACACACACACACACACACACACACACACACACACACACACACACACACACTTCCGGCGGTAGATACAAAACTGACCTAAATTCTAATAAGCTGATAAGTTTAAGTCGTCATTTACATGCGGCATTCAGAACAGTAACAGCGGATGGCACAAATGATTTCTTATAATTATACGTGTTCTTACGTGCAAGAGGCACTTTAACACGCCTGTATGATGGTAATTTCTGGAAAGCAGAGTTGAGCGGATGAACAGAGTCATTAAAAATTTCAAAAGCCTTTCTGGTAAGGGCAGAATCGTACAGTGTGGACAGCTGCTGCTGTGGTTGCCCAGTCAGTTTGCTGGCCATGTTAACCACTCGGCCCAGTTTAGTTTTCTGTTTGACAGTTAGCTGTCCTAACCAGGCTGAGCATGTTAAATGCCAGGACACTTTCAACACGGCCTCTGTACACAAGTTCAAGCACACGCGGCTGACATCAAAACTTTTAAGTTTTCGAAGTAGAGACAGACGCTGTTGAGATTTCTTTTACACCTTGTCTGTATGTTCATTGAAAGTCAGCTTCTGATCAATAATAGTACCTATGCAAGTATTTAAAACTCTACAATTGCCACCTCCTTTTCATGTATGACAACTGGTCACTGTGAGTCCTTCTCGCTACTGTTCCCATCACTAAATAATAGATTGTTATTGTTTGTGTTCTTATTATCAAAAGAAAAATATTAAATAAAGAGAGGTAAACAACATTTCCGACCCTCCGAAATTTCGAAGCACAGGGCCAAAACGAACTAATCAGGTTCGCTGGTGATGACAATTATAAAACAACAAAATAAAAATGAGACGAGACAGGGTACAATACAAAGCTAAAGCTAAACAGACGAATAGACGGTTAGTTAATTAGTTAGTTAGTTATTTAGGGCTTAACGCCGCGCAAGAGACGAATAGACGGACTGACAAACTAACAAACTATGCAACAAATGCAAATCTACGAAGAAAGAAAGAAATCTGAAAAAAAAAATACCCGAACAAAACAACTATTCAACGCTAAGCACTGTACCTCCTTTCCTAAGTGAAATTAAATAACCATTGATAGGGAACTTTATCACACAGTTCATTAATACTGACCAAACCTTCCCGTTAAATCCAACTGCAAACAGTGTCACTGATGGTCCAAAGAGGATCACTATGGCGGCAATGCAGCTTTTATACCTTTCTCCCTCCTCAGTTTTGCGCACGTGTGAGCTAGGTCACGTGGGGTCAGCCGGCTGTCACTCAAATATCGCAGTACTGAGGGACTGAAAACAACACTCGTTGTAGCTTCGAAATTGTGGGTGTGGGCATATTTTCCTGCCTCTCACTATTCTTACCGACACAAAAAATTACAGAAAAATTATTCAGAGCAATTATTATCATTCATTATTCCGATACATAACATTAGCCATGCAAATGAATCTGAACACAAAGCGTTCAAGCGAAATGCATACGTGGTGGAAAAGAACGTTAAACTCCCAAACACCCACCCAAACACCCCACCCAAACACCCCACCCAAGCGAAATGCGCTGTCTTTTGAGACACGCGATAGGCTCGCCCAATCTCCGAACTGGAACTATCGGTGTGGGTGTCTGGGAGTTTAACGTATTCAGTTTTCCACCACGTACGAGTGATATCAAAGAAGCGGCAACGGGGAAAAAATGCCAGTCACCCTTTGTGTCTTCGTGAACTCCACCAACTTTCTGGGTTATCCTATGCGTCTTCGTAAACTCCACCAATATGCTGGGTTACCCTATCCGTCTTCATTAACTCGACCAATATTCTGAATGACCTAATGCGTCTTCATGGACTCCAATATTCTGGGTTACTCTATGCGTCTAAGTGAACTCGACCAATATTCTGTGTTACCCTATGCGTCTTCGTGAATTCCACCAATATTCTGAGTTACCCTATGCGTCTTCGTGAATTCCACCAATAGTCTGAGTTACCCTATGCGTTTTCGTGAACTCCACCAATGTTCTGGGTTACCCTATGCGTCTTCGTGAACTCCGCCAATATTCTGTGTTACCCTGTGCGTCTTCGTGACCTCCACCAATATTCTGTGTTACCCTATGCGTCTTCGTGATCTCCCCAATATTCTGGGTTACCCTGTACGTCTTCGTGAACTCCACCAATACACACACACACACACACACACACACACACACACACACACACACACACACACACACACACACACACACACACACGCACGCAATGATATAATACAAAATAAAAGTGAGACTAAGCACGAGATAAATAAGTGAGATAAACTATCGGTTAAATCACAGCTTACCCTATGCGTCTTCGTGAACTCCGCCAATATTCTGGGTTACCCTGTAGGTCTTCGTGAGCTCCACCAATATTCCCGGTTACCCTATGCGTCTTCGTGAACTCGACCAATATTCTGGGTTACCCTATGCGTCTTCGTGAACTCGACCAATATTCTGGGTTACCCTGTGCGTCTTCGTGAACTCCACCACAGCTGATGGGCAACGGGATAAAACAGCAAATTTGAGCGACTGTATACCGTATACGTGTAAGTCTGCAGTTACGACGTTTAGTCTTACTTTACCATTACCAACGACAGAGAATAGTTGAGGTGCGTCTGTTACTGTATTACTCGACCACTAACACACTGATACCTCGCTCCTCTTCCTCACACACGCTCAGCTCATCTACACCACACACTCTTCCAAACATAACTCAGTAGGCTGAGTTGGGAAGGGTGAGCTGTTCCCATCAATTCAGTTTATTAACAGAAATCTGGTGACTCATATAAAATGAACATTACTTCCTACAAGTATTTATTGGGGCTGAGGCCGTTATACGTTGTACACATGAAGTACGAGTATGCATGGTAATAACGCCTGCGAAGAGAATGATGAACGTCCCAACGGATACAAATATAACTGTATACAATTTCTTAGCAGTTATTCCCCATCAAGCTGTGGTATACCGACCCTGAGCTTTAGCAAAGGGTTGATTGCGTCTTGGATCAAAATACGAGTCAGTATACCACAGCTTGATGGGGTGTAAATGCTTTATCATCCTTTTTTTCTCCCAGTTTATGGTATATTTTGAACGTTCATGCCAGTAAAAAGTGACAGTCGACAGCGGCTGCCCATAGCAGACGAACGAGTTTGTACGTCGGCAGAGCACGACGCCGACAGAATAAAGTGCGCTTTTATGCTAGCAAGACGGTGACAATTCACTCATGAACTCAAATCCAAACAAAAAAAAAAAAAAATTTAAACTTCGACTCAAGACACAAACAAACATGCTAACGCTTTGCTTTCAAGGAAATGTAAATTTGCGAGGTGAATGCGAAACCGATCAAGCACAGCTCAGTCTGTTCACGCTTTGCACGATTAGGGTTCGAGCGGGAGTTTTCCTGTCGCGATTCTTCACGAAATATGAAGCTTTGTGAGTGTTTTTTCTAATATTTGTAGTACATGTACACCGATATAAAGTGTCCTTCCCCCAGCAGGTACATTTCATAACTGCATGCATGATGCAACGGATTCAAGAAGCTTCTGTTCAATCGGAGATCTATCTAGATAACGATTCCGCTGCCATTCTCTGCGCCGACAGCAGACGACCGCCTCGGTCGATTCTGTTCAGCTTTATGTCGCAGGTTTTGGGTTTCCTAGCGTTGAAACTGTTTTTGATTTGAGAGCGCAGCGTTTGGTAGGTCAAGTCTGCTGCCGTCTCGAACATGAGCAGCGGTATTTGCGTCCGGCTTACGGTCGGCCAAATCAGTAAACAGCATACATGTCGGTGGGACGCCAGCTTCGACTGAACTTTTTGAGAACGACTTTTGATAAGTGTTGGTTTCAACTGTCCGAAATTTGAGTAAGGAGTGCTTGCTAGGTACAGGCTACTGTTGGTTTTGTACTTGAACGAGTTTATGAAGTCGGAAACACCGATATGCCGAGTCAAAATGTTTCGTCGTCGATGGTGTTGACTTAGGGAGTGAGTTCTCCCCGAAGAGTAGTAATACATGTACTTGCTCATCGATGACGATGTGGTTTTGTTGTTGTTGTTGTTTTTTTGTTTGTTTTTGGTTTTTTGTTTTTGGTTTTGGTTTTTTTTGCCAAAAAGGCTGTATCTCTGTTCTCTCTGTCTGAATGAAAGAACCTTTTTTGCAGGGAACCATGCCTGATTGTCATGTGATGTCACATGATTTCTCCAGTAATAGTACAATACGGACACTTATTCCACAGGAGAGATCAAAGAAAAAGAGGCCTTTATGAATGATAAAATACAAGTATCAGAGACAGAGACACAGATAAAGATATGTATCTGTATATATATTATGTAATGGGGGTCCTGTGAATGGTGAGATACCCTTAGATATGTTGGGTGTTTTGGTGGAAGGATGGTACCCTTCCAACCCCCCCCCCCCCCCCCTGCGCGCGGCGATTAGTCCTCCAGCCCCGTGGCTTGTAGTCAATGTAGGACAAGACAGATTTGTCCAAAAACATACAAAACACACATCACCTACATATAGGGGAAGTAAGTAAAGCTAAGAGCGCTACCTAGATCTAGCGCTCTCAGTTTTACTTACTTCCCCTTTATATATATCTAGTATATGTGTTCTTTGTATGTTACTGGACAAAACTCCCAACAAGCATTTACCGGGGCTGAAACCGCTGTATGTTGTTCACATGAAGACACAGATGTACATGTATATGTGCTAATGGGAAAGACGTTGTCAATGGTAATTCCATGGACAAACAAACAACAAACACCGTCTACGGTCTTCGAGTATGTTTCCGTCTTCCTGAAAACAGGTCCCTCTTCATGTGGGCAGGGATAGGGTGGCCACAGTCAAACCGTAATGACGCGTTGCACAGCAAACCTGGTAGAGCGGGAAAACAAACAGTAATACAGGTTCTTTGAAATGTACGCCATATATGTCCGTTCTATTTATCTCATTAAAATCACTCAAAATCACCTCCATTCTGACCTGTCACAACAGGAATCGGAGACTTCAGAGAAAAGTGGCATAATTATAGCTAAGGGAACATATGATGACATGGTTACAGGATCTAAGTGCTCATCAAATCTATGGCATTTAGGAATGACGGTAGTTACGGTTAATAATCACAAAAATACATATAATCATCAACCATAGGTATTTTGATCCATAGGTATAGATTCATCACTCGTCGGTAAACAACAGCTTGATAGGAAATAAAAGCTACTTATTCTACGTATACTGAACACCAAAAAGAGTGTTGTTGTCGTTGTTGTTGTTTTGAAAGCGTTCATTTTGTTGTTTTGTTTTTAGTTTTGTATTAATCCAGACATCAAGCTACGGAACGCTTTTACTCCCAGGGTGAACACGACCCTTTACTGTAAAGGTGTTGCCCTTGCGTCATGTTCACTTATACAGTACGTTACTACAAGCGTTACGTACAGCTTGATGTCTGGATTCATCCACTTTCTGCGCTCCCAACAGCACTTTCAACAAGAATATTGTGTCAGGCGTGAAAATCTGGTGTAAAAGCATCTTTCTTGCCTTAACTCAATACACCTAGACGTTATTACCCAATCTTTCACACTGATAAACGTCATTCCCCAATCGGGGAGCGGGGTTGGCCGAATGGTAGAGCGCTGGACTTCCAATGCTCGGGTCGTGAGTTGGTATCCCGACTGGGGCCAAATATTTGTGCTGGCTTTTTCATCGTTGCCCCGTCTTTGATATCACCCGTATGTGGTGGAAAAGGACGTTAAACTCCCAAACACCCACCCAGCCAGCCACCCTATTCCCCAATCACCCACAAAGTGGAACTCGAAACAATCGGGGCCGGACCAGTTCCTACTTTTCATGAATAAACTGACATAAGACACCGCAACGCTCGACATGCTAGTTCAACAGGCGGTCTCGTGAAGATCTGGACTGATACGAGACTATCCATTGAAACGGTCGCTGGTCCAGTGGTTAAGAGACTTCATCACCAAAGCGTCACCTTCGTTACTTTATTTTTCAGATCGTGGCATGGCTGTATGTGCACCTTCTCAATGTTTATGGTGTATCTAATGAGGGTATTATTCATGGAATGTGTGCGAGAGGTGTGTAATGAGGACGATATTTAATATTATTTATGATAATAGCCGCCTTTGGTGACTTTAACTGGGTTGTATTATGGCATCAAAAGCCCCTTGGGCTCAAAGAAAATAATTCTGCAATCTTGCGAATTACCCCTTTTGAATGTAACATGCTTACTGAAGAAGATAAAACCAGCTCCAACAAGGAAGACACCACGCCAGCCAAACGCATCTTTTGCAGCCGCAGACACGAAGATGGAACAGAACATGTAAATCACCTGAAACATAAATGGCACTGGTATTTACTGGAGTTACTGGTCGTGTGACATAGCTCCCCACACTGTTTTCTAAAACAGTTGCCGGGTGTTTTCTTGTGTCGCGAGATTTTAGGCTCTACATTCTCACAACAGTTGTTGAAGTATCGGGGCACGTGAGTTGCAACAATTATGCGGGAAGATGATGAAATGCGGGCCGCTGATCGGTCTCAACATGAGACGTACTTATAAACTTACATCAGTCTCACCCCGCTTTGTGTGTTGCCCGCGCGGCATCCTACAAAAACAAAACTTTAAAAGATGGGCCTTTGGCGTCGATGCGATTGAATTTCACAGACATGACTGGCTTAGAGTGAGTCGATTTTCAGATCTGATCTGTGATTATTAATTCTTCGTTCGTCTCTTTGTTTCGGTCATGCTGTTTTGAAATACATTCTGAGTGTTTTCCACGGTAATTTACAGAAGTCGATTTACAAACAGAACATTAATACACACTCTATTTGTAAACCAACTGCGATTCGTACAACTTGACAGTCGGAAATTCTCAGAGATCGACAAGGGAGGCATCCTGAAGACACAAGTGAAACACTGCAGAAACTCTCTCTCTCTCTCTCTCTCTCTGTCTGTGTGTGTGTGTGTGTGTGTGTGTGTGTGTGTGTGTGTGTGTGTGTGTGTGTGTGTGTGTGTGTGTGTGACATGCACGAAGCGACAACACGTTTTCAAGAACAGTTTTCGCGATTGGTTTCAAGAAAATGTTGCCCGTGTGACGTCGCCTTAACGCCAGACCTCTACGACATTGACTGTTAGAGCGTCACTCACCCCTGAACCATAGACAATCCCAGTGCTGAAAGTGGAGCATCGCGCGCCGAATATGGTGAAGACGAGCGGGATCTGCATTGCGTAGTAACCACAGAGGGCGAAGAAAATCAGACAGACCCACACGAAGAACATGGCCGCTCCAACGTACTCGCAGACCACCAGCGTTGCCATGGAAACGAGGAGCATGGACTGGCTCACCATCAGGCACGTCTGCAAAAGGGGGGGGGGGGGGGGGGGGCAAATTAAAAGCACATTGCATGCTTGTTTTCTGTTGTGCCTTTGGGTAGATTCGAGTTGCTTTCCGAGAGAAGCGCGTCGCCGCGGTGCAGCACCACCTACCTACCTATTTTCGATTTTTTTTCTGGGAGAGGAAAGCCGCAGGACCCGGAGAAAACCCCCAATAGGCCTTCAGGGAGCCAAGAAAGAAGTTGTTAGCGTGTATCACAACTCTACCTGCACTGGGGTCGAACCAATGCTTCATCGTAACAGTCGTTCAAAGAGTCACCTGCGGAAGACAGACGCTCTACCTGTTGAACCAGGGTGCCGGGATAGCCGAATGGTAGAGGGTTGAACCAAAGACCTTGGAATCAGATGTTTCCAAGATCTTTGGTTGAACTTTCAAAGCTCGGGTCGTGAGTTCGAATTCTGGCTTGGGTCAGATACTACGTTTTTGCTGGTCTTTTTATCGTTGCCTTGTCATTCATATAACGCATACGTAACGAGAAAGGACGTTAAACTCCCAAACCACGGCTCACCCATCCAACTGAAATTTGTCTGAATTGTTTTTATGATACCTCTCTTCATTCACACAATAATGTGACACCGGAAAGCGCTATGGGTACAGAACCGATTTCTGTGTATAAAATACGCTGTTACTGTTGCACATTCAGACAGAAATACCGTGCTTACTTGGATTCCAATCTTGTCAGCCAGCAGCCCCCAGATTGGTCGGCCGATGCAGTTGAACACAGAAGAGAATGAACCAATGAGCGCCAGAAGGTGGTCATTGTGGATGAATGTCTGACCATACGCCTGTAAAACAGACGCATCGTGATTACACCAAACCTCTGACAAGTCGTATGCCTCTGGAGCCTCCATATTACACGTACATGAAGCAGATCACCTCTAAGGACTTTCTCGGTCAATCAGTGAAAAATTGAAAAAAATCCTATTCTCACATTCCACAACGCGTAAAATAGCAAGGCGCTGCTTCTGCGGTGTTATCGAGGTGTAATTACCAGACTAAACAGCAGCAACAACGTACGAGGGTGTGAAGACCATCCATAAGGGACCGTGAACTACGAGGATGTTTCAATCAAAAATGAGAATATGAGTCTTGATTGACGCGCCCTCGTACGCTCTGAACGCACCTTGTAAAAGCCCAGATGAACGTCCCTCCGAAGCCCATTCCAAGATGGATGAGCCACACCGTCCACGCGGCTCGGGACTTGATCACCTCCAAAGGCGTGTAATCAGGGATGTAGTCTGGTGATGCTTTGTCTAGCGGTTTGTGGAGACCCCTAGACGGTAGACCACAACAGAGGAAGAGCATGACTAGAAAGTACCCCAATTTACCTCAAACACAGTGCGGCCATCTTAAAAAGTAAAGGTTTTATTGATCAAATCCGCTATGCACCAACAAAACTCGACGTTGTTGTCTTATTCTGTCTCATTTTAGTAGATATCTCTGTAGCTTTAGCAACGGAAAGTTTGGAAACTGGCTAACCGTTTGATCATCATCGTCATCCTGTGTCGGAACTCTGTTTTCTTGCATTCCGTATGGTGTCTTAATGTCGTGCATTATTAAATAATGAAGCTTTAATAGTTCTAGCAAGAGAAGAACAGCTCGATGTAATGACGAAACTTGACCCACTCAGAAATAAAAGAGATGCCAACATCTCTGTCATCCTTGTCGTTCGATGAATATGAGGAATTTTGAAACGGAGCCTTTGTGGCATCATCTGCTGAATCCTCTTTTTCCGGCTTCTCTACCTCCACCACTAGTGTGTTGCCACGCGCCTCGTTCTTGTCCACCGTTGGAGGATAAGCCATAGACGCCACGCACACCAGAAGGATTCCGGTCAGAATCCCACCCAGCAAAAGGTGACAAGTGGGCACATTGTCCAGAACTTCCCGTTGTGTGAAGTACCTGCCACAGAATTCAAAAACCCCCTTTGAGCCTCAGCCATCATGTTCACCCCTTAAATGTTTTGACCAAGAAACAAAGAACATTACACAGGACATTTAGGGACAAGCATTTGACAGGAATTCAAAAGAATTTCACCATCTCCTGTCCTCGCAAACCTCACTCAGCTGAGGACAAACACGTGGGATACTCGTGCGTGGTACGAAATGTGCTATGTACGTACACGTCGTCGTTGACCGTGAGGTCAGGCTGCAGGTTGTGAGGGTTGATCCAGCTGGTGACGATCTGGTTCCACACGAAGGCGCCGGCGCCAAACCCCATGATGACGCACGCTCCCACAAACCCTTTCCTCTTCGGGAACCACTGTTGAGGCGAGCAAGGAGGATAATACAGTTGTCAAACTAAAGATTCTGTGAAGGTTTCCTGTCCTGATGTGAGTCTCCACCACCACCACCACCCCACCATTTTCCGCCCCCCCCCCCTCCCCCCAGCCACCGACCCGTACTCCCTCCGTCACTAAGGTCAAACCCTGTCGGCCTTCTTGGTAAAATGGCAATAAAAGGCACGCATACTTTATGACACTAATTATCATATATACTATACATCATACTATGAATAACACTTTTATTAATATTTGTTGCCTTTGAATTATTCATCTACACCTGAAGATTGTTTCACATTACGAGGCTGTGAGCCGCGGCCGACTAAGATGCGATAAACAGAGTTATATCCGCTTTTTTTTTGCACAAGACAACAGGGATCGCGGTGATCAGTAGAGAGTGAGTGTCAAACAGTTTGTGAATAAGATAATTATGTGATTTGACACTGAGTGGACTGCATTCAAAGGGTTACGTGCATGAAATTTTGCACAGTATTGCAATTATATTTTAACAACACAACACATTTCAGGCAAATGCGTTGTGTTGTCATTTTTTAAGTGTTTTTTTCCCCTTAAAATCGTTGTTGTTGTTTATTACTACCTCATACAAGCAGCCAGTCTGCAGAGGAATGCGAGGGAAAATCGCTCAGAAGCGAGTGAAATAAACAGCAGAGTGTTTCACATACCGTGATGGCCAAGTTGACGGGCAAAGGCCAAAGGATGGCTTGTCCAATTCCATGAACCACACCCCGGATAGCTACAGTCAGGGCAAAGGAAGACTGTAGTGCCCAGTAAGTGCCGAAAAATGAGATCCTGGGAGTGACAAATGGATGTAAACGTCTTTTGATGTACTCCCTGAATTTGCGAGACAATATGTCATCACTGATTTAGAGAAACAGTCGGTCAGTCAAACAGACAAAATAAGCAAACAAACACAAGAAAGAAAGAATATCAACAACAAAACAGCTCCCTTACCCCGACGATCAACTTTCAGATATTGTGACTTTAAAGTCTCAACACACTTTCCGGGCATACAACAACGTTGTGGAAAACTCAAATGCGTCCGACCCCTGCTTCAAAAACAGCCACTTGTGTCAAGATGTAACATACCAGAACCACCAAGAAGGCTCACGTCGCCATAACACTGTCCGATAGGTTCATTCACGGTTGTATTCGGCACCACGTGTTCATAGAAAGTTGTATTTCCCTAATATTTGGAACCACAAAGTAAAGAAAACAGTCTCCCTGACAAAATGGAGCAACGCTTCTTTCGGCAAACAGCCTTACAAGTTGAGTTTGTCTGTTTTGTTTTGTGTTGTTGGTTTGTTGTTGTTGTTGTTGGTTGGTGGTGGTGGTGGTGGTGTTGTTGTTGTTGTTGTTGTTGTTGTTGTTGTTGTTGTTGTTGGTGGTGGTGGTGGTGGTGGTGCTTTGTTTTGTTTTGTTTTGGGTTTTTGGGTTTTTTTGGGGTTTTTTGGTGTGGCATTTCCCACCTCCATTCAACGCACATACGATGTACTGTTATTGTTATGTGAACTCATTCTTCCCAAGCCACGCGGGTCGTGAGTTCGATTCCCAGCTGGGGCCAAATATTTGTGCTGG
Organism: Batillaria attramentaria; assembly: GCA_018292915.2. NCBI lineage: Eukaryota > Metazoa > Mollusca > Gastropoda > Batillariidae > Batillaria > Batillaria attramentaria. Next base: position 3,514,763 of record JACVVK020000005.1, on the reverse strand, counting down.
CCTTTTTCTCGATGACCCGTCCTTGGTATCACCCTTACGTGGTGGAAAAACTCCCAAACACCCACCCACCCACCCTACCGAGCCACGACTACAGTCGTAACAGTTTGTATGTATTTTACCCCCCGATTTTCTAACATGTGTGCTGTCAGGTCCCCTTGACAACCAGCATAAGGTGATGTCAAAGTAAAGTACGACATCTAAGCAACACTTCCACTATACTGATGTACTGTGATAATCATTTGGCCCATATGGTGCAATATCACCACGGGATCCAGGTAACTGGTGCCAGACGTATTATATGATGGAAGAGACATTTCAGAAAGGGTTAAGGACTTACGCATTAGCAGTCACACCGACAAAGAGCAAGAGTCTGTGAGACACCCGTCTGTCCAAGAGGCCAATGAACGGCAGGATGACGTAGACAACTATCCAGGTTGAGTTTGATATCCACAGCGCACTGCTGTAATCCAATGACGTCTCTCCAGTGACGTTGCGTAGGTATGACGTCACATACGGCAGAACGTTGCCTGTCAATAGATTTGAAAAGTTCAGTTTAGGTCAAGATAATACAAATGTGGTAAATGTTTGGAACTCGCTGCTAGTCGAAATTCGTGACCTTCCCACACTGTCCCAGTTCAAATCGAACCTGAAAACCCATCTCTTCCGTCTGGCCTTTCACACTTATGAGTAGTCTGCCATTGTTTCAGTGCCTTTGACTGCAATTGTTCATCTGCATGAGGCCGGGTAGTGCATGTCAGTGTGTGTGTGTGTGTGTGTGTGTGTGTGTGTGTGTGTGTGTGTGTGTGTGTTGTGTGTGTGTGGTGTGTGCTGTGGTGGTAGCGCTATGAGTTGCTTTCCTGCGAGATTAAGCGCTAAAGAAGTACTATTCATTATTATTTATTATTATTAATACTAATAGTGGGAATATTATTGCTCCTGTTCAGAAAACGCTACGCGCTTATATCAAAGACGGGGCAACGAGAAAAAAGCCAGCACAAATATTTGGCCCCAGCCGGGATTCAAACTCTCGACCCGTGCATTGGAAGTCCAACGCTCTACCATTCGGCCACCCTGGCTCCCCAGAGAGAGAGAGAGAGAAAGACGTCAGGTCCGTGAACTAACATTGACGTCAGCCTCAGGCAGGTCGTCATACAGAGAGAGAGAGAGAGAGAGAGAGAGAAAGAGAGAGAGAGATGACGTCAATTCCGTGAACTAAACATTTGACGTCAGCCTCTAGCACTGAGATCGTCTGGGGATGCTTGTTTGTGTCTTGTGATTTCCCTGTTGGTTTGTGACTTCCCCGATTGAATTATTTTTCACATGAAATCTGGAAGATCTAGAGGGCTGGTGAAATGTCGGAGGCAGTGACGATACTTGCTGATTTTGTCTGTGAACTAAGCGTTTGACGTCAGCCTCACACTGGTGTTATGACAGATGATGCTTGTGCATGTCTTGTGATTTCCCTGTTGCTTTTGTGACTTCCCTGACTGAATTAATTTTTACATAAAATCTGGAAGATCTAGAGGGCTGGTGAAATGTGGACTAGAATACCTTGGATTGTACTTATGAAATCACAGATTTGGAGCTCTTTTGACCGGTGCTTCTCGCAGAAACTTGAAAAAGCTATGTTTATCTAAAAGTTCAGTTTTTCTTAATGCTAAAGCTATAATAGTGCAGTAGTTCCTGTCATATGTGCAGTTGTCACACTAGACAAAAACGCCGGGATGATAAGTAATTTGCAGTAGTCTTTTCATAGATATTTGATCTTGTGTGCAAACCACCCCTACCTCGGAAATATTTTTTTACACAAAACCAGTCAGAATTACAGAGCTGTAGCACGAATACAGTCAGTGTAATTGGGTGAACTTCTAAAGTCTAGGAAATGAAGGAATTTGAACAACTTTTTCGAAAAAATTCGTAACATGGCCGATTTTTTTTTAAATCGGCGATAACTCTTCTGAAAATGCGGCAGGATAAAAATCGTGAAAGGTAGGTCTGGAGAAGGTGAATTCCCATTTTATCTCAAAGTAAATAGGCCTCCATCGAGGTGGTTTAGGAGATAGCCATCATTACATCCGTACACACACACACACACACACACACACACACACACACACACACACACACACACACACACACACACACACACACACACGTCTCACAACTCCCGCCAAAAAGAACGCAGCAGTATAGTGTGCACGTCAAGTGTCTATGACGCAGATTTCGTTACGTCACTGTGTGCGTGAAAGTATGTATTGTGTGGAGAAACGTCACAGTCTTGTTTTGTACCACTGAAACGTGCTGCTGCGCGTAGCAAAATCTGCCCCGTCCCATAAAGTTGTTTCTCTATAGAGGAACAACTTAAAAAGCCAGCACACATATTTGGCCCCAGCCGGGATACGAACTCACGACCTAGCATTAGAAGTCCAACGCTCTACCATTCGGCCACCCCGGCTCCCCACAGAGAGAGAGAGAGAGAGAGAAAGAGAGAGAGAGGGGGGGAAACTCACCCGTTGTGTAGGTAATGCCAAGAACAAACTGGACGAAGAAACAAGCCAGAACGGTGATAATCACTCGCAAGGGAGGACACTTTGGTCGACGGCAACACTTGCCTCCCTTGTCCGTTTTCTCGTTCTCTATCATTGAAGTCTCACAAGCTGTGCCGTTTGCCCTCCGTTCAGGACCTCCGTTTCCGATGTCATTAGCAGCATCCATGGTGTTCGCTCCCGCACCTCGTTGTAGTTCATCTAAAACATTATAGCAACTCACAATAAATACAATATAATAACTCGTAATATCGAGGGTCCCCTGCTAGAACCGAACTATCTCTCTTCTTTCTATCTGTATCGATAGTACCTTCTGGCAGGGAACCTTCGATATATAGGATCAGTTTCGCTTGTAGCCTGTAGGCTCGAAATAGTCTGTCTACATAAATAGTAGAGCTCTGAATGCAAGACAATGCCGAAATTCAAATTCTCCTACTCAGCGGTTGACCTTGCCGCAAGCCTTTCGCTTAGTCATTGTGTTGTTCACATTACGTGTACTCTTCTGTTGGCTCAACGTCAGCATTTGAGATGTTGTCACTGCAAGTGGGCCGATGCCAGACACTACCAAAAGAGTTTAGAACGATGTGTGAGCCTAAAAATCTTTAAAAACTGGGCGTTTGACTTGAGTTATTCAAACTCTGTTCTACTTTTTTTTTTTCCTGTTCAGAATTTCCAGTTTTGTTGGCCTTCGACCAGGCAGTACAAAACTAGAAGTTCCTACTGGTCATCACACTAAACACACTCGCCCGTACAAGTGAACCATTGAAATCATTGGACATATCTCCGCGACGACGACGGCAATAGTATACGTTGACGACTGCTAGTCGAGCAATATATATAATTACGGAACTCATTGTGTATCGCATCTGAGCTATTAATAATAACAGTTCAGATGCGATACACAGTGAGCTGTGTTTATAATAATTCCATATGTTGCAATGCGACGGCTGGATCAATAAGATGGCCACCAGCCCAATATGCTGTTTCTATTCAGTGACCTGCTGTCGTCATGGTCGTTGTTTCATGTATGCAGCCCGCGCGCAAGTTACACGAACGTAAGCTCTCTGACATCAAGCATGGTGCCATAAAGAAAGCACTGGAAAACTTTTCCGTGCCTCACACACACTCAAACATGTAACCGGCCTCTCTCTCGTCTCTCACTCATCAGATACGGATAAGGCGGGTTGGGTTCGGGACTTTTCATCACACTCAGCAGTAAGGAAACAAACAAAACAAAAACAAAAAACCCTGAAACATACAACATCACACTGGCATAAGCAATAAATACAACTGTGGCTTATGTCTGTCCATCTAAATTCAATATGCTGGGTTACCATCCAACTAAGTGTTCAAATGAGTAATTGGAACTAAACACATCTAATTTAACCTCGTGACCAAATTCATAATCAGTCAGAAATAATTAATGCTAATATTAACACATGCATCTATTATAGTGGATAGCAAATGGCGAATACTTGTAAACAACCAAACACAACATGCATGATATATACAATTACACCATGCACTATGTACGATCAATATACAGTATGAACATAATCACCACCTACACTGTAGGAAATACACAGGGGTTTGACAGACAACCACCGGCTCCACTCCCGTTGATCAGCGTGTGGATATCCTGATTTAACACAATACTATTACTATATCTCAAATACTAACTGCATAAAATACTAAGTAAGTTACCAACAACTAGCCTCAACTTTATCCACATGACCGTTACCAACAACTAACCTCAACTTTATCCACATGACCGTTACCGTAATACTAACACAATATATAACACCAATATCACTTCCTCCGAATACTGGCAAAATATATCTGCTTCCAAATAGAAACTAACTGGTTAAACTACTCACACTTTTACAAACTTATTTCACTTTCTCAGTACAAACATTCGGCTACTATTTATTCATTCTCGTTCATTCATTAAAAAGTCCGAACAATCAAACACATGTATGAAACTCACCAGTGACGCAGTACAAAGACGGATATTCCCAATGTCAAAACCCAGTCAAACACCGAATTTCGCTTCAGCGAAAGAAGACAGTCAGCTAGTCTCTTCCACGGCCAAAAGTAGAATGAGCTAGTATACAAAACTGATAACTCAGAAACCTTCGTGAACTGTACTCGCACACTATACTGCACAAAACAGTCGGAAAAAGTAAAACACAATGGAACCATACTCCTATCCAGAATCTGTACTCTGACCATACTGACTACATACTAACAAATATGAGGTAGTATTAGTGCAGATCACATAATCTATTCTAGTACAATGTAGAACTGAACTGTAAATCACGCGTTGTTTGTACTCCCTAACACACACACACACACACACACACACACACACACACACACACACACACACACACACACACACACACACACACACACGCACACACACACACACACACACACAATCTCTCTCTCTCTCTGCGTGTCTGCATGCATGTGCTCCATTCAGTAAGACCTACGTGATGTGCTCTCATCCTATTATGCTTCTGAGTGTGAGTCAGTGGCAAAAACGAAACCCAGTACAGAAATTCCCGTTTTCCACGTGTTGTAGAGATCCCGTGTCTTCTCTGCGAGTGCACGAAGAGAGCGACATGGCAGAAGTAAAATACAACACCACGTCTCCAAATAGAGGAATTCGGAAACAAGATGGCCACACACACACACACACACACACACACACACACACACACACACAAACAAACACACACACGGACGGCACTCACTGAGGCGGAGAAGTGAGTTCGTTGCACCATACAGTCAGCATCGATGACGCACGTTTTCTTACATCATTGTCAGAGTTACACTTGCAAAACCGTCTCTGCGGGAGATCATCAGTGGCGCGCGTTTGTAACACAGAGGCTTGCCTATGAACGTGGAGAATTTAGCCCGTCCTATGATGTTGTTTCCATTACTATGGAAACAACATAAAAATGGAGTGATTTAGATAAATATTACGCCTTTAAGCGCCAAAAAGCCACCTTTTCCGAAAAGGGCAATAACTCGCAAATCATGTGTGCAATCGTACCTGGATCGGGCCTTCTATTCAAAGATCTTGATTCGTTCAGAAACCCCAAATTTGAAATCGATCGGTTGAGTATTTTCGGAGATACAGGCATCTGAACTCGGTTCACCTGCGATGAAAACTGAAGTACGATTCACATGAAAACTATAAGAGCGACTACCTCCAATATGTGACTCTGTTCAGAATAAGTGTTCAAGCTATCTTGCCTCCCAAAACGGAGTGATTTAGATAAATATTACGCCTGCAAACGCCAGACAATCAACTTTTCTCAAAAGGGCGATAACTCCCAAACCACTTAAGCATTCGCCAAACGCTCGGTTCTTCTACTCACAAATTTTGATATATTTGGAGACCCCAAATTTGAATGCATTCGGGTGAGTATTTTTGGAGAAACAGGCCTGCACACACACACACACACACACACACACACACACACACACACACACACACACACACACACACACGGACTGCACTCACTGAGGCGGAGAAGTGCGTTCGTTGCATCATACACGTCAGCATCGATGACGCACGTTTTCTTACGTCATGGTCAGCGTTACACTTGCAAAATCGTCTCTGCGGGAGATTAGCAGTGACGTGCGTTTGTAACACAGAGGCTTGCCTATGAACGTAGAAAATTTAGCCCGTCCTATGATCTTTCCATTAGTATGGAAACAACATAAAAATGAACTGTTGCCGGAACGACACAGATGACTGCACAGTCATGAAATTTATAATAATAATGCAAATTTGCACAGCGCGTATTCCAAAGAGCTGAAAGCGCGTTCACAGGCATATTTACAAAATCAAACAAAGAAAGAATGTGTGACTAGTTAGCAAGCCATCTGTGGCAGAAGGCCGCGCAAGCAGCAAAGCAGCATATTGATTCACTGCTAATATTTAGCAGTTATTCCCCATCAAGCTGTGGGATACCGACGAGTATTTTAATCCAAGACGCAAATTAACCCTGAGCTTTAGCGAAGGGTTGATTGCGTCTTGGATCAAAATACGAGTCGGTATTCCACAGCTTGATGGGGTGTAAATGCTTTATCATCCTTTTTGGGGCCAATTTATGGTATATTTTGAACGTTTTTCCTAGTAAAAACTGACAGTCGACAGCGGCTGCACATAGCAGACGAACGAGTTTGTACGTCGGTAGAGCACGACGCCGACAGAATGAAGTGCGCCTTTATATGCTGGCAAGACGGTGTCAATTCACTCATGAACTCAAATCCAAACAAAAACACGAGTTTTAAACTTCCACTAAAGACACAAACAAACATGCTGACGCTCTCAAGGAAATGTAAATTTGCGTGATGAATGCGAAACTGATCAAGCACAGCTCAGTCTGTTCACGCTTTGCACGATTAGGGCCCGTTCAAGATGGGTCTTCCTGTCGCGATTCTACACGAAATATGAAGCTTTGTGAATGTTTATTCTTAATATTTGTAGTACATCGTGTGTACACCGATTAAAGTGTCCTTCCCCCAGCAGCTACATTTTATAACTGCATGCATGACTCAAACGACTCAAGAAGCTTCTGTTCAATCGGAGATCTATCTAGACCACGAATCCACTGCCATTCTCTGCGCCGAGAGAACACGGCCAAATCAGTAAACAGCATACACGTCGGTGAGACGCTAGCTTCGATTGAACTTTTTGAGAACGACTTTTGATAAGTGTTGGTCAAAACTGTCCGAAATTTGAGTAAGGAGTGCTTGCTAGGTACAGGCTACTGTTGTTTTATACTTGAACAACGAGTTTATGAAGTTGGAAATACCGATATGCCGAGTCAAAATGTTTCGTCGTCGGTGGTGTTGACATAGGGAGCGAGTTCTCCCCGTAGAGTAGTAATACATGTACTTGCTCATCGATGACAATGTTTTTTGTTTTGTTTTGTTTTTTGCCAAAAAGGTTGTATCTCTGTTCTTTCTGTCTGAAAGAAAGAACCCTTTTGCAGTGAACCATGCCTGATTGCCATGTGATATCGTGCTCCGTGTCACATGATTTCTCAAGTACTAGTACAATACGGACACTTATTACACAGGAGAGATCAAAGAAAAAGAGGCCGCTATGGATGATAATTCTAGATGAGTCCCCTTTTCGTTGGGAGGAAAAGGTTTTTTCGTTTTGGTTTTCTCTCACGGCACAGTTTACAACACTGTACATACTATAGGAAAGAAAGTGCCACAGAACCTTGCAATGACTAAAGAAAAGCCTTACGTACATCACAGTCTATTTGTGTGACACCTCACACATTTCGTACCGCGCACCAGTACCTCACCTTTTCGGTTCTCTTTTTTCTGTTTTGGCCCTGTATTGGCAAGATACGGTTCCTTATCGGCTTTTTTTTTTTGCTGCTGCTGCTGCTGCTCCAACGCTTTTGCCAGTGGTGTTCCTCCCAGGTCATGGGTGGAATCCACGGAGGGCTCGGAAGCTGGGGTAATTTTTTTATTATGCTGATGATGGAGATGAGGATGGTGGTAAGATGATGCTATGGAGGTCCGTGTTGTTTGGGACTGCGGGACAGGGCCGCATTCCACGCTTCCTGTCATAAATATCCCGGCATTAACCAGGCCCGGGAACTACGGCACCTGCGGTGCCGGCCGTGTAATCATCCACATCATAAGACGTGTCATACCGAGGGAAGCACCCCCATAGTTGCATGCACCCGTGAAGTGGGTGAATCTCGGCTGTGTGGCAACAGCCTCCCCCCACTGGGCCCATAGCACACCCGCTCTAGGTAGGAGCCGACCTAGGTAGGAAAAATTCCGCTTGCCTCAGCTGGGACACGAACCCGGGTCTCCTGGTCCACGGTCCGAAGTGCTAACCACTACACTGCGGGGGCCGATTAACCTTAAAGCTACGGTCACAACCGGCCGTACGGGCTCCTACGGCGGGTCTACGGCCAAAAATCGTGGCAAATCTTGCGAACGGCGCACGGGCGTCCTGCGAAATTTCCAGGCCGCAAGGAGGCCGCAGAGCGCTGCGGTCGGTTTTCGACATGATCAACAAACTCTACGATTACCTGCGATTTTTTACACACTTGCGTTGGTCGCACGGCCACCGTGCGGCCAACACACGATTGCCGCAAGTGCATTGTACGACCTTGACCTCTCCGGGCGAGTAAAATAGGTCACGACGGCCGCACGGCGGCCGCATGATGAACGCACAAGTGACGCACGGTTGTCTTGCGTGCTTCCCACGAGGACCGCACGACGGCCGTACGTGATCACAGACCGCAAGTCGGTAGTACGATGTTCCCACGTTGTTCTCACGATGCACGCACGTGCTCCGTTAGTGCTCCGCAAGGCTGACTCAAGACCAGGTGCGGGCCCGGGGGATGTTGGTGTGCAATGTAGAAGTGTTGCAGTGCTGTGTCAGTGTCTGTCAAGTTGTGTACGTGTCCTTAGGTTTGTCAAATTATCTGTTAATAATATCCAAATTCTCTGATGTCTTCTTTCCATAAACAAACTACATGTATATATGTAGGCTGGACCCTATATGCATGAAAAACGCGCGTCGGCCATGGCCGTCGAACGACCGACGCACACCACGCGTACAGAGCACTTACGATAGCAGTACGGCGCACGCACGACACTCGTACAGCCCGTGCAAACATCGCCAACATCGCACGAACGTCGTACGAAGGCGTACGATCTTCGTACGATAACTGTGCGGACAACGTGCGATCCGTACGGCCGTCGTACGATTTTTGACCAACTGAAATCGCAAGACGCCACCCGCGCGAGACTTGCGGGGAACGTGCGCCATCGCACGTATATCGCACGCACGATTTGCAACCTTAATTTTTTTTTTTCAGATCGTAGAAGCCGCAGGCCGCAGACACTTCGTGGAGATCGCAAGCATCAAAAAATCGCGCGGCCGGTTGTGACCGTGGCATAACGGCTATTATTGCAGCAAACACACGAGTATAATCAAAGTGCAACACTCCCACTAAGCCAAATTCAAATCCATGCAGACTGAATTAATCATGATTTTTTTTTTAGTGAGGCCACTGGTGCACAACTACAAACTTACTTGGTAGGAAATGAGTTAAGCAGGACTACCCATCTCAACCCATGGTAACAGTGAAGCTCACAAGTCGGAATGAATGAAGCGCGGTTGCGGTTCACTTCTCATAAGCAGAAGAGCTTCAGTCATGGCGACGCACTCACCCGTGCAAGAAGCCTCTCTAGTCCAAGGAACCATGACACGAAGCATACAGAACATCATTTGCACTGCTTTTACAAGCAGTTTATCTTGAGTACAACGCAGAATATTATAACCGAAAGAAAAGAGACAAAGTTTTGTATGCGAAGAGGTACTGATATGCTGTTCTGCGTTTAGATTGCAGCATGAGCGCCATTCTCGCCCGCAAAATAAACCGGTGGATCACGGTGCACTGAGGAGTGCAATAACTGCGGTCTAGAGTGACTTACCAAAATTCAGAGGGTGACATGCACATCCATGTCTCGTAATGCAGCTACGTGCAAGTGCAGTCAGGTCGCACAGACGTGGCAAAGAAAGTCAGACGGTCAACGAGGAAGACTGACTATCGCTCGCCAAATGAACGTGCGCCGGTCAAGGAGTGCAATAAATGTCTGGACTTACCAAATTTCAGAGGGTGATATGCCGCACACCCGTGTCTCGTCATGCAACTACGTGCCGGTGCAGCCGTAAGCTCAGTCCGGTCGCAGAGACGTGGCAAAGGAAGTCAAACGGTCAGCGAGGAAGATAGCTGTCAATCTTGACAGGAACCTTGTTTGACTGACTGCCGGTGTTAACATCAGTTTCACCTCCCCGGCATGAATGACTCCCGGGAACGTTCAGTTTTTAAATGCCTTATTTCCATGTTTACTAGGTTTCACAGCAGCCAACTTATGTCTGGAACAATGTCGTGTGTGAGTGCTGCCTGTATGCTAGAAATAGTCTATCATCGTGATGATACTGATGACGAATGCGTGAGACAGTGCCGTCTCCACTGGCGAATGAAGCTCTGTGTATCGGCGAAAATTCACATTCTCCCAGTCCTACACAGCGATTGGCCGTTGCTGATTCACGTTGCGTAAAGCATTCAGACGACTCAATGCCAGCCTGTGAGATGCTGTCACTGTGCAGGTGTCCGTTAAGTGGTACGAGGCTAGACACCAGAAAAAAAAAGCTCAGAGCCTGAAAATCTTGAAAAATTAGGCCATTAAGCTGCATTGACATTGGAAACTTCATACATAGGCGAAAAGTGCCCCGAGCAGCAGATAGTGACAGTTCTATGGCGAGTTCGCAGCCACTACCATGAGATTCACGATGGCTCATATGTCAAGAAGGCTGTGGCCTAGGAGATGACACTCTGCAGGCTGTGTCAGTTGTGTGGTTTTCATAGGATATACCCATTTCCCCTCTGAATGAAAACAGAGCAATACTTACACGGGACTGGCGCGCTGTAACGCAAGAATTTCAGGGAAACTGAGGTGTGTGTTGGGGGGGGGGAGGGAAGATGGAGGGAGGGGGACGGGGCGAGGGGGGGGGGGTGGTGGAGATGGTGAATTGGCGTACGCTAGAAACACCGCTGAAGTGTTTCCATCGTGGCAGTTAATCTCGCGTGTGAGGGTGAAGTGTTGGAGTGTTGAAGTGCTAACTTGATGAAGTGTTTTAATTTTAATTTATTTTCTTCTTTTTTGTTTTTGTTTTTTGTTTCTTTTTTGTTTGTTGTTGTTTCTTTGTTTATTTTTGTTTTTGTGGCTTTTTCTGTTGCTGTTTTAATGGGGTTTTTGTGGGGGTTTTGTTTCTTTTTTGTTGTAGGGTTGTTTTTTCTTTTAATCTCGCTTGTGAGGGTGAAGTGTTGGAGTGTTCAAGTGCTAACTTGATGAAGTGGGTTTTTTGGTTGTTGTTGTTGTTGTTGTTGTTGCTTCTTTGTTTATTTTTGTTTTTGTGGCTTTTTCTATTGCTATTTTTGTGGGGTTTTGGGTTTCTTTTTTGTTGTAGTCTTTTTTGTTTTTGTTGTTTTTTCATTTTTGTGTTGTTGGTTTGGGGGTGAGGGGTAGCGGTGGGGAAATGGTGTGTGTGTGTGTGTGTGTGTGCGTGCGTGCGTGCGTGCGTGTGTGTGTGTGTGTGTGTGTGTGTGTGTGTGTGTGTGTGTGTGTGTGTGTGTGTGTGTGTGTGTGTGTGTGTTTTGTTTTTCAAAGAGAGTTTATTCTACTTCCTTTGGAACTGCCCCGGTGTCAACCGTGCTGGGGAGAAAATCTGGCGTGCTACACCGGAGCTCAACTAAACTATCAGCGCATCAAAGGCAACCCCTTAGCCCACTTAATAATAATGGATATTTAAGGGACGCCCTCCCTCCCGCAGGAGCTCAGGGCGCCTTACAGTAAACACGCACTCACTCACACAGAAACGGAAACACTCACGGAACATTACTTCACACAACACATAATGTGCAGCAGCATGCACGGTCTCCGCTGCCCCCGGCACACACACACACACACACACATACACACACACACACACACACACACACACACACACACACACACACACACGACCAGCAAGATGATGTGGCGACAGCTGTTGGTTAAGGGCGGTGAAGAGGTGGGTTTTCAGATTTTGCTTGAAGGATGGTTTTGTGTCTGCATATCTGATCGATGCTGGGAGATCATTCCAGCAAGTCGGTCCCTGGAATGCAAAACTACGCTGACCAAGGGTCTTTGTTCTGACTTGAGGGGTACGGAGTTTCCGAGTGTCGGCAGCAGAACGAAGTAGTCTCGAAGGAGTGTAAAGCTGAAGCAAAGAAGATAGATATGGAGGACAGGAAGAGGTAACACAGTTATGCATGACACTGCACCACTTTACACCAGTTTCATGGTTGACTGATTCAGCTTCAACAAAGAGCATTCAAAAGGAAACCATTGACGACTTTCATCAATATGCTCCCCTCATTCACAGCGTGTACACATCAAGCGCCTGCTAAACGACTGACTGACTGAGGGCTCGCTGCGGGAAGTGACGAGTAAAGTGTCGACCTGACTCGAAGGTGAGGTTGGAAATAATGTTGAAATGGCTAGCGTCGCCATGAATTTTCCGGGCTCAAGTAGGGCCAGAGGAAGGGGGAGGGGGGGGGGGCGACTGGAGGGGGGGGGGGGGGGGGAGGGGGGGCAAAACGGCCGCGTTCAAACGACGTGCCACTCAATTCAAAAGTTTCGACGACGGTTCCTTTTTTTTAAATCAGAGCATGCATGGGTTTGTGTGCTCTTCGTGTGTGTAAATCATCGTATATCACACACACACACACACACACACACACACACACACACACACACACACACACACACACACACACACACACACACATCAATCCCATTTATTCACAGACAGACAGAGAACAACGAACTGTCATGAAATTTTATTTTCCTAGGAATAAAAGATACACGTACAAAAACCTGAAAGTCTTTAAGTCGTTAAACCTATTCTTGCTAGACTAAGGAAGCTACACGTCTATTTTCACACGCAGAAACACACATTTCTACACTGAGCTAGAGAGAGAGAGAGAGACTGACTGACTGACTGACTGACTTTATTTTCCAAGGAAAGAGGTTATAGGCGCGCAGGCCCAAATTGCAAACCTGTCCTTGCTAACATCTACATGAACAAAATTAAGTAAAACAAACATCAATTGCAAAACAAAACAACAGCGATGCTAATTAAAACTGACATCATGTTTATGCAGGAACAACACATACACACACATACACATCAGTACACACACGCGCGCGAGCGCGCGTGTATGCGCACATAAATACAGAGTGGAGTTCGGGGGTAAGGGGTAAATAGGAATTTGTTAACGATGTTTAGTGTGAACTAGAAATTATGGCATTAAAAAAGAAGAAAAAAAAAAAAAAAAACAGAACGAAGTAATAATTCGTAATATAGTAGGGTCATTGGGTAAGGCTTCTTATGTTTCAGAGAAGAGATCAAAAAGTCGGTTTTTAAGAGAGAGAGAGAGAGAGAGAGCGCGCATGTATGGGTTTGCATAGATTATGGGTTTGCAGTTTTAAATTACGGGTTTGCATAGATTATGTGTTTGCAGTTTTAAATTGTATTTTCCGATGTAGTGCTAACTGTTAGATTGTGCTATTGACAGGCAGTACTGTACTTTATCCCAGTATACGTAACATTTTGTCGTGCAGGAAAAGTGCCTACGCACGACTACAGCTTTTGCTTGAATTGCTCGAGACCGTTGTGAACAGGTAGACCTGAGTAGTGTTCAGCTTACGAAGTGAGCAATTGCGACAAAGATTGTGCGCATGCGGTCCTACATTGACCGGTGGAGGGAACAGGTCTTTTTCCCAACCGGCTTCTTTCTTTTGTGTTCCGTATACCATAGCGCTACAGGCATGTTTGATTTTGAATATTGTTTACCTATGGCCAGACCAAGTGAAATATTTGATAATTCCATGGATAATTTGATGTTATTATGATGTATGTATGATGTATTTCTGAATGTTGAAATTCTTGAATTGTCGTTCAAATGAGAGAATTGTTGTAGGATTTTTTACGTTCATTTTTGTGTGAACAAATCACTTGTGAAACTATGGCTCGAGTTTGATGATGATGTTATGAGTTTGAACTGTTAGATGTTGTATTTGTATTTGTTGATAATTTCTGATCTCAATTTGTAATCGGAATTTTCGAGATCGATGTCAAATGTCATTATTGATGACATGGAACTTTGGTCAGGCTAAAAGCTAGTTTATGGAGGAGTAATACTATTCGAGATAGTGGTATTAATTACGGGTTAATATTGTACAGGAACGACGCCGGAGACCCGGTGAGCTGACCGCCTAGTATTGGTGTCCGCTTGATCAGCGTAGACGGCACCATATTATACAGTAGTCTACTATTGTCTGCCCCGTCGTACTGGATCTTTAAGCCAGCGACGTGTGTTTGTCTCCCTTGAGGTCACGTGCAGCCACTCCATCCGAGCGCCGTGTCAAGGTGAAGTTTTCCCTGAGTCTGATGGGGTACACCTTCCTCAGCGTATCATATGTGTAAAGGTGCCTGCGGTCCAGCCTATGTTCCAGTCACTTCCTGAAGTGTTTACAGTTCATTCCAGGAGAATGGGAACGAAAGTTTGGATCTCCAGAATTTCCAGAGGAATCGTCTGGACGTGTAAATAGTTTTCTACTCAAGACCAACAAGTCTTCACCAAGTCTGCAGCATCTTTTCGAACAAGTTTGTTGGGTTCATCTGGCGTATTTCAAGTTGATATTATCTATTTCATGTCTGATTTTGTACAGTGGATCATTATGTCCGCGTTGTAGTACAAGCGTAGTATTAATTTTGTATTCAAGCACATGGTTGTAGAGTAATTGCTGTGCTTGTGAAAATGGAGACTTCTGCGTTATCAGCTGTGGAAGTAACTAAGCCTTAGAAACTGCTTGTTTATTTGTGTGATTGTCTAATTGTTTTGTCTATCAAAGGTCTCGATCAAAAAGAATAATTATTTGCTTGTGTGCATGAAAGGGAGTGAATGACGTTTGCATGCGTGCCTTTCTGAATGTCTGTGATGTGAAAGCGGAGTGAAAGTTGTGAGACCGCCTCACGGTACACCGCCATGCACCTTGACCTACATAACACAAAAATCACGAAAATCACGCTTTTTCATGACACCAAAAATCACTACAGACTAGCACACTCGCCAGACAGGGTACCTCAAACGAACACCAGACATGACCCCACGCTCAATTTGTGTCCTTACGCCTGTAATAAAGGAAATTCCTGACGCTTCCCATACATTTTAGAGGAGGGTAAAGAATGATACCACAAATCTCTTTCCCAGTCACAGGCGTTTTGACTGAGCCTCATGGAAACCCCACGAGCGTGTTTGTGATGGGCAATAAGTAAAGAACATAATGTTTAGAAGGTATAACAATTTAATCATCTTTGTCTCGAATATATCTTCCCCATTCCGCATTCATTTGTCGTCTGGTAACATTTCATGAGAGTACTTTGCGAGCGAATTCTTCCTATAGGGATATTTTTTTTAAAATCATAAAATCTCATGTACGTATGCGAGTATTACAAATACATTTGCACACACCCACAGTCGCCCAGCCGCACAGAAAAGGTCAGTGCTGAACCGCTAGTACAAGAGCACACACGATACAGACGATGGCGTTGAACCTGGTGGTAAAGCGTGCGTGTGGTGTCCAGCTCCCTGCAAACGAAAAACCAATGAAAGAGATTTCTTCAGCGTGTTAAAAAAAAGCGAGGGAAAACACCACAGCGGTAAAATAAGAGGATGTAGATGGATGTTTGAGGGTTTAACGTCCTTTTCCACCACATAATCTATATAATAAGCGGCTAGCGTCTGTGTGTGTGTGTGTCTGTGTGTCAGGGGTTGGCGTCTAAACGAGTCAGCTGATTGCCACCAAATCTGCCATGAGCCTAGAGGAACACTTGGGGGAGAACATAGGATAAAGAAACAAAATAAAGTCTATCAAGTTTGGTGAAATTATACAAAGAAATGGGAATATTAAAAGAGCGAGATCGACACAAGGGAAGTAATACAGGAACGTGTCGTCCACACCATGACCTGATTCAACTAGGTTGCTCCCCTTGGATGAGGGTTTATCGTGAATTTATCACACGTACATCGGAGTGCAACAGGCGATAGAAATTCTTAGTCTATCAAGTTTGATGAAATTAATTCTGAATTTAGTTTTGCCACAAATAGTGTTTGAAATATGAGACCGACAGCATTAAAATGGACTGACACAAGTAACAACAAGTAAACTGGTATACATGTATACCCGAGCGAAGCCGGGTACTCTGCTAGTAGGTGATATCAAGGACGGGGCAACGAGAAAAGCCAGCACAAATACTTAGCCTTAGCCGGGATTCGAACTCACGACCCGAGCATTAAAAGTCCAATGGTCTACCATTCGGCCATATATACCGGCTCCCCGGTAGAATAAGAATGAAAACAACAATAACGTCAACAAAAATAACAGCTTCAACAGTTTACACTCTTGTGGGCAGTGTGAAATGGGCACATAGACGAAATTGTTCTGAGGAAATACACACAAAAATTTCTTTGACCTTTAACAGTTTTAGATCAGGAGTTTCAGTTTTAGAGGCAAAGCTGTTCATAGACGGCGTTCTTTGGTTTTTTGTTGTTTGTTTGTGTCCATACACACCACCCTCAATAAGTACGCTTAAATGGATTTTTAACTAGTAAAATGGCTGTCTCGTCTTATGTTTCATCCCTTAATTGCAAGAATTGGAATCACAAGAACTCACCTGAGCTTTCGGGAACACAATCTGAAAGAAAGAAAAGTTTTAGAAAAAGTTTCAGCACGCACTTCTTTTTTTAAATTTTATCTACGTTAGTTTTAAGTCACATACGCATTTTGTTTACCCTCCGATCTAAGACATTTTGCACATGATCACTATGGCTAAACACACATGTTGCGTGACTTTCAAACCGTTTAAGAATACCTCACAGCCAGCTGATTGATAAGGAATACAAACTACATTCTCTTGAAGTTTTAGTCTCTGAAAGTTTTGATAATTATTGTCACAATTAGTTTTGAATGAAGAGACTTCGGTGGAATTATGTCACGATTGTCTCGGTTATCTATCGGACGACATTTCTGAACATACCGCATCACAAATCAGAGACGTGTCCTGTCCTTAAAATTTGGTCGTAATAATCAGACACGTATCCTGTCCTTTAAATTAGGCCGTAATAATCAAAGACGTGTCGTGTCCTTTAAATCTGGCCGTAATAATCAGAGACGTTTCTTTTTCTTAAAATATGGCCGTAATTTTTAGAGACGCGTCCTGTCCTTAAATTGTGGCCGTAATAATCAGAGACGTGTCCTGTGCTAGAAATTTGGCCGTCATAATCAAAGACGTGCCCTGTCCTTTAAATTCGGCTGTAATAATCTGAGACTTCCTGTTCTTAATAATTTTGCCTTAATAATCAGAGACGTGTCCTGTCCTTTAAATCTGGCCGCAATAGTTAGGCTTCTAGCTCTGTTTATACCCACACCGGGATACTGTAACACCATCCTCAATATCCTCAATACCCATCACCAATATCTACTTTACCAGAGGCAGTTACCACCAAACTAAATTTTTTTCGTGCATAACGAACGATTCGCCCAGCTGCATAATTTTTATGTCAGTCCTAGTTTCAGGCTCCCTATATTCACACTGACACATAAATGCCTCACTTTCGCTGCTGGAGGGTTGCTGTATGTCTGGGAAACATTTTGTGAAACTAATGTATCTAAAAATATAAATGAACTCTCTCTCTCTCTCTCTCTCTCTCTCTCTCTCTCTCTCTCTCTCTCTCTCTCTCTCTCGCTCGCTCGCTCGGTTCACGGGTTACTGGTCCACGGGAAGTAACCCCATTTAAGTAACTCCACCCTTTAGTTCGGCGACTTCGCATCGATTATCTCCCATCGCGCGAATTCTTGGCACAGCTGGGTACATTTGCTAGTAAACTAATAGACCACTTACCATCTCCTACAAAGTCAGTAACGAGGATATTGGTCATGTTCATGCACAGGTTGGCAAACTTGGTCCGGGTGCTGGTGATGACGTCAGCTGGAAGTGACGTACCTCTGCCCCACATCCAGGACCGTGACGTTTTGCACGTGTCGGAATGGGAAGAGTTCCTTTCGATACAGCTGTAGGCCACGGCGTAATTCGTGTAGTCCGTCTCCAGGATCCAGTAATCATTCTGCACTGCAGGCATTGTAAGATAAGGAGGTCAAGGTAAGAGGTCAGAATGAGAGACCAAGGTCAGAGGTCGTGATGACAATAAGGCCGGAAGAGTAGATGAGAGTAGAAGCAGTTACAGAATCTGCTACAAGTAGTCTGACAGGCAAGTTGTGTGTGTGTGCGTATGCGTGTGCTTATGTGTATGCTTGTGAGTTGTGAGTGTATGTGTGAGCGCGCGCGCTCAAACAAAGCGCCTGCGCTTTCAGCAAATGACTTTGTGTGTGGGCTCAGTTCAGAAACAGTAACACACACACACACACACACACACACACACACACACACACACACACACACACACACACACACACACACACACACACACACACACACACAAGCGTCGCGCACGCACGCACGCACGTAAGCACGCTGCTCACCTTTTCGGCCTTCTTGATACAGAGTCAGCTTCGCCGGATCAGTTTCTGTTTTCAGAAGAGCATGTCCTCCAAAAAAGCACTGCTCACTTTTGGGGTCCCTGCAAATATTGTCTGCAAGTTTTCAACCACTAAGACAATATATACATGTACAAACAAACAAACAAAGTTTAAAAAAACAAACAACTAAACAGGTAATCTTTGGTTACTTTGTGGGGAGTGTTGTGAAGCTGATGCCGAACGCTTTCGGAAAACAAGAAACTGAAGACTGTGTCAGGGGTTCGAGTCCCACTCGGGGCAAAGAATTTTTCCTACTCGTGTGTGGCACCGTTTATTCGGACCGATCGTCGGGGGTTCTCTCCGGGTACTCCGGCTTCCTCCACCTCTGCTTTGGAAATGTTCAGCCCACCAAATTTGAAAAATAAATGCAATTCTAAATTCCGAAATTTAAATAGCTGAGCTGACCATTTGCACCACGTGGTTGTGATGTGTTTATGTCCAGTGTGTGAGAGAATGCGTGTGATTCACGTGAGCGTGCGTGTTGGGTTCAGTTCGCGGCGCTTTGAACCGATTCATGAGACTGGGTAAAGCGCCTATACAAACAATACTCATTACTCATTGAATACTAAAATATACTGTCGCCACGGAGATGCTTTGTGGCGAGCGAAACTTCTTATACGTGTGTACACACGTGAGACGGACACTGAAAACTGCTTCTCGAGTAAATCTGGAGTGTCAGGGTGGAGTACGTCTGGCTTAGAGGGAGTACATCCAGCTTTAAAGCGGGAAGTGCCCCGGGAGCACATGGTGTTTGGGAGTCAGTACATCCCGCGTGTAGACGGAGCCGGCTGACTTACTTGCCAGAGTAGTATCCAGTGACGACACCATACTCGCCCTCCCTGTACA
Source organism: Batillaria attramentaria (assembly GCA_018292915.2). Taxonomy (NCBI): domain Eukaryota; kingdom Metazoa; phylum Mollusca; class Gastropoda; family Batillariidae; genus Batillaria; species Batillaria attramentaria. The sequence continues at coordinate 3,495,099 of JACVVK020000005.1, read as the reverse complement.
CGTGGTAGTAGTTGACCCAGGCGTCGCCACCGTCGTTGTAGGTGGGTGAGATCCACTCTATCTCGTACCAGACGCCCATGAACTAAAAGACAAGAACTCTGAGAGTGGTCAAAAACTCTAGATCTGTGCTGTAATCAATGGCCCTATGTTCGCTGCGACTGATAAAAAAAGACAACCTTTAAAAAAGGTTGACTGACATAACTGATATCGGGAACGGACAAAATCCAAAGCTTTCATCTGTGTGCGGGAGTAAATTAGCAGGAACAAGATCCAACATAGGATTTTTTTTAAACTCTCTCTCTCTCTCTCTCATGGGTGATGGGGTACGGTGTGTGTGTGTGTGTGTGTGTGTGTGTGTGTGTGTGTGTGTGTGTGTGTGTGTGTGTGTGTGTGTGTGTGTGTGTGTGTGTGTGTGTGTGCTGTCCTTACTTAGTTGGGTTTTTTAAGTTGTTTCTCTATAGAGAAACAACTTTATGAGACGGGGCAGATTTTGCTGCGCGCAGCAGCAAGTTTCAGTGGTACAAAACAAGACTGTGACGTTTCTCCACACAATACATACTTTCACGAACATAGTGACGTAACGAAACCTGCGTCATAGACACTTGACGTGCACACTATGCTGCTGCGTTCTTTTTGGCGGGAGTTGTGAGACGTGTGTGTGTGTGTGTGTGTGTGTGTGTGTGTGTGTGTGTGTGTGTGTGTGTGTGTGTGTGTGTGTGTGTGTGTGTGTGTGGACGGATGTAATGATGGCTATCTCCTAAACCACCTCGATGGAGGTCTTTTTACTTTGAGATAAAATGGGAAATCACCTTCTCCAGAGCTACCTTTCACGATTTTTAGCCTGCCGCATTTTCAGAAGAGTTATCGCCAATTTTTAAAAATCGGTCATGTTACGAATTTTTTCGAAAAAGTTGTTCAAATTCCTTCATTTTCTAGACTTTGGAAGTTCACCCAATCACACTGCATTCATTAGTGCTACAGCTCTGTAGCTCTGACTGGTTTTGTGTAAAAAAAATATTTCCGAGGTAGGGGTGGTTTGCACATAAGATCAAATATCTATGAAAAGACTACTGCAAATTACTTATCATCCCGGCGTTTTTGTCTAGTGTGACAACTGCACATATGACAGGAACTACTGCACTATTATATCTTTAGCATTTAGAATAACTGAACTTTTTCAGGGTGGCCGAATGGTAGAGCGTTGGACTTTCAATGCTCGGGTCGAGAGTTCGAATCCCGGCTGGGGCCAAATGTTTGTGCTGGCCTTTCTCTCGTTGCCCCGTCTTAGAAAGCACCCTTACGTGGTGGAAAAGGACGTTAAACTCCTAAACACCCACCCACTCACTCTCTCTCTCTCTCTCTCTCTCTGTGTCTCTCTGTCTCTGTCTGTCTGTTTCTCTCTCTCTCTCTCTCCCCCCACCCAGCCCCACCCCCAGTCACGTGACTAATCGGTCGAGGTCGTAGAGGATCTAGTGTCATTGGTAGAACTTGGAGAGGGGAGAACCGGCAACAATAACAACAAAACAGACAAAATAAAATGAAATTTGGAGAAACAACTTTGTAGGACGGGGCCGTTCCTCCTTGTTGTTTATTTGTTTGTGTGTTTGTTTTTTTAATTTTTATTTACAGTAGTATTAGCTCGTGTAGTGTAGCAACGGCAAGTTTTAAAACTGATATGAATATGCCTGTAACTTCTACCATTGTAAAATAAAGGTTCTTGTTCTTGTTCTCTCTCTCTCTCTCTCTCTCTCTCTCTCTCTCTCTCATACACACACACACACACACACACACACACACACACACACACACACACACACACACACACACACACATAATATAAACAACGCTATCGGCTCCCTTCGGTCTTTCGTCTTTCAATATTCAATATTTCTAATGTTGTCAGATCCCATAACTTAGCGCAGTATATTTATGAAGCGTTTGAGTTGCGCAATTCCTAAACTCCTGTTTCCAAATCTGAGTTTTGCTGTGTTTGTTTATACCCTATGGGTACGTTAGGGACGCCGCCTCAGGTTCTTGTGTCTATATGCATTTTTTTTTTTTTTATGTGCGTGGTGGCTACTTAGATTATCTGTTGTGAATATGTCAGTTTAAGTCTTATGTGTACAGCCCTGTGTTTTTGATGTACGTGCCTGTGTATATGTGTCTAATATTTCCTTTTATTCTCTATATGTATAAGTGCGTTTAGCTTCGTGTTTTTGTGTATTAAATAATAAGCACGTGATTAGTAGTCTGCCGTGCATAATCTCCCTCCTTGAAATGGGCCGCAGGCCTAATCAATAAAGTTCGAGTTCAAGTTCGAGTTCGAGTTCTCTCTCTCTCTCTCTCTCTCTCTCTTTTAAAATGTTCCTGTCTTATTAGAGTGTAGTTTCATTTCCTATGGTTTTTCCTACATGTATTCCTACTTGTAATTGGTTTGCTCATCACGCTTTTTAAAATTAATGTTCCTGTCTTATTAGAGTGTAGTCTCATTTCCTATGGTTTTATTGCTATTTTGTTTTATTTTTTCTTTTCCTGTTGCATTACATGTGTGTGTGTGTATTTTTCTGTTTAGATAGATATTATTAGAAATAGCAACGGCAGGTATGAAAATTGACTGTTTAAATAAAGTTTTCCTGATTCTTGATTCTTGATTCTCTCTCTCTCTCTCTCTCTCACACACACACACACACACACACACACACACACACACACACACACACACACACACACACACACACACACACACACGCGCGCGCGCGCGCGCTCGTTAGCATGATCAGACAGACGGTTTCATGAGTTCCATCCATTTGTTTAGAAGCGACTGACGTGCAAGCATACCAACCAGACCCTAATTCGAAACATGTGCAGTGTGTTCCGCAGGGGATAGTTTATAAACTGGGACTGACGACTGGCATCAGCCTTGCATTCCGCGGACTTTTACCGCTTAGCGTGGTCTGTGACCCAGCGTGAGAACCATTACGTATCAGCTTGAAACGCAATCTACACGGGTGTGTTTATTGAAACGCAATCTACACGGGTGTGTTTATTGAAACGCAATCTACACGGGTGTGTTTATTGAAACGCAATCTACACGGGTGTGTCTATTACTATACACATCTTAAACTATAAGCAAAAGAAACATTTACTTCCAGTACAGTTTTGCGAAGCTCCCAAATACTAACCATTTACTAACCATAACTAATCCATTACACACACACACACACACACACACACACACACACACACACACACACACACACACACACACACACACACACACACTATGGAATATAGGGGAGTGAGTTTGCATCACGGTCACAGCGTTTTAAAAGTCAGTCACCCACCTTTTTGATGTCAAAGTTCTGCTGCACCGCGATCTCACTTAATTTGCACGGCGTTTGTCCCGCTACGAGAACCATTTCAAATGAAATGATATGCAGGAATGCGAACCCCACAGACATCTTGCCGTATATTATGGATCTGACTGATGAAACTCCGCAAGTCCACAAGTCCAGTTCTCACGTTGAAGCGGAGCGTCGACGCCTGAACACTCAGTGACTGAAAACACAGGCGGCTCGGCCCAACTGAGGAAGATTGTCTCACTGTTTCTGCTAGAGTGCCACATGCTCGAGGACTATCGCGGGAGAAAGTGAGACTGGCATTTTCTCTGTACTCAGCGGTACGGCGAGCGAAAGTAGCTGCTCAACCCCAATTTGATGAAAAAAAAAAATCACAAGGAACTCACACATGCAAAATATCCAAACACCCTCTCGCACTACATGATAAGACTGGTTATAAAAAAAGACAAGCCACTGCACAGTAGGAGGCACGGGCAAAGCCACTGACTAGTCAGTATCAAGTTACGCAACTTGGGCGCGGGTCTTCCCCGTTATGCCCAAGACCGCTGCAGATTGCATAATAGTGGCATGAATTGGCTTCTACTTATCTGAAGATTTCGATTAAAATTGCGATTTATGCATGGTTGGAGTTAAACGCTTCTGACACCGTGTGGACTGTTCATGGTGACGGTACCAACAGCCCCCTTATAGGATATTCTTTTCCTACAAATGCAATCGGTATTGGCATGCGGATCGCGATAGTCATGGTCTGCTGGATACTGAACTTAACCCCACCACCCTCAACCCAGGAACGAGGCTCCTGCCGAAGGTCAACTTGACTGAAGCGGCCGCCGGAGCTGGCCCCGTCCAGTACTATTCAAAAGTGCAGCAGTAAAAAAAACCCCTGGGGGATGGCCATAGAGCTGAAGTTGTCATTGTGTCCCTCTGGGGGCCAACATTGCATGATTGTCCGTTAAGTGTTGTGGCAAGCCAGTGTCTGGTTTGGTCAACGTTTGTTAAAACTATTAACCTACTACCCACCCCCTATCTCCACCCCTCACGGCCAGCCCGGCCTTCAAGTCCACCGGGCAACTGAACTGATTCAGTCAGTGGCACCGTGACGTTACTCGGTACTGTCTTAGCAATTTTATGAACTGGGTGAAGAGGCATTCGGTTAACCTTCTGCCTCAATTTTACGCAAAATTAATGTAAATCATTAACTGATCAGGGTCACGGTCACAGATTTAAATGCGTTTGTGCAAATGCATCGTATAACGTACGTCAGCCGGCCAGACTGTGACCCTGGGCCGGCCTCAGGGTCACGGTCACAGATGTACACAGTCCCAGTCTCAGTGTCTCAGGCAAAAAGCTTCTTTTTTTTTTCTCGTGTTAGTTTAGTCAGTGTACGTCACGGTTGACTCGAATTTCACGCATCGATATCAAGTTACATGGAAAAAGTGCTATTTATTTATGGTCAGTTTGCTAACTGAAATATCATGCCGGCTTCTCTTCAGCTTATGTGTCCGCGCCGGCGGCTGGCCAGGGTCACAGATCAGTCGGTGTAAATTCAACGAGTTCAATTTCGGATGCGCTTAGTCAGTGTAAGCTTAATCAGTTCCGTCAATGACACGACGGTCACACTGGTGTAAATTCAACCTGGTTTGTCTCTCTTTGTATTATTATATATATGTTGAACTACGGTCGCATCAGTATGCAAATTAAACCGGCTTCACACTACGGTCTGTCTCCGGCTTTGGCCGCGCAACAAGGTCACTGAAAAGTACTCAGTCTCATCCGTTCAGTCATTGACCTCAAGTTATAATGTGTAGGCAGACGAAAACCAGGCTGAACTAATCATGCACACACGCAGTCAAGATTATCATTTAATGAATGCATAATCAGTCAAAGTCAAAGATTTCTGTTTGACTTGGAGGGGGGGGGGGGAGCTTTTGTAGGAGACAACCGACACAAAATGTACACTGATCGATCGTGATGGCACAAACCATCATGACAGCGGGCAACAGCCGGCGATTCAGTCGTGACAGCCGGCGGGGCAAAATAAAACACATGACGAACACCGCAAAACCCCCGAAATAAAACCCTTCATGTTCTTATCTTAACTATGATATGCAGGTCACATTTAGAAGTTAGTATACATGTATGGGAGGTAACATTTGCCAGGTCCGCAGCTTACGGCATGACAATCCGGCACCTACCAATCCACACTCGTATTGCCGGCAAATGGCGGTCAGTATCGGGGACGTGTGTTTCAGTCATGTTGTGAGTTTCCGTCATGCCGGGCTCAGACTGACATACGTTAATTTCTCACCGACACGTAGTGTACCAGTTACATGTGATAGGTGCTAGCGGTTTATGTGTGGCCACAACTGAAGTGAGTAAGCAACAACAGTATTGAGTTACTGTATTACCCCTGAGGAGAGTTGAATAAAATATTTGCCCAAGCCTCCAGTTAGTGGTGGGTCAAGAAGAGGTTAATGTACCGGCCACGGCCGTTTCGCGCGGTCAGTATAGCCGCGACAGAGGGTAAACACACGGACCACACAAGAGTAGGCTTTGTGTGGAATCTCCAGTCACACATTGTTTGAGAGAGATTGTTGTGTAGGTAATCAGAGCGGAAACTGTGTCACTGACTGACCGAGGTCGGTTTTGTAAGTGTCCGTTAGTAATGGCCCGGCACACGCGCACACACACGCATGCTCCGCGGCACGGTCTGACCAGTGGATGCACGTACTACGAACGACGCACTGCCGGGTCAGTCTCCCACACGCGCGCGCGCGCGCGCGCACGCACGCACGCACGCACACACACACACACACACACACACACACACACACACACACCACACACACACACACACACACACACACACACACACACACACACACACACACACACACACACACACACACACACACACACACACACACACACACACACACACACACACACACACACCCCGCGCACACGCACGCACACACACACACACACACACACACACACACACACACACACAACGGGATTTTTACTTTGTTGTTGTTGTTGTTGTTGTGTCGTCTCAGTTCTTCGTTTAGTTGCCGGTTTGCAATGCAATCATTCAATGATTGCTGTCATAATGACAAACAGAATTATCCATAGAGACAGACACACTGCAATTACAGACAGAGACAGCCTTACAGACAGCAATAGAGACAGGGTGTAAGGGTGTGTGAGGTCACGGTTTCAGTAACCTCCTTTCCTCGGGGCAACCCCCCCCCAAAAAAAAAAGCCAGCACGTAAAAATGTTTGGCCCCGCACGGGATTCGAACTCATGACCCAAACAGACACAGACAGAGAATACATAAACATAACTGGACATATCTGTCTTGGTGACCAATAAACACATTAAACATCACCAAGTAATGACGATGAAGAGTTTCATTATTATTATTATTATTATTACCACGCTATACACTGTCTACCAAATTCTTCTTTGTAATTAAGACGCGAATAAATTTATCTTATCTTATGTTATGTTATCTTATCATACACCCGCCTGAAACCTGTAGCTGCTACTTAAAATATCAAATCTACGCGCAAGCCGTGTTTAGCGCCGACTCTTCAGACTGATGGAGAAAAATATTCTAGTGAAAGTGACTTTGACTTATCCGAAGCAAAAAGGGCAAATTTTGTTTGACATAACCGAAGTTTGACTTATCCGTTATGGAGTACTTGTTCGACGTACCCGAGCCGTGGAAAATTTAGTCATACAAAGAACAACCTTTGCCGGGGGACATATCCGAAGTTCGACTTAAGATTCTACGTCTATGAAACGACGAGAAATTGGTTTGGCAAATGCAACTCCGTCTCGCACAAGCACAGCCAAAAAACATTTCAACATTACAAGCATTCGATATATGTACTATGCAGCAAAATTTGAAATTATCCTCTCTCTCTCTCTCTCTCTCTCTCTCTCTCTCTCTCTCTCTCTCTCTCTCTCTCTCGGGGAGCCGGGGTGGTCGCGGCTGGGGCCAAATATTTGTGCTGGCTTTTTCATCGTTGCCCTGTCTTTGATATCACCCTATGTGCTGGAAAAGGACGTTAAACTCCTAAACACCCACCCACCCTCTCTCTCTCTCTCTCCTAAATGAATTAACTGAAAATAGAAATTAAATCAATTCTACTCAAAATCGGTTACGTACACTATCTGTGACCATCATTTCTATCATCAGATAGAAGCCAGAAATCACGTAACCCTTCGAAGTTCTGCTCAAGCTCAGTCTGACATCACGCCCTCTTCCACAAAAAAGCTCAAACCTCATATTCCAAGTGGTTTGTTGAGGAAGAAAACTTGATTTTGCACCATGGACAACTGTTGTTCTTTTAATTTTATTTGAAAATGCTGCCTTGTGAACAAGGGAGACTACGACAAACATGTGTGCTGATGCCACGATGTCAAGTTACTTCCCTTACATTAGGAACGACAAGGGGGAACTACGGGAAAAACAGACGTGGTTTTGTGATATCATACAAATACGCAGTTATTTCCCTTGCATCAAGAATAGAAAAAACACGTCATCGAATGAACGAACTTCGTTCTTTTAGGCGTTTGTTTGTTTGCTGTTCTGGGGGAAAAAATCTAATTTGTGGCAAAAGCCGCATTGTTAGTAGCAACGTCCATTTCGATCAGTGAACTTTAAAAAAAAAAAGCTAGTACAAAAATAGCAACTGAACGCAAAGAGAGAGAGAGAGAGGGGGGGGGGGGGGGTTGCGCAGGCCAATAAAGCTGCAATAGACACTGAAATGGATATATTTTTCGTGGTTCGGCTTTTTGCGTACGCGGATGTTGCGGAATGGGAAAAAAAAAAAAAAAAAAACAACAGTAACCATTTCCAGTGTGACGTCGCCTAAGAATCACGGTGCACAGCACGGTGTACGGACAGCACGCAGTCTCTTCGGGTTTGAGGAGATTTTTCGGGCTGAAGCATGAGCTGATTTCAGCTCAAGTAACTTTTCCATTGTTCTGAGGTTCACTTTTTCCTGTCGGTAGATTAAATACAATAAATTCCTTTTTGAATATTGCAAGGGTGACAATTTTCTTCTTTTATTTTGTTTTATCTATTTTTTACAGTTAATTTTTTGTATTATTTTTTATTTCTTTATTTCTTTCTCTATTTATTTTTTTTTTATTTATGTATTCATTTTTATTTTTGTTTTGTGGTGTGTGTGTGTGTGTGTGTGTGTGTGTGTGTGTGTGTGTGTGTGTGTGTGTGTGTGTGTGTGTGTGTGTGTGTGTTTTGTTTGTTTGTTTGTTGTTGTTGTTGTTGTTTTGATTTGTTTTGTTTTCTTTGCTGTTGTTTTTGTTGTTGTTGTTTTTTTTTTGGGGGGGGGGGGAATGGGGGGTCACCATAAGGACACCATAGTATAGCAGAGTTAAGTATTTTCATACTGATACAGGGCTTCATATGCGCGTCGGAAATAGGTCATAGACCTTTTCATTTTCGCAATGTCCTGTCGGTTATTTTCTTACCAAGGCGGACGTAATGTCCTATCATATCTGCGCCGCAGTAGACAGTATTCAGGACAAATGTCCTATTCTTTTACGGTCAGTCAGGGCGTCTGTCCTATTACAGCTCCTGCTGATGAGATAATGCTTACAATATCTGGAAATATGTAGCTTTCTGTATTATGTGTCCATGTGTGAATGCGTTTGGACCTGATGGGCGATTTTCTCTATGGTTTTGTTTCTTGTAATTTAGTGCTTCATTTTCTGTCTTGAATTATCTTCTTTTTTTCTTCGTTTTCTTAAAGTCTCTGTGGCATCAGCAACGGCAAGTTTGCAAACTGGCGATTTTCTGTCAAAACTTAAACCGTTGATAGATAAAGTTTCATCATCATCATCATCATCATCCATCATCAGATTCTGTCTGCAGTAATCACAGCTTATAAATACGTTATTCTTGCACTGCAAGCTTCTAGTTTTCGTTTGCCACAGGACAGTTACGTACAAACTGTTGCTGAATGTTTTCTCGTGAAACTTTCAAATGTTTGCACTACATGTATAGCCTACAGTTTACATTAGAAAGATATCTTACTTTGTTCTCAGCACCCGGTAAACTGAAATCTTCTCAGTCCAACCAACGATCCCGGTGAAATCAGACCTGGGTTTAACCCTGACAGATGTGAGTAAGCGATATATTTGTCCGTCTGCAAAACGCGAAGAAAGTTTCGAGTGCATCATCTGCATTTCAATTTACCCTCTCCTTGGCGGACGCTTGCACAGTGCTGATTTTTCACGGCCGCTTGTCACGAGCTGTTGGTCAGGGAAGGGAGAGAACGTCTCGCAAAGGGACAGAACTCTCCGAAAAGGCCGCTCAAGACAATGGAAATTCATCACATTCTGACACTTTCAAGTTCCCCCACTTGATGAGCGCCGACGAACGAGCGTGTGCTGACCGGCCCATGCGAAATCTTTGCCCAGCCCCCGAATTTCTAGTTTCCATCGGACAAGCATTTAATTGCCTGGACCAACACGCGCGGAGAAATGAACGGCTTTACAGACACTAACGGGCCACGGGACAAAAACTGAGAGTTTGAAAAAAAAAAAAAAAGGGGGGGGGGTGGAAGTTAAAGGGTGTGGGGGATGGGGGGTAGGGGTAGGGGAGTTTGCTTAAAGAACGATAAACATCCCTGAGGCCGGTTTGACCCACGGCCGGAAAAATGGACAAGAAGTTCTTCAGGGGCCGTCACCCTCGCGGAAAGTTGGTCCGGGTGACCTTTTTTTGGCAGCAGGCTGACCTACAAGGTCAGAGGTCAGTAATGGACGGCTGGATGTGACACTTTGGGAGGCTGAAGGGTGACAGGGGGGTAAACAGCGGCCCGTGTCCCACAGCGATAAAAGCAGCCATTATTACGGCCCGTTTTTGTAAAAGGTGGAATGGAAAGCAAATGAAACGAAACATTCTGCACACTCAGTGTTTGTTCGTTTTTCGTAAAAAGAATTAAAAAAAAAAAATCTCGTGAAAAGGGTAATACTGTGAGAGTGTGAAATCCTTTAGTAAGGGATGCGGGGGTGGGGGGGGGGGGTATTTTTTACTGGATCATAGGATAGAGAGGTAGACGACTGAGGAGAGGAAGGTCCTTAATTTTCCTTTGTTTTGTTTGTATTTTTTGTTTTTTGTTTGTTTGTTTTCAATTTGTGTTGCTTTTGTTTGGTTTGGTGGTGGTTTTACTTTGTTCGTTTGTTTTTGTTTTGTTTTTGTTGTTCTTGTCATTTGTTTGTTTTGCGGGTCGGGTTTTTTGTTTGTTTATATTTGTTGGGGTTGTTTGTTTTGTTTTGTTGGTTTCCTTTTGTTTCGTTTTGCCATTTTCATTTTGATCCGTTCCGTTTCGGTTCGATTTTTTTTCTTTCAATCCAAATGTAGAAGCCAAGATCAGTTTAGAAGATTTAAATGTATATCAGTGCACTCCTAACCTTGTCAGGCACTCGACCTTACGAGCATGAGCGTCGCAGAAGTCCATACACACAGCAAATGTTTTCAACAGCATATCACACTTTCAGCTCCACCGACAGACGCTTAAACCCGTTTGTATCACATTCACCAACACCAGATCACGCCTTCACGCCAGTAAAACACAGACTAGTAATTGCTTTCTCACTTCCAGGCGCACGGCTTCGTACAACCATTCACCATTTCACGTTTGATCTTCAGCGTAGTCGAACGCAGCCACACTGTACTAAAAATCCAATCAGGTCAACACAGAGACACGCTTCGAATGTTCGAGAAACCATTCACATTTGTTTCTGGCGAGTTCACAAAAGAACGACCAGGAAAGAAAGAGAAACAGTGAAAACTGGCGACAGCGCTAGAGGGGTCTTCAAGTGCGACCACTCTGTCAGTAGTGCTTGCGTCTTTGAAGCGTAATTTCAAATGACGAGGTTCTGTTGTTTCTGTGGTCTTTGATTGAGATGACTCGTAGAATAGGTACGTGACGACTTGCCGCATATCCTGTCTTTTAAACTCCACGAGATATAAGCTGCTGATCTGTAGGCACTAGCACTGCATTGCCATCGTCTCTTCTCACCATCTAGAGTCCATCGCAATTTTTCCCGGCCTTGTAAAAGATAAAGGTATGCAAAAACTAAAAATTTAAAACAGGAAACAAATTGCAGTGTTTTCCACTGACATGCATCACGTACAACTTTTTATGGCAGAAATCATAACCCAAAACAACAGTTTGCCTTAAAAAATCTGGGAGCGAGTCACATATTGACATCAATTTGCAAAGTGCAAAACACTAGCTTCTGCACTGAATACTCAAATGTAATCAAAAATGGTTATTGTGAAAAAAGAATCAGGAAAATGTCTGTGGCAGGGTGTTCTATAGTTTTATAATGTCTGCTCTAACCATGAAGATTTGCATTAAGGGTTTTTTTTTTTTTTTTTTTAATTGAACGAGAAGATTGACACAGCAGCTGCCGGTGTAACATTCGGGATGTACAACAGCGTGAAGAGCCCTCAGTCTGAACTGCTTGAGGCTGGACGTGCCCCGGGCCTAAGCAGCTTGTGGCCAGAAGTGCCCCGGGTCTAAGCAGACTGACGCTGGAGGTGCCCCGGGTCTAAGCAATCTGACGCTGGAGGTGCCCCGGGTCAATGCAGCTTGAGGCTGGAAGTACCCCGGATTAATACATCTTGAGGCTAAAAGTGCCAGGGGGTCAAACGAGCTGGGGAGGACATCTGGCTGATTACACCGGTACCACATAGAGAAACAGAATTAAAAACAAAACAAAAAAAATGTGGAGAGAAAGAAAAATTGAGAGAAACAAACAAACAAAACTGATTTTTAAAAATGGCGGAGATAACGTAATGGGGATGGTGGCGGTGGAGGGAGGTTGGGGATGGCAACAGAAAGGGTGTCCACAATCACAAAATCGAAGAGAAGGCGACCTTTTCAACAGACGATTCCTTTCCTCTTGCACTGATGTGTTCAAAACTAATAGGAGTCCTAACAGCCGTCTCCCTCTGCAGGTTTCCATCTAAGATCAGACAAAAATACATGAAAAGGGAAATTCGCCAAATATGGGCCGCCATCACACACACACGCCACACACACACACACACACACACACACACACACACACACACACACACACTGCAAAAAACAAAAAAGAGAAAGAAATGAAACGAGAAAGAAAATGAAAAAGTCAACGAAGAAAAGCGAAAGCGGCGGGAACGGACTGAAAACAGCGCGCGAAGCACGGGGACCACGGAGACACGGAGAGGAAACAAAGCGACCAGAGAATGGGGCCATAGAGAGGCCTCTGGAAACACAGGTACACGGCAAACATGCATTAAGCGCTGGCACCGGGCTCTGTTTGTGCACAGACTCCGGCCCGTAAAAGCCAGGTCTACACCGACCTTCTGTCTCCGAGTGCAGACGACCGTCTGTTCTTTATTTATACTGCTCGAGCTTTCACTTTGCGACCTCGCTGTTGGGTTGCATGACGCTGGCTTCGAATTTAGGATGTTAAAGTCTCTGTGTTCGTAACGCCGCTGAGATGGAAGCTGAACTGCCGCTCTCGAAGCTCTGAAGCCGGCTCTTAACTGGGCACTGCGGAGCGCCACAGTGCTGTCCACAGTGCTGTCCACAGTGCTGGCCACAGTGCTGTCCACAGTGCTGTCCACAGTTGTGATTTGGGAGGTTTCCGCCGCTGTGGCGTCATCACAGCAAACTGGATTTCAAATAGCCACAACTGTGACTGTGGCTTCCACAACAGATTCTGACTGGCTGTACTACGTCACTCGGCGCGCAAACATGGCGGACAGTGCATCTTAATAATAATAATAATAGTATTGTATAGGCGCTTTTCCCAATTTCATGAATCGGCTCAAAGCGCCGCGAACTGAACCCAACACGCACGCTCACGTGAATCACACGCATCCTCTCACATACCGGACATAAACACATTACAATCACGTGGTGCGAAGAGTCAGCTCAGCTATTTAAAGTTCGGAATTTAGAATTGCATTTATTTTTTCAAATTTGGTGGGCTGAACATTTCCAAAGCAGAGGGGGAGGAAGCCGGAGTACCCGGAGAGAACCCCCGACGATCGGCCCGAATGAACGGTGCCACGTACGAGAAGGAAAAATTCTTCGCCCCGAATGGGACTCGAACCTCTGACCTCTCGCATTGGTGACAAGTCTCTTAACCACTAGACCACTAGACCATCTTCAATCGGTTTGTCACCGAGCACAGCTGTGTTCAGTTTTGTAGATAGTAGACACACCGAGCGCAACGACTGTGATGTGCACATGTGTGTTTCGAGGGCTGTGCCCAGTTAAGAGCAGGGTTTAGGCTGTTCGCCAGACAGGGGGATGTTTCATTTGATTTCATGACTTTGTGGCTTCTAATATTAGAGAAACACTACTTTCTTTGAGCCTACGGGTCCAATTTTGAACTGAGTGGGACTCGAAAGAAGCTGATAAAAATAGCAGCCAAGCAGCGCCGTCTAGCTGGTCCTCAGTCCGCAACCAAATGACGTCGTCGGTTCAGTACGCGGTACACTTCTAGAACAACTTATACGTTGGCCAGAGTCACCACAATGGTCTTAGATGCTACATACTTTGACCCAGGTGACTGATTCTGATACACAGAGTCAGCGCATTTGATGAAAAGTTTTCCACGCGCTGTTGTATGCCTGTCATACGTATTGAGACTTTGGGTGAAGCCGGCTGGGGTGAAAGCGAGCAAATAGTCCCCACTCACCAAACTGGTGAACGTAAGGAATGACCGTGTACCCAACTCTGTACCATCGGGTTGCAATACGCTTACCCTCGAAGTGCACTGACCCGAAATCGGCTCGCTGAAAACTGCACAGAGACAAGTGATGTCTAAGAAGGAAAAGAGATTAATGCCTGCATGAGCTGTCTCCCTTGCCACAACAAGCACGCATTTCTCGTGGCAGAGCACAAAGTTGCTGCATTCATGCTGCGGTTGTGTGTATGCACAGGGGGCAACTCATTCTGGTAATAATCTCTGAAACAGGTTGAAAATGTACTGTGCACACTCTGAAATACCACGCTGACCACAAAGTTGTTCACAACTGTCCACTTTCCTTGTCACCGAGTATTTTTGTTTTTTCCTTCTTAGGTATCACTTGTCTCGGGACAGGTCTCGGCTAGCTGTTTTCGGGTCAGTGCAGAGGGTAAGCGTAGTGAAACCCGATGGTACAGAGTTGCCGTGTGTCGAGCTCAGTGCAGCCCAGGCCAGAAGTGTGGACAGGTGCTTTAAATACAGCTGATGATCTACATACAGCGAGCATTGAACTTGTATCTGTTGTGTATTGAAAGGAAACATTTTTTCGTTTTTTTTATGATGCGAAATCCATGACACACCCAAACGTATACCACAGCAAACCCAAAAGTAATTCAAAGAAAACGAAACAAAACGAAAGAACCAACCCAAAACAAAACAGAGACTACAACAAGAACAAAAACAACAACAGCAACAATAACAATTCTCGAGAACGTATCTCATGTTTGTGTTTGCAATTGTAAGTAATGACTGCATACAAATGCATTCATTTTTTTTCCGTTGCAAATTTTCGCTGACCCACAAAACCTTCAAGTCCTTTCAGTTTCAGAAAACACTTGAATCGCCGTCACACAGTTCCAAGTATTTTATAATGTAGACATGAGACGAAAGCCCCTAAGTCACGTGTCTCAGGAAGTACGGTTTCGCTTGGATTAGCACCCATTCACCGTGATCAAAAATAATTGCGATCATGCACGGTCACGCTCGCGGCATGTTCGACATGCATTTGTTCCGGATTTTACTTTTTTCAAACTGCATTTAATGAAATGTAACAATAGTGTCTTTGGGCGCAGAAAGACCTACTTTGCGTCCTCCTCTTGCACGTGTATTCCTGCTAGCAGACATTCATGGTTTGTCTGAAGTTTATTTCGAACTGCTCGTGTGGAACTTCGTCCCGAAGATGTAATTTCTGGACACAAAGACCACGGTCGTGTTTCCGGAGATCTCGAGCTCTTTCTTCGTGATTTGTGAACACCGGCTTGTGTCTCTCCTTTTCAAGATTGCGTGTTTATTCTTGCTGCCATAATTGCATGCGTCCAGGCGACGTAAGAGTGACATGCATCAAGCATATAATTCTTTAATTGCTTTTAAAGTGGGCGTCTGAGTGAAAGCCTTTGTTCCGTCGTCTTCAGCAACTCTGTGCTCTGCCTCGAAAAATGCGTGCTTGTTGTGGCAAGGGAGACAACTCATGCAGATAGCAATCCCCTTTCCTGCTTAGATATCACTTGTCTCAGTGCAGTTTTCGGGGCGGGGGGGGGGGGGGGGGGTGTCGAGTCCCACTCGGGGCAAAGAATTTTTCCTTCTCGTATGTGGCATCGTTCATTCGGGCCGATCGTCGGGGGTTCTCTCCGGGTACTCCGGCTTCCTCCCCCTCTGCACTGCAGAGTCACGTGGCCTGTCCAAGATCTGCATCCACTCGAACATTACGTTCAACACACGTTGTATACTACAGTTGCTGTTCTGTCAGTATTCAGCTACAAGCTTCATTTTCTCACTGACAAAAAAAAAAAAAAACTAAAACCCTAAATGTTTGGCTTCTTTTTCCAGTGTCTTATCGTTGCGACATTTCGGAAATACGAGTGCTCTGTGTGTGTGTGTGTGTGTGTGTGTGTGTGTGTGTGTGTGTGTGTGTGTGTGTGCGCGCGCGCGCAACATCTTATCAAAATGGACATGTTCAATAATGCTATTGCCCTCTTTTATTGCAAGTTTGTGGGTTTGCGTGTACAACAGCCAGCTGATTAAGAAACAGACACTTTCATAATTCATCTCCTTCCTCTTCAGCTGTCGCGAGCGCCCATCGAAAACGATAAACACACTTACACACGCTCACCTCAAGCCGGTACACCCACCTGCACTGTACGATTTCGTTGTCTAGAGGTGTCATTTTCGTTTTATTTGCAGGCAAGTGGGTGGGTTGTAAACCGGCCCAGGAAAACTCAATGATACTCAAACACCCATGTGATATTGCATTACAGAACTTTGCATTTATGAGGCGCGACGGCACAAAAATAAAAAATAAAAATTGCGTAACTGCAGAAGCGAACTTAAGAAACACTAGTTAGCATTTCGTTTCGTTTCGTTTCCTCGCGCAGAAGAGTGGGAGATTTGTCTAATTGCCTAAAACAAAACAAACAAGCAAAAAAAAAAAAAAAAACCCCAACAAAACGATCACAATGTTCAAACTAAGCATCATTTTATTTGCAAACAGAATAAGAGCTTCGTAAATGCACACCAAACCCTATTGCTTCTTTCATATCGCAGCGAGTGCCTTGAACAGGCGACGATGATGATATGTGATGACATTTTCCTTCCTGTCTGTCTGTCTGTCTGTCTCTCTCTCTCTCTCTCTCTCTCTCTCTCTTTATTTTGTCTTTAAATTAATGACCTTCCCTTTTGTTTATCTAGCCCCAACGTGTCCTGCGAGTTATTTGCAGATGACACAACACTACACACATCCGACAAAAAAGAGGCAACAATAAACAAAACACTCCAGCAGAGCCTCGATGAAGTATCTGAATGGTGTACCCAAAATCATATGATAATCAGCGTCCCCAAAACAAAGAGCATGCTAATAACTACCCGCCAAAGGCACCAGCGGAAGCTTCTACCTCTCAAACTATCTCTCGGCTCAGAGCCCATACACCAAGTGTCAACGCATCGCCTTTGGGGCGTTACAGTGGACGACCAATTGAAGTGGGAGCCGCACCTAGAAAAACTTAGCAAAACCCTGTCTAAAAATCTTTTTCTCTTAAGTAAACTTAACCGCATAGTTAGCCACGACAGTTGCAAAATGTTCTTTCACGCGCATATAAAAAGTCATATAGATTACGCCTCCAACCTCTGGGACAAATGTGGTGATATTCACTTGAAAAAGATCAATTCTCTCTATAAACGTGGTATAAAGCTTTTACATCCTGGGCCCTTACCCACAGAAGAAAAACTTAAAGCGCTCGAACACCTCCCCCTTACCAAGCATCTTGAGTTCAACCGATGTGTTTTCATGCACAAGATAGTCCACTGTAAGGCTCCTCCATATCTGACCACGTTCTTTCAACCAAGTCAGCGACACAACGCAAGAAATGGCCTGTTCCAATTACCATTACCTAGATTGGACATTTTTAAAACAAGCCTCTCATTCTCTGGGTCACTTTCATGGAACCAGTTGCCAGCATACTTAAAATGTACCCTGAAGCTTCATTCATTTAAAACTCAACTTCTCAGATACTTACGTCAGTCATAGGTCCATGAACAATACAGTATACGCCGGTTATAAGAAACTCGAGGGGGGGCAATTTTTTGGTTTCTTATATCCGAGTTTTCTTATATCTGAAAGTCGGATATAAGAAAGTATTTTGAAAAATATTTCTTATAACCGAGTTCATTGAAAAAAAGGCTTAAAACATTTCTTTTTTCTCAGTTCGTGTATGTTTTGCATTAAATTAAGAAATATCTAGTTTCTCTTAAAGACCTGCACAGAATATATATGTGTAGAGTTAATATACACTAGTGCTCTTGTGTCCTTCAATGTCAGATATTTTTGTTTGAACATGAAAATATTGTTTTTGCTTCCCAACTGTAGCGCTGGCGGTCATGTAAAGAAAAAAAAACAAAAAGAAAAAAACCAACCAAACCAACCAACCAGCCAACCAAACAAACAAACAAAAAAGAGCTAAGGAGAGAGAGAGAGAGAGAGAGAGAATTGCCTTGTATTTATAGGATATATTAAAAGTGCATTATGTATCAACTTTTGATCTATTAAAAAACTCTTCCCATTAGAATATGATATGCGATGCTTTCCGTGTCTAATTTGGCTGAAAAAAGCTGCAAATTAGCTTTTCAAGTTTTCTGTTGGGAGGGGGAAGGGGGATGGAGGAAAGATGGACCACGTATATTGTCAAAGAAAGGAATTGATCAACAGTTAGTCTAATACTGATAGTTTTATTCTCCTTAACGCGAGCCCTGTAGACAGAGACAGACATACAGAGCGAGAGAGAGAGAGAGAGAGAGAGAGAGAGAGAGAGCCTCGGAGAGAGCTCCCAATCAGGCAAAAAAACAAAATAATAATAAAAACAACATATAACAATAGAACAAACATGCATCTCGTATTTTTTCTTGTTGCCAACATTCAATTTTGCACGGAATACAATGGTAAAGATCCAATTCAAGAAAAGAAAATCATGCGCAATCATGTGCCTGTCCTAAGTGACGTCAGACCTGACCTGTTTTCTTAGAATGAGTGAACTTTTCTTGGAAATGTACTTTCGGTTTCTTACAATGAGTGAAATTTTCTTGGAAATGTACTTTCGGTTTCTTATATCCGAGTTTTTGTATCAAGCGGGACAAGAAATTTGCTTTCCTAAAACCGAGTTTTCTTATAAGCGAGTTTCTTGTATCCGAGTTTTTGTAATACACAATAAAGAAGAGTTTGGCCGGGGGAAAAAAAATCGTTGGCAATAACCGAGTTTTCTTATATCCGAGTTGCTTATAACCGGCGTATACTGTATCTGTTTCTTGCTAAAGTACTCGTTATCAGATGGCACTATGACATGTTACCTTTTTACAAGTTATGTTGTATACTACAATTTCAAACACCATGCTATCTACTTCTTCACCTATTTTCCGATGTGTTTCCTTAGAATTTCTTGCTCTTCTATCTTTGCATGTTTAATTTTTTTTGTTCTATTTTCTTATTAGTTTTACTCCTTTTGTGCCGGTATACTTTTGTCATGTTAGCCTTTACTTTTTAGTGTTTCTAGATTAGCAGGACAGCTTGTAAGATAGGCAGACCATGCCTACAAGTCTTAATCCTGAAATAAACGTTTCAGTCAGTCAGTCAGTCAGTCTCTCTCTCTGTGTGAGAGAGAGAGAGAGAGAGAGAGAGAGAGAGAGAGACATCCTCCACACGTGCTTAGATCATACCCAACCGAAACACAGTTTAATCCAACATAAAAAGGACAGAGGTATGTGTTATGCCTCTAGACCATGATCTCTGTCAACACTACTGCAACACAGGCAAACATACAGCCCGACGTGTTAAGCACCCGGAATAAAATATATTTTCCATACTTACAGCGGCTAAAGATTGCGATTTACAACGGTTAATGAGGGGCTTCAGCCCGCAGTATATCGTTTTCAATGACAGATGGAGAACCCAGCCGCGCGCTCAGTGCTATAACCTTTGACCTCCGATAACGCTACCTAGCAAAAGTCACACTCGAGGCATTTCGGCCAACAAAAGGTACCCCCGACCCGCTGCGAGCGACCTGACGGTTCAGACAACGAGCTTGACATCTATCGCCTTTCTTCTCTTTTTTATATGAATCTGCCAAGACAAAGTTTCAAATGAGAACAGTAAGAACGCATGCGAGAGTCGCAGAGTCGCATTTCTCGCGAGAATCTTCAAACGGTCGACTCACAGTCGTGGAAACAACGCGCATCTGCGAGCATCTCCGAGAAATTTTGAAGTGCGAGATTAGAACAGCCAGGCGGGAGAAATTGTAATGTGTTTTACACATGCAGGGGGATTTAAACGGGGAATATGCATCTTAGTCAGCTGAGGCCCTGAAATGTGGACCTGTGATAGGTTGGTTCTGGTTCGGCTGAGTGGGCTTTGCTAACTGTTGGTGACATTGAGCCAGACCACCTCAGCCCTCTGATTGGCTTTTTTTCCGTTGCCGTCACTGTTGCTGTCTTTCTTTTTAGTTGTTGTTGTTGTTGTTGTTGTTGTTGTTGTTGTTGTTGTTGTTGCTGCTGCTGTTGTTTCTGCTGCTACTGCTGCTTTTCTCGTTGTGTTGTTTGCACAAGTATGATGAGCAGTGGTCTAATACGTGGCGTGTCTGAATTCAGCAAGCGTGTCACTGAACTGACGTCACCCCTGTCATGTTGAAGCACATGGGTTCCCCGGTCAGGCTGTGATACTGAATACCCATTTTTCCCGGGTCCCGAGCTGCTTATTGGAGGCTGCTCTCCGGGTCCTTCGGCTTTTCTAATGGTTCTACGTGGCGGCGACACGCGTACCCCATAATAAACACGTACAGGTAAAATCGGGGAACAAGATCCGGACACCTTTGTACGTTATTAGGCTGAAGCCGAAAAAAAACAAAAACAAAAAAAAAAAAAACACGTACTCTCGAGGGCACGGCACGGGTCATGGACAGCCCGCAGGCTATCTCAGGACTGAAGTAGATTTTCGGCTTCGTCCCTGACTTTGGTAGAGCCGAAGACTCCGACCGCAACGGTTACAACACGGCTCTTTTATCACGCGCAGATACCCGTGCACCAAAACCGAAATCAACCACTTTACCGATGAACGTATCACATCTACGCGTTGGCCAAGAACAGCGGCGAACGGGGCCACGTAAATTATCACTGTAGCTTCGGTATTACCCATGGGGACCCCTTCCAGCCTTGCATCTGTCGTTCGGGGGATCTGCTCGGAGAATTTACGTCTTAGAAAATTAATTTTGTGGAGCAAATGTTGTAGGAAACATGTTTGTTTGACGTGTTTTATCCTGTGATAAACCATGGAAACTTGCTGGTATTAAAAACAGGACCTGGTTGTGCTCGGGGTGTGTGTGTGTGTGTGTGTGTGTGTGTGTGTGTGTGTGTGTGTGTGTGTGTGTGTGTGTGTGTGTATGGTTACTTTTTCTCTTTCCTATCGCTTTTCCACGAAGCTATAAACCCGAGACGTTACTTAGCCATTTCCTCATGAACAACCAGCTCAACTGCATTCAAACGGTTTTTTTTTCTCGCTTCCATTGTTTGTTTGTTTGTTGTTGTTCTTTCTTTCTTTCTTTCTTTCTTTCCTTCTTTCTTTCTTTCCTGTTCTGTTTCTAATTAACGTCTGGAACTGATCTATGTAGTCTGTCCCCCCCCCCACCTTTTTGTCTTGTTGTTGTTGTTGGGGGGGGGGGAGGGGGTAGTCGGGGCTAAAAAAATAAAATAAAATAAAAAAAAAACGTTTAACCCATCCTCATGCTTCCTGTGGGTAGTTGTGATTCGGAGGTGTTGCCCCAGGGGGCAAAAACTAATGGCGAAGCGGTCAACTGGTTGTTGTAGACGGCGTCTTTGTTGTTGTTGTTTTTTTGTTGTTTGTTTTTTTTTTTGGGGGGGGGGGGGTCCAAATCCAGTCACCGCAAACAAAGGCCTTGCCTTACTTGATACATTTTTTTTTATTCATGTCTTCTTAAGCAATTTTGTATGTACCGAACTTAAAAAAAAATGTACATGGCGTACACGGTTTTACCCGGCCGAGGAGATCCTCTTTAATCTGCATTCAACAACCACTAAAATCAGTTTAAAGTACCTGGACTTCACTCTTCTGTTCAAGAGGGAAAGAGCAGATGTGCACTGTATCACAAACATTTTCTGTCTGCCAGTCCGTACAAGCAATTACGTCACAGCTAGCGTACATTCATGGCAATATACCACCACCACCAAACCATTCACACCACTATTTGAGTTGATCTTGGCTGGATAAGCGTGTTGATTTTCCCGCCTTTTTCAACAGCCCTGTACTCAGCCCCAAGAGGTGGCCAAGGAGCACCATTTTGACGACTCTCCAACGCTAGAGAGCCCCCGAAGAGCGGACAACTCGAACACCTGATAGGCCATTGAAAAGGCTGCACTTCAGCCCCGGACGGGAAATCTCAGACTGGCAGCCAGACAGCGGGTTTGCTCCCTAGAGTGTCCTCAACGGGACTAAATATGGCGGCGCACGTACGAAGGGGCTGTGTATGTCTACAGCAACAATTCAGGGCGGCCATGATGCAACTTGAACGTACCGCGATGACACTTGTGGGATTTTTATGGCTTGTTGTCGTGACTGTGGCTTGCCTTTCGCTTCCATTCAGACAGAAGAGAAGTCAGTGTGGTGGGTGGTTTTATCAGCTATATTACACACCTTTCGACGATACAATAATGATAATAATAATAATGAGGATTTGTGTAGCGCCTAATCTCCGAAGCCGGGGCTCTAGGCGCTTTACAAATGTATATAAAAGGTGATAAATAAATACATGAACAATAGATAAATAATCAGTTAAATAAATACGAATAAAGGGATACATACATACACACACACACACACACACACACACACACATACACACACACACACACACACACACACACACACACACACACACACACACACACACACACACACACACACACACACACACACACACACACACATACATACATACATACATAATTATAGTCATACATACAGTCAGACCAGCATCCAGTACACACCTACATACATACACACTGCATAACTACTACTACTACTACTACTGCTACTATCCTTATCATTATCATTATTAATGATTTAAACAGCGCTTATTATCACATTAGCATAAAGCACTTTTTCGAAACTAGAAGAAAATACAGACCAAACAACTGACAAAGATCAGTACAAATACAAACAAGAAATATGTGGAGACAATAATTTCGACACTAACATAGCAGCTACAGCAGCCTTTCTTTGTGAGGATCAGTATTTCGCCATGCTGCTCATGGGTCCATTCAACTAGATCTCATAATAAGCAGACCTCGCCATAGCAACTAGCCCAAGTAATTTCCATAATGACATTGGATGTGTGTGTTTCTTGTTTGTTTACTGCCGTTGCTGCTGTTCTTGTAGGGTTGGTTTGTTGGTTGAGTGTTGGTTTGTTGCTGTTGTTGTTGTTTTGTTTTAAATGTTTGTTTTGTTTTTGTTGATTTTGTTGGGTTTTTGTTTTTGTTTTGTTTTTGTTTGTTTTTTGTTTGTTTTTGTGTGTTTGTGGTTTTGTTGTTGTTGTTGTTGTTGCTGTTGTTGTTTGTTTGTTTGTTTTGTTGTTGTTGTTGGGTTTTGTTTGTTTTTGTTTTTTGTTTGTTTGTTTGTTGTTGTTGTTTTTTTCGGGGGTGGGGGGGAAGGTTGGTGTTTTTGTTGCTTTTTTGTTTGTTTTACTTGTTGGGGGGGGGGGAGGGTGTGGGGGGGGCGTGGGGGTAATAGGGGGGGGGGGGGAGGCGGGGTATGAGGGTTCATGGAGTGTCGATAAAGGGCGTTTGGGCGGGATGTTTCTGAGGAAATTTCATTCTTTCTCGTTCGTGTGTTTCATTTCCATCACAAAGTCAAAATGTTCAGAACTCGAATGCTGCTCCCCGAACCCTCTCAGTGAGTTGATGCCCGTAGTCAAACACCATAAAGATTATCAGGATCAGAGCAAATAACTCCCGCAATGTAGAATCACATATGGTTGCGTACATTTCGTTCGACAAACACGGTCCAGGACACAGCCAAAAATGGAAAAAAACTCGATCAGTGGACTTGATCTCTCGACCAGGAAATTAAAGGGACACACACAGAGACAAAAGTCTGCGGCGATGGGCTAAGAGGAAGGGGGTACGACGGTAGGGGTAAGAGGTGTGTGGGGAGGGGGTGGAGGGTGAAAGGGAAGCGGAGGATTGGAGATGGGGGAGAAATGGGAGTTTAGGTGAAGCACGTCGTTGTCGTCCTATTGTAATTAACACTTGTCGCCCAAAGTGCGCGCTGGAGAGTTGTGTAAACTGGACAACTGTAGGACAAATCATGACATTATTGACTGGCTTTCATTGCGTCCACTGTCTGTTTTCCTACCACCCTGTCCTCTTCGCGCGACCTTACCAATGCGACTGGGTGCATATCAAGGTGGGAATAGTAAGTCATCTATTGCTCGTGCTTCACAAGTCTTCTTTTTCTTTGGTTTAGTTTCTGTTTCCTTTCTGTTAACTTTCCTGAAGACTCGGTGAAACAGTAAATAAAATATAATACCTTCTCATCACATCTGCTCCTAATCTCTTCCTCTCCCAACCCGACCGAAATATTGAAAAATCTCCTGGTCATATCAGGCATAACGTTGTGTGAAAAAAAAATCGTTTGTTTCAACCGGTTTTTCATGGACAGTCGACAGCGACAAGCTCTGTAACTTTAGTCATTAGATTGCCTAACTTACTTTTTCCTCTCCAATGGAAAATATCAGGTACCCGACCATTTCAGGCAAAGTCGATCCACATATTGCGATCCAAAAATATTTCGTTTGATCGCGTTCATAATGTCGAGAAGCTTTGTAACCTAGTAATGCAATTCGGGTTTTTTCTTTTCTTTTCTCTCTTACTTCCCTAGCTTGCCACCCCGTTCCCCCTGCCCCGTCCCCTCCCCCTCCCTCCTTTCCTTCTCCCAGGAGACAAAAATCCCTGAACTCCCCGGCGCCAGTTCAATGTTTACCTGACAAAGTTCATGCGTGGCGGTGTTGACAAAACCGATAGAGGGCCGATCTGAAAGCTTTGAAAATATGATATGATCGCGCACGGTTCCGATTCTGCGCCCAACCGGAAGTTCCGCCATTTGCAATCTGTTCTCTGGTCTGGGGCTGGATCGAAAGTGAGATTTACTGATTCCATTTAGGTCATATCCATGTTTATGGAGCGACCTTCCGATGTTTGCCGTTAGAATGTGTCAACCCCCATTATATTTCTGCCCGTAAACAGTTTGTCAACACGGGGAACGTGACCATACGAGATTTTCCTCAATGAAGTCGCAGGACCCGCTTTGCTTTCGGACTTTTATCGTTAAACAAAAACCGCCAGCACCACGTAGCTTGGACGTCGGTGGATGTGTTCTCAGGTTTTAGGGGATTGGAAGGGAGAGAGTGGTCGGCCTGCAAACAGTGATGCAGAAGAACTGGATATCCTCTGTGGTGAAACGGTTGAGCTCATAATCATACTGCATGCATTCATCCCTTGATCCAAACTGAAAAGCAAAGAAATCAAAATGAAAGAACGGTTTTGTTAAACGGGTTCATTCCATCTCTGCTTAGCCAACTTATAATTATTTTACTTATACTTATAATTATTTTAGAACATTTCGCTCGTGACTGCAATGTATGCTCGAAATACTCCATCTTGATGATTGGTACAGCTCTTAATGCGATACAATGTTGTTTACACTTTGTACGAGAAGTCAAACATTTAAATCATATTTTAGAACACTTTCGCTCGTGAGTGCGATGTGCGCTCGAAATGCTGTCTTGATGATAAGTACAGCTCTTAATGCGACAATGTTGTTTACACTTTGCGCGAGCAGACGAACATTCAAATTCTACGACTGTTGTTACACTACTGGAGCGCTCAGTGCGGTCGTCGCGTCATCGAGTACGCTTTTGTTGGCACAGTGACAGTATTACAGACGCTGTCACTTTCGAGGTTGAAAAAAGTGAGAGAATAGCTAGCTGGTCTTGTTTGTTTGTTTGTTTGTTTAACATCACTTACTTATGTCGGAGGTTTGGTTCCCTGTCGTACATATGGTTTTGTTTTTTACATGTATGTTAAGACATGACTCGTCAAATATTATGACAAATAGTACATTTGCCATACATACCACACCCACAGAATCGAAGCATGGTTGTTGTTGTTGTTCTTGTTGTTGTTGTTGTTGTTGTTGTGGTTGTGGTTGTTGTTGTTGTAGTTGTATCCAGAGATTTCGACCATGGTGAATTTTCGGTGAGAAAAATTCCTTCTTTTTTTTTTTTTACCTGTGTGGGAAACTGAGTAAACCGCCAGCCGGCTGCCAGGAAGTGAGGAACAAACTCGACAAATTTGAGGCGGTCTGCGATAGAAAGGCGCAAGTGTTCCTTTCACATGTATTCTGCTTAGGAAAGAGTAATGTTTCGGGAGACAAAGTTTTTAGACCACATGCCCGTGAAATGGCGAGTAAACCAAACTGCATTTAAAAAAAATAAAAAAAACCAACAAATAACTCTCCCGTGTTCATTACAACGAATCCAAATTATCTGCCCCGCCCAACACACACACACACACACACACACACACACACACACACACACACACACACACACACACACACACACACACACACACACACACACACACACACACACACACACACACACACACACAAGCAAGCAAGCAAGCACACAAACATACATCTCAGGCTCTAACCCTCCAGCCCCCACCACACCCCATCACTACACCATCTCCCCCCCCCCCCGCCTCCCCCTCTCCCCCCCCCCAAAAAAAAAAACAAAAACAAAAACAAACAAACCCAAAATTAAAATGCGGTCTTTCCATTGAGTTCAAACCAGATAAAAATTTCAAAAGAAAGTAACATTTGTTATCCTTTGAAACCAGAAAAAACAAAACAACTTTCATAATTTCAGACAAAAGTCCCACTTTCGCTACCACGCGGGTATGAACAATAAGCGCTTCAGTGACCTCTTTGCTCGCCATATTTCATGATTATCGACTCTCGTTTGATGTCGCTTTGTGTGTAAGTGTCGAGGACGTCGGGAGCGAAACCTCCGCGCATTTCTCACGCGCAGCGGTGTCAATTATCTATTTATAGAACCTCTTTGGCACGTGCCGGGTCTTCACCTGTGGGGATAGAGCGCGCCGGCTCCTTTTTTTCCCCGCTCCACGTTTTTGTTTTACCGCCACGGTGCATGTAAAATTCGGAATGAGATCAGACATGCACGGAAGCACCTTTCAGAGAAGCGATTAGCACTACATTGTTAGACAGTGGGAGATTTTCTGGAGCTAGTTTCTCACGAAAATTTTAAGTCGTTCTCTGCAGAACAGCAGATTCTTTTGGTCTGGTAAACATAGAAAAAAAATAAATAACGACGATTAACAATTAAAATTACATGAACAAAAATACAACTTCTTTCCACTGATTATGCTTCTTACTGAATAAAAGGGACAAAACAACCACAGCTGAACAATCAGACAAAGTACTTGCTTGATGTAATTTTACAGCTGCTCAAAAATTGATATGTGGTTGCCCGAGGATGGTCAGGCGACGACCTTTTTCTGCGTAACAGAACGTTCAATTACTACAGACTTCAACGTAAGTCAAGGACCACCTTACAGACAGGTCTAATTTTTAAGAATTCACAAAAAATAGAGATCAAGGAATCTTTCAAAATTTTTTACTGTGGCTGTGAAAGTGTTAAAGGGTTAACAATGCATCCTGCAAAGCTTGCTGAAGCTGAAAAACCACCATGTGCTGCACGGACACCTTCCAGGAATTTTAGCCAAATTTGCAAGTGGTCCTTGACTTATGTTGAAGTCTGTAGTTTGGAAATGAATGTAAACGTCCCTCCTCATACTCTTTCCAACCATTGTTGTTGTTGTTGTTGTTGTTTGTTTGTTTGTTTGTTTGTTTGTTTTTTTGTTGTTGTCTTTTTTGTTTAGTTTTCGTTTTTGTTTTCTGACAGACATTTGTGTGTTAGTAAGAGGTTGGGTGGGTGTTCCCATGATTCTTTCTACTACATGATTTTCAAGACGGCGGCACTAGGAACATCCTACCGAAATTTGGTCCTGTCGGCATTCGTGCCTTCGACCTTCATATATCGAGTCCGACGCACAACTGTAGAAACCGCCCGACTCCCCACATTTATGCATTTCGTTGTTGTTTATTTTAGATAAGGATAAGATATAGAGAAGCACATTCTGCCTTTACCTGATCGTTTGATTAGTGCCTATGGAGTTAGAAACGCTAAAACCCCAAGCTACTCGCCTTTTGGCCAGGCCAATGTTAAAAGAACTCGGCGAGAGGCCGCTAAGGCACAAGGTTAAAACAGCTAAAATCCTACATTTATAAAAATCCACTCGATGGGAGGCCGCCAAGGTATAAGGTTAAAACAGCTAAAATCCTACATTTATAAAAATCCACTCGATGGGAGGCCGCCAAGGTATAAGGTTAAAACAGCTAAAATCCTACATTCATAAATCCACTCGGTGGGAGGCCGCTAAGGCATAAGGTTAAAACAGCTAAAATCCTACATTTATAAAAATCCACACGGTGAGAGGCCGCTAAGGCATAAGGTTAAAACAGCTAAAATCCTGCATTTATAAAATCCACTCCGGCGGTGGGAGGCCGCTAAGGCATAAGGTTAAAACAGCTAAAATCGTACATTTATAAAAATCCACACGGTGAGAGGCCGCTAAGGCATAAGGTTAAAACAGCTAAAATCCTACATTTATAAAATCCACTCCGGCGGTGGGAGGCCGCTAAGGCATAAGGTTAAAATAGCTAAAATCCTACATCTATAAAATCCACTCCGGCGGTGGGAGGCCGCTAAGGCATAAGGTTAAAATAGCTAAAATCCCACATTTATAAAAATCCACTCGGTGCTGTATCTGTTATTACTCCAGTCTTGGTCAAGTTTGTTCTCGAAGGCAGTATACTGGTGCAGTAACCACTTGGGCTGGCAACTTGTTTTAGGAACCCACCACACTACTTCAAAAGAAGTCTGCCATCGGAATGCACTGCATCTTGCTTGTTTGGTTTGTTTGTTTGTTTAGGTTGTTCTTGTTTTTTGTGTTGTTGTTGTTGTTGTTGTTGTTGTTGTTTTTGTTGTTGTTTGTGTTGTTGTTGCTGTTGTTGTTGTGTGCACAGCACGTAGAGGCCCTCGTTAACTTCACGTGTTGCTGGATACTGTCTAAAAGAGAGCAAAATTGCACCCCGCATTTTCATTTCGTTTGCATTAGACGACACTAAAGAACGGGTCTGAGATGTAAAATAATGCAAATCTCCATTCCGTTTTCCCATCTCCTCCATTTTCAACAAGCCCACACTACACAGTGCCCGCGGCACATTTCAGAGCATGCGCATCCAGAAAAGCTATTTTGTATAGAATTCACAGCAGAACACGCCGATTTTTACGGCAGTCTGCCCTCGGAGAACTCTCGACAGATAGAGGTAGAAATGAGAGTGCAAGTCTCGTGGGAACGAGAGTTTAAACATGGCAACCGGTAGGGCGGACACGCGAGCTAAACAGCGAGCAGTGCCGCGCGCCTGAAACAAATTAAACGGTCAACAATGTCGCCTACGGGCAAGAAAGAGTATGGATGCCGTCCCCAGGGTGCAGGGGCCGCGTTGTTAAGTTCCAGATAGAACCTCGCTCTCACAAACGCTTAACGATTTCCTAACTGCGGAATGATCTCCCTCCCCCGTGCTCCCGGCCACTGTACGTGGGCAATATTGCCGGCTCGTGACAATGTTATTTCAGGGATTTGATAAAACAGACATCCTCGGGGGACCCGGGCCAGGGCAGACGGGGCGTGAATCAGGAACGGCTCCTAGTGCACGGGACGGTCGACGCAAGCGCCACGTTTCGCTCTCCGATGAGCTGCTAAATCGGCACGAAAGGCTAAAATGGAGAGTTCATTATCCCCCATTTTAATGTCGTTGCAAATGGCCGCCAGGACACGACACCTGCCCACTGAGGCATGTCGGCGGGCGGATTCCGGTGTAACGCGAGAACTGATCTCCCTCGTCGGAGTAGGAACTTCGGGTCAGTTCTGGAATGATCCGGAGATGCTACTGAGACATGTCCTATAGATTTCGGTGTAACATCAGAGTTGCACTCGTTCGTTGTGTATGGAATCCCGGCCGGATTTGCCGTAGGCAGAAATGACCCGGATCATTTTCTTTCGAGTTCTCATACCTGCCTGAGGAGGCGGGCCTGGCGGATACCGTCTAAGTAGTGACTCCGAATCATTTTATTTTTGGCGTAGGCAGAAAAGAACCGAAGTATTGACCTTATTATGCGTCGGAGGACATTCTGCTCACAATCTACATCGACTAACTGGGGAAGTCAGAGTTTTTTGTGTGTGTTTTTCCCCCCGCGGATAGGTCAGGACAGCTTAAGTGTCTGATTAGCAGAATCCTGACAGTGTCAGCCCTTCTTTAGCACCCACCGCCCCCTTCTCCTCCCAATTCCCGGCCCACCCTCACCCCCTTGAAAAACACTTTCATCGTGTATTAAAGACTTTTAACCTAACATCATTTAGTCCTCACTAATCTGGCCTGCACCGCAACAACAAGGCAACCTTCGCTTACACGGAAGTAAATTCATAGCACAACACTTCTGCGTGCGCAGGAAAGTACCTCGGTGATATTATCAGAAGGGTATTAATTTCCCCTGGTGCACCGGGAAAAGTGCAGGGGACGTAATACGGGTGGGATTCCGTCCCTTGTTTGTTCCCGGAAATGCACAGGGCCATTGGAAGAATTGTGCCGAGCGCTCGCCTGTTATCTTTCTCATGCAAATATTTTTGCTTTATTTTCTTGTTCAGTGGAAATACCGTTCGTAGGTGAGCATTTTGTTTTCTGAGCGTTCACGGCACTAATCTGCGTATTTAACCCCGGAGTTGAAAACCGCGCTCCAGCCAGTGATAGCCATCAACATGCAATCAGCATGCCCGGTCATGAATGTGTAACGACAGGGAACATTGTGTTGATCCAACGTGGAGGAGCAAGCTGGGGTCATAATATTTCTGTTACAGCAGAGCTCTCACAATTGTTGATTCAAATCATTGTTTAGACAAGAGCTCGTTCAGGATTGATGTAAATGCTATGATCGGGCTTGGTTAGCGGTCCCACGTGACGGCTTTTTGGCCTGATTTCCTCGGCGTTGGTGTTCTGTGAATCTGAATCGTTGCATAAAGTCATGTTTAGTGTGTGTGTGTGTGTGTGTGTGTGTGTGTGTGTGTGTGTGTGTGTGTGTGTGTGTGTGTGTGTGACTTTATTAAACGCAGAAATTGTGTGAAAGTGTCGAAATGTGTGTGTGTGTGTGTGTGTGTGTGTGTGTGTGTGTGACAAACTTTATTAAACGCAGAAATTGTGTGGAAGTGTCGAAATGTGTGTGTGTGTGTGTGTGTGTGTGTGTGTGTGTGTGTGTGTGTGTGTGACTTTATTAAACGCAGAAATTGTGTGAAAGTGTCGAAATGTGTGTGTGTGTGTGTGTGTGTGTGTGTGTGTGTGTGTGTGTGTGTGTGTGTGTGACAAACATTATTAAACGCAGAAATTGTGTGGAAGTGTCGAAATGTGTGTGTGTGTGTGTGTGTGTGTGTGTGTGTGTGTGTGTGTGTGTGTGTGTGTGTTTGACAAACTTTATTAAACGCAGGAATTGTGTGAAAGTGTTGAAATGTGTGTGTGTGTGTGTGTGTGTGTGTGTGTGTGTGTGTGTGTGTGTGTGTGGTTCCATTCCAGAAACGTTCTTAAACACAGAAATTGTGTTAAAGGTTTAAAATGCTTTCACGAAGATATCGTTTTGTTGTTTGATGCCAGTCAACAAAAATTTACGAAATAGAGCGCTTGAAACTGTTCAGGCGTGCTGATGGCAGAATATGGCAGAAGCCTGTATTCAGATTATTGTGAACAATCATTAAGCGACGAATGCATTTTCACAAATGCGGTTATACATTTAACGTGGACGTTAATGAGTGTGACTGTGACCACACGAACCACCTGCGTCTGTATCGTCCAGGTATGTAACAGATTATTAAACCTAAGATCACCCATCCTCCCAAACTTAGAGCAAACGGGGAGTCGGGAAAGCCGAGCGGAAAGAGCCTTGGGCTGTCAACGTCTGGATCGTGAGTTCGGATCTGGTCTGGCCTTGATGATTAACGCATCTCATAATTCGATACAATGTTGTTTTGCAGTTTGCGCGAGAGGTCAAACATTCACATTCTACGACTGCATTTACACCACCGGAGCGCTCATCGAGTACGCTTCAGCATTACAGACGCTGTCGCTGTCCAGGTGTCGCGGAACTGGTGTGATGATAGTACCACGAAAACAGCTCAGAACGATCCGTGAGAATAAAAATTGTAGCATCAGCCCCTTTAAATGGGCAAACAACCAATAAACTCAAGACAATAGGAAGCAGAGAAAGGCTGCATGGCAAAAGTTAGGGGTGTTCAGCTGGGATCACACTTGCGCTTATGCACTGCTGTGGCCGCTGGGGTGAGTTGCGGTGTTGGCAGCGCTGAATGTTGCATGGAGTCATGTGACCGTGAGATGGACTTTCACGTGTCATTAGCCCGGTATGTCAGGTGGGGTGTGGCCGGTGCGGGCCAGACTTGCATACGGGCTCCTCCTCGACGATGAGTTTGTTCAATGAACTGAAAACAGTGTGGGGTGTAAGATAAACCAGATTCATATTTTAGGAGAATTCCAGCTAGCAGACTGTGTCGTGCTTTGTCCATCACTTACCAGCTTCCACCAACTCGTGACAACTAGTGTAGCTTGTTTCTGATGAAAAAATTCAAAACATGGAATGATGCGTCAATTTATCAATGTCTGCGTTCTTGTATTTCGTGTTTATGTTGTAGTTTGTTTGTTTGTTTGTTTGTTGTTGTTGTTGTTTTCTGAGGTTTTGTTGTTGTTTGCTGGGTTTTTTTTAAATTTGTTTGTTTGGTTGGGTTTTTGTTTTTTTTGATTTTGTTTTATTGGGTTTGTGTGTTAGTGTGTGCTTTTTGTTGTTTGTTTTTGTTTTTTGTTGGTTTTTTCTTTTGTTGTTTTTTGGTTGCTGTTGTTGTTTTTTTGTTTTGTTTTTGTTTGTTTGTTTTTTGTTGTTGTTTTTTGAAGGGGGTGTTGGCGGATGTTTGTTTGTTGTTGTTTGTTTGTTTTTAATCGGAGGGGGGTGTTGTTATTGTTGTTGGTGGTGGTAGTGGTGGTGATTTGTTCGTTCACTTGATTTACTCGATGAACGCTTCCACCTTATCTCCGCTGCTAGATTTCTTTGTTCTCCTTCTTCTGTACCTTTCCTTTTTAAACCAGAAGAAACATTCGGCAAAGCCTTTTTCTTTTTCTTTCTTTCTTTCTTTCTTTCTTTTATTTTATTTTATTTTATTTTATTTATTTATTTTTTTTTGGGGGGGGGGTGGTGTAGTGTAAGGTCCTGGGGTGGGGGGAGGGGAGTACTAACTTTAGTGTGTCAGCATTCGATGGTGAAAGTATATGCTGGTGTAAATATTTACTGTATTTCTTGTCTCCCGTTCACTAATAGAGTAAATAATTCATGATTTTGTTCAGGGTGAGAGACAAAACAGCCACAATCAAACGGGTGGCTGGTTTGTGATTAAAGGGTTTCCCATAAATCTGTGTTCACTGTGTGCGCATTACAGACACAAAAACTACTCCAGGGTGAAAAAAAAGCACAGTTAATTTCAATCTTTTCAAATTCCTAACAATGTGCCGTCATTTACGACTGTTTTGCAAACAACCTTTCGCCCTCCTGTAGTGAAGGATGTGACAGACATCCCGGGGACAAAAAGGCTTAATCGCACGTCAAATTCACGGCACTTAGACCCTTTTTCCCTGTTTTAAAGTTTTAAATTACAGATCTGCCGTCAGCTGGAGAAAGGGTCTAAGCGTCATGGATTCAACCGTCGCTTAGGCCCGTTTTGAAGATGACCGTAGACGCCGGTATAATTTAAAACTTCACTTTGGGCAGCGCCCTTCTCAAATCAGATTTGTTATTAAACGGTTCCCCTGGGTATTGCGGGCCACAGAAAAACGCAGGAAAAATCGGATTTGTTCCTCGTGAAAGGTGTTTTTCACCCATCTGCAGTCTACCGTGAAGACCCACAGCACAGTTGCAGGGCCCCGTCCATACGACCGCTTCTCCCAAAGGTGATGATTGCTGCTGCGGACGGTGGGCTCCCAACTGCGATACAGATGTTAGCCATCGTCTCGCTCCGCTGCCTTCCTAAAGACAACACGGCATTTTCTTGCCCTAGCCCCTCGCCTGTTCAGCGGCGTGTAAAATCGGGGGCCAAACAATACCTTGTTCACGATCTCGCGCATAAAACTGTCATCGGCGGGGGCAAATTATATAGGAAGAATTGATGCGCTCCTAATGCGCGCAGCTCTGATAAATTGGTCGGAGCGGGTGCTCAGGGTTGGGAGATTCTCTCTTCTTCTGGGTAGCGCGGAGGCCTGGGTGACCTTACAGGTCTCTCGGGGTGGACAATGGTCAGCGCGACGGCCACCCGATGGTCCCCGCCTCCCGTTCACGCCGGGCTTTTCAGGTCGTGTCGCGCTGTCGACTTTGTTTGCGGACACGCATTAAGGGACTGTGACAGCTAGAAAGGGGGTGTGGGGGAGGTGGAGGTGGAGAGGGGAGGGAAGGGGGGGGGGGGGGGGAGGGGCGCAATGCTTACAACTCGTATGTCCGTACCGTAGAGCACGTACTTGGAATGTGTTTTCAGCTAGGATGACGGTGGGTTTTTTTTGTTTTGTTTTTTTTTAACTACTTTAATTATCCCTTTCGGGAAATTCGGGCTGCTTCCCCCTGGGGAAGCGCGTCGCCGCGGTGCAGCGACACGCAATACCTATTTTTTTTTTGTTTTGTTGTTGTTTTACAATTTTGCTGGGGGGGGGGGGGGGAGGAAAGCCTAATAACCCGGAAGAAATCCCCGATGAGTAGCCCGGCAGCCAGGAAAAGCCGGTGTTCTTGTTAACAAGTGTTATCATATAGTGGGCAGGGTCGTCGGGCTCGGGCTCTTAAGAGTTAACGCCCCTTTCCACCATATGTACGGGTGATATCAAATACGACAACGAGAAGGTCGACGAGAACAATAGCCAACACAAATAATTATTTGACCTCAGTCGGGATTCGAGCTCACGACCCGAGCTTTGAAAATCCAACGCTGGACCGCTCGGCTCTTCCGACTCCAGCTATATAGGACGAGGGTAAGGATGGGAGAACGGCCGGAAAGGTGGCATGCTTACCAATCGTATGTTCAGCAGGGCACGGAGAACTGGAATGTGTCTTTCTGTGTGTGCTGCGTTTGTGTTCTTGTTCGCAGTTAGCCGGTCGTGGGAAATGTTTACCGATCATTTATTTCACTACCAGCATATGCAAAATCCCTGCTTTTTCCGAGTAAATAAAATCTGAATTTCCCCTGAAAATATGAAAATGTTTTCTTGTTGTGTGTTAGTGAAGGATGTGGTATGAAGCCGGGTGGAGATGTCAGTGACGAGGTCCTTTCGATAACGACGGCACCAACGACAGGAAAGACGATATTAATGACGATGTTCATGTTTCTGTTGTTGTTGTTTGGTTGTTTGTTTGGCTGGTGGATGTGTTGAATACGATGACACACCACACCCGCACACAAATTTATGAATTTATTAACGGGGATAGGTGGATGGGTGGGTGTTTGGGAGTTTAACAGTATTTTCCACCACGTATGGGTGATATCAAAGACGAGGCAACGAGAAAAAGTCCTGGGCCCGCATGTAAAAGTCGGGGTTAGGGAGTTTAGCCCTGGGTTAGAGTCTAACCTCGAACTAAACTAGCTCTAGGGTTAATTTTTTTTTTTTAAATCAAGAAGCGGGTTTATTCCAGCAAGGTGTCTATGCCGTTATAGATGGATTTTTGTCTTTCTTTCTTCGCTTCCTTTTCTTTAATTCAATTTTGTTTTGGGGTTATGCTCGGGTCGTGAGTTCGATCCCGGCTAGGGCCAATATTTGTGCTGGCTTTTTCATCGTTGCCCCGTCTTTGATATCACCGTATGTGGTGGAAAAGGACGTTACCCCCCCCCCCCCACACACACACCCTTGATTTGGGGTTTCTTTTGTCCTAGTCTGGGTTAGACCCGTAGC
Source organism: Batillaria attramentaria (assembly GCA_018292915.2). Taxonomy (NCBI): domain Eukaryota; kingdom Metazoa; phylum Mollusca; class Gastropoda; family Batillariidae; genus Batillaria; species Batillaria attramentaria. The sequence goes on along the minus strand of JACVVK020000005.1, from coordinate 3,459,224 downwards.
CGTGGGTTAAATTAACCTCGAGGTTTACATACTGTGTACGGGCCCTGTACAACTATTTAGCCCTGGTCGGGATTCGAAGAAATTTAAATACAGAAGTTCTGTTACTGGTATCCTGTCTTGCCTGTCTTGCAAGCTGGACCCCAAAAGCATAAGACTTGCATCTCTTCTCGAGTTCCCCATCGTCTACGGAGCCCACGCCTTCGACTGACGTCTCTAACCGTTAACGTCAAGACGTCAGTGGAAGGAGAGGAGGTTTCCCCACCCATCATCCAGGCAGTCCATCAGTGCAGCACAGGCGGCGACGGTCATTTCAGAAGGTCGGTGCTGAAAGAGATGATAGTGTTGAGAAATGGCACTGAGCACTCGGCGACAACTGGCGATCGGGGGAGCGTGATTGTCACCGCCTACATAATGCAAACAAAGCTACAAGCCAAGCCGGTCGTTTGTCTCCCGGCCAGTGCATGGCCTGTGCCCTGTCCACTGTCGTGAGATTTGCATGGGCGGGATGTGGTGCGAGTTCAGGATGAGATGCTGAAGGTGGGAGGGAGTGGGTGGGGTTTGGGGATGCTGAAGAAGGGTAAGATTTCGACCAGAATATTATCATTATTATGCATGTGTTATACTGTGTGAGACCTGACGTGAAGAACCATGCTCGTTGTCCTCAAATAAAGATTGCGTCAATGTGTTGAATTTTTTTTCATTTAAATGTGTTGTTCGTTTTGGTTTTTTTGTTTTTTTTGTTTTTTTGTTCGTTGGTTTTTTGTTTGCTGGTTTTTTGTTTGTTGGTTTTTTTAGTTGGGCTTTTTTTGTTGGTTTGTTGTTGTTGTTTCTTTGGGAAGGGGGTGGGGGGGGGGGGGTTTCAGTGATAATTATAATTCTTAAGGTCTTTTGTTGTCGTTATGCTCTTGTTGTCGTTGTTGGTGTAGTTGTTGTTAATGTTGTGCTTTTTATGAGACTGCAGCCAGAATCTGCCTGTAAACCATCCTATAGGCCTACACTGTAGCAGGAGCCAGACAGCCTGTTATAATCAGTCATTATGTTTGATACTGAAGTCAAAAGCGATGTCCCACAGTGTTGAATTACGACCATTAAAAGCTCGGGTACTGGCGTTTTCATGCAAATATTGCGGGAGTGTTTTGCGCGTTCCAGGCCCTGAACATACCCTCATTGAAAGATGCCCGTATATAACCAGGCTGCTTCACTGTCACATCAGAGACAGACTGTGTAAAAGAACCGAACTAAACCTGCAGAAAGCCAAAACGTTTTGGGGCGCTGAGATGCGGCGCGTGTTTTCGAAACCCAAACGCCATTGGTCGGGTCAAACTGTTTGTGGCACCGAGACTTCAGTCTGTGCTCAAGATTATCCTATGCAACGCCACCCAAGATTAGAATTAATGACAAAAATTCTATCTAGGGACATCCCATTCCTATTTTTTAAATTGTTCTTTTAAAACTTTTTTCTCCTTGTTTGTATTCTGTGTATAAATAGGACATACTTTTCATGGGGCGAGGCATGGCCGTTGCCTGTGCTGATGTACTTACGCTACTACCGGTTGCAAACTACCTGTTCCATCGTGCGGGAGTGTAGAAGTAACAGTGGCTGCACACGATGAGTATGTAAGAGGGCTACTGTTAGTCCTTTATGTCTTAAGACCCCGAGCTCGACCACCCCATGCCCACTATAAGATAAGAATAAACCACTGCACACCAGTAGGAGTCACTTCAAGCCACTATTACGCAAGGCACGGGCCTTCCCGAGGCCCCTGCAGATTGCGTAATAGTGGCTTGAAGTGGCTTCTAGTGATCTGAAGATTTCAAGTAAGATTGTGATTTTTACATGGTCTTGTTGTCCATTTTACGTTATACTTTTTAGCTACCCGCGACATAGCAGTTGTTTAGGATTCGCAGACAAAGCTACCAGCGGGCCAGCCGAATAATGGTGGCCGAGCCAGCTTTGTGGGCAGTTGATGCAGTCTATGGACACGCCTGATTCGCCCTGCGTCCACGGACAATCACCCTCTGACAACAGAAAATAACGCCCGCCACAAAAGACCCGCATGCCGCTCCGCCAACCGTCGTTATTTCAGCGTTTGTCATAGAAACCACCCGAAGTGTTGATCCCAACCCCATGGGGACGAGATTTTCGGGGGTTGAGTCTTCCGTTGTCATGGCAGGCTGCTAGGGACTGTGTCAGAATCCAGTGTGTCGGGTGACAAGTTTTGTAAAGTCGTCATGAGAAATGTGGAGGGAAAACTGGGTACGAACGGCATGCCTCATGAATTCCTGTGAAGAGACCTATTTGTGTAAATACAAATTATTGTCATGCCTTTGCAAGTTACCCCATTTTTTCGGAACATTCGAAAAATGACGCTGGATATAATTCACCAAAAGAGAACTGCGAGTGTTTCTGACGACAATAAATCTAAAGTTTCTGCATCTTTGTCACAAATCACTATGGAGAACCGGTGGAGTATTTCGAATAAATGAAAAAAAAAAACCCAAGGTCACAGTATTTCATTAGAAACAGAATTGCAACGAGTTTCTTGTGAACAAAAATTAAAGTCACAATATCCTTGTCACACAGTCACCAGCAAAGAGCTGCAAAAACGTTTCTGATGAATAGTAATGTCAAGGTCATTGCATCCTTTTCACAAAATCACGTGAATTCGTCGGCGTTTCTGTCAATCCTCCTAACTGCAACAATAGTTATACCTAGCACAGACAAGATTTGCTGAAACACCGACGATTTCTTTTTCAGAAGAAAAGAGCTAGTTCCTGGAGGTCAATATTTGAGCAAACGCCTTGACATCGCTTCCTTGATATCAGTGCTAGGCGCAAGAACTGGAAACAAAGTCACCACGGCAGCACGGGCAAGACGAGTGGGCGAACAGTCACAAAATCTGGATTTTCTTACACCCTATCTCTCAGAATTACTCTGTAGGATAATACCGTTAAAAAGGCGAGAGAGTACAAATAAAGTGACTCACGCAAGCTGAAATGGTCACTCTCGTAGAGTTTTGGCGACCAGCATGTTGTCGGCCATATGGTAGGCGACTAGTTCGTGTCCACAATCTTAGGCTGAAGCCTACGTACGTGGATAGACTACATTCCTCACTGTTGGAGATTTTCAATTCAAAACGCCATTATGCGGCAACAAATCACCGGCTTTAAGCACTAACTAACTAACTAACTAACTAACTAACTAACTAACTAACTAACTACTTTGTCGGATAATACCGTTAAAAAGGCGAGAGAGTACAAATGAAGTGACTCACGCAAGCTGAAATGGTCACTCTCGTACAGTTTTGGCAACCAGCATGTTGTCGACCAGATGGTAGGCGACTAGTTCGTGTCTGAAGCCTACGTACGTGGATAGACTACATTCCTCACTGTTGGAGATTTTCAATTCAAAACGCCATTGTGCGGCAACAAATCACCGGCTTTAAGCCCTAACTAACTAACTAACTAACTAACTAAGTGCAGCAAATCGCACCAGAAAGCAGACAGTACTGGCCAAAATTTCTTCAGGCAACGAGAATAAGACCAGAACAAATATTTTTCCCCAGCCGGGATTCGAACTCACGACCCGAGCATTGAAAGTCCAAAGCTCTACCGTTCGGCTATACTGGCTTCCCCCGTGACTTCCATTGAATATAAACTCTAAATGTTGACACCAAGTACAACTGAATTGATTTTATGATTTTCATTATGATTTATGAGTTATTATATACAATTGTTGTTGATTTCAAAGCAGAGTTGCTTAACTTTTGGACGAGTTTTATACGACCATGACCTTTTCATTCTCCCTAATGTCCAGTAAAAGAGACCGAGGTACATACATACGACCCGGATTTTCTTTCACATCGTCACAAAATCACTTTCTTATGCAAGACCTTAAGGGCGGATGGAACACGACAACTGAAAAGGCACGTATCTCACGACGCTGAAAGAGTTGCCGGGGATTGTCTCAAAACGTCCGAGATGTCCAAGTGCAACTTTTAGTGATGGCGCCCAATACATCATCAACCCAATAAACTTTCGTTCCGGTTGTTTGTTCTGCTCTCTGCTGCTGTCCGCAACGCGTGAATTTTCAAAGGAACGTGTGCGTGTTTAAATGTCTGTGAATGCCGCTGCTGCTGAATAAACAAAGATGTCCTGTCTGATCTTGTCTAGATCTTGGCGTGTCGTGTCTTGTGTTGAATACGTTGTCTCGTTTGGTCTTGTCGAGTCGGGTTATATCGGGTTATGTGGCGGCGTGTCTTTTGTGTGTGTGTGTGTGTGTGTGTGTGTGTGTGTGTGTGTGTGTGTGTGTGTGTGTGTGTGTGTGTGTGTGTGTGCTTATTTTTGTTGGTGGTGGTGGTCTTATTTTTGTTTGTTTGTTGGTGTTTTTCATAGTTGTTTTTTGTTTGGTTGGTTTTGTTTGTTTTTTTGTTGTTTTTGTTTGTTTTGTGTTTGTTGTTGGTTTTGTTTGTTGTTGTTTTTTGTTTGTTGTTGTTTTTTGTTTGTTGTTGTTTTTTGTTTTTTGTTTTTTTGTTTTGTTTTTTGTTTTTTGTTTTTTTTTGGGGGGGGGGGGGGGGGGGGGGGAGGGGGGGAGGGGTTGTTGTTTGTTTTGGTTTGGTTTGGAGGAGGTGTTTTCTTCTTTCTTTTTTTCTTTTTTTGGCGGGGGGAGTGTTGTTTTTTGTTTGTTTATTTCACAAGACAATCCTTTTATTAGGCTGTGTATGGTGGCTTAACGCCTTTGGACCACCTCCCACATCTTCAAAATACACTTTTCTATATCTGTCAGAATGCAAAATTGTCAATTTCAAACTCACGATACTGTTGAAAGATATGGAATCCGTAAATATCAAATTTGGATGTAAACCAGACTATAACTATTGGTAAGACTGGTAGTTTTACCATTTAATTTATATGTTTCACGTGGGTAGAAAAACCACACACACACACACACACACACACACACACACACACACACACACACACACACAAACACACACACACCGACAACACCCGCCTTGGCTTTCCTTCCTCACTTTCACTTCTCGATAGCCATAGAAAGAGCACGTCTTAAAACAATCCAATCTGCTTAGCCGATCGCGGCGCACCCGGGGTGAAAGTCAGCGATCACAGCTACTACACCACTCCCGTGGCCAGTGGCATGGCCGGCGTCGACCCCAGTATGTTTGCCGGCTTTCATGCAGACCAGTTCTTGATAGATCGCCACCCATATGGTCCCGTCACGGCGCCTGACAAATTGGGCCCAAAAATGGAATTTGAGATTTGCGACACACAGCGGACTAATTGCGCCTCAGTCGCAGCGAGCAAGGTCGAGCTTCGGGCCAGGGCAGACAAGTCCCTGATATCGGCTGTCTCTCTAAGCAGGGTTTCCTCGAAGGCTCAGTGGGTACCTGTTGAAAAATAGTTTGGGTTAAGTTCCTGGATTTCACACTTACCGTTTTGTGGTTGTTGTTGTTGTTGTTGTTGTTGTTGTTGTTGTTGTTGTTGTTGTTGTTTTGTTTTTGTGTTTGTTACCGTTTTTTTCTTTTGTCACTTTCTCCTTATATCTATTTTTTTATGGAATTCTATTTGGAGTGGGGAGCGTTGGACTTCCAATGCTCGGGTCGTGAGTTCGAATCCCGGCTGAGCCAAATATTTGTGCTAGATTTTTCACCGTTGTCCCGTCTTTGATATCACCCGTATGTGGTGGAAAAGGACGTTAAACTCCCAAACACCCACCCACCTATCCACCCCACCCTATATGGAGTATACAGAAATGCCTCACGCATTGCCACTAAGGGAAGCAGCTGACTTTATGAGAACAAGTGATGATTTTTCCGCCATACTCACAAGACACTCGGGGCGTCTTGACTGGACTTCTACGACGATTTAAAAAAATCGAGCCTACTGAATAGGATTTTTCACAAACAGGTTTCAAAATACTTGATTTTCTAAAATACCCCATCGACGAAAACAAAACAAATTGCGAAACTGATTATTTAACTCTGTCCATTTTGTCGAGTATGAATTACCTCCCGCAAGATCTGTGTCAACTCGCCTCATGAATGGCGTCTTTCATTCTGTTTGTCCCAGCATGCATTGTGCAACACGCAATTTATTATTATCTAAAGGTCTGGACATTGGAGAGCAGTTACCAATTTACGCTTCCATAGTTAGCATTTTTTTAATTAGAGTCGACGAATTTAACGCTTGCGGTGTTTGTTAATTTTGCCTCGTCGACAAACTTCGCAGATATTCTCCGGTTATTGCAATGGCGTATGCATTAAAAAAAAAAAAAAAAAAGTTCAAGAACCGCCAGCGGAGATCCGTTCTAATTAAAGACATGCCACATTTAGTGGTAACAGAACTGTTGATCCAGCAATTTGAAATAGAGCTTGGTGAAAAAGGAATTTCGACCATGACCCAAACAAATATAACGCAAACACAGAAATAAAAAAAAAACAAGGTTGAATTTCCTTATTTATGTAAGGCACACTCGTACTTCAGCACGTTGTTAAACGCTTACAGGTAAACAATTTTGAAAATAGAATTCGATTACAGAGAGGAATTTTGACCATGACCCCGGCAAACAAACAAGCCAAACACAACGAAAATGAAAACAAAGTTCCATCATTAATTTACGTAACACATGTTTGTACATTAGTTAGTTAAGGACACTTCTCTCAGGCCTCAAAAGCGCACAATTATCGTTACACCTGCCTGTTTTAGCGACACAAACAAAGTGGATGTGCTTCCAGAAAAAGCCCTAGTGGTCCGGGTAATACCTTGCAGACGTAATTAACGCTGGGTCTAAACAGATCCTCCAGCAAATTAAAGGCATCGAGGCACATTGAACAACAATTTGTTTTTTGGAACTTTTTTGGTCCTCGCCCAGTGTGACGCGTGCAGTCACCTTGCCCAGATCAAAACCCAAAGTTTACACACGAGAGGTAATCTACGGGGGAGATAAATTACGAGACGCCTGGAATGCGCATAGAGTAAAGCTCCCAAATGTCTTTCTCCCCCGTTCGCCCACTTGCTGGATCCAATTTCTCACAGGAGTGGTTCGCATAAACACTACTGTTTTCCTCGTGTATCAACATAATGTGAAATGATTACCGCACAGTTGGACATTTCGGTTTCAGAGGGTTTTTGGAAGGTCTTCTTTCGCGTAAGACCGAAAGAGATTGAAACAACTCGAGCTCTGTTTGCAGAGGGATTTGCCCCCCGATTACACGAGCGTGTGCTATCCTATCTTCTGAGGAAGTGCACATAGATTATCTCCCATCGCTTTGCTCTCCACCCGCTGAAAAACACATTTAGGCCTCGTGACACCTGTTCTTGCCTTCTTGACACTGCCAAGGAAAAGTGCACGGTGAACCTCTAGGTGTGTGTGTGTGTGTGTGTGTGTGTGTGTGTGTGTGTGTGTGTGTGTGTGTGTGTGTGTGTGAACTTTCATGCTCGTGCCTTCTTGTCATTCTGCACGTTAAATTAATGAAATGGTTTCCTCCTCGGTAGTGTGTCCCTAGCGTAATTCATTTTGATAAATTTATGTAATGCCGAAGCGGCTTCCATGTCATTTTTTTGTATAAATTACAATAGAACTGCAGGCTTGAAATATTTGTCAGGATTCAATAAGGAAAAGGAAAGAATCGGTTTAATCCGCTGTGCATGCATTCGTGCTAATATCTCCTCCCTGCCTTGTATGCAATGCATGCGCAGAAGCCCTTTTTATCGTATCAAGTGACATTAGGTATTATTAAGACGATTTTTATCATAACAGTTTATGAAGGACAGAATTAGGTAGATCGTCTCACAGCATGTAGATCGTTCGGTTTGTTTGTCCCTATTGTTTGAACAGATTTGTTTGATTGTTCGGGTAAAGATCCCTGACACCAAAAGACAACGATTAAACTTATGTAGACGTTTACGTAAAGTCAACAGCGACAGCGGGTGTGGCCAAGCATTTAGGCTTAAAACACCATAATATTATCCATTCTTTTCCTCGAATACATCAAGAAGTCATCACATTAGCTTGACAGTTTGAGACGAACTAAGAGCCCCCCCAAATGCACAGCAACATGCACGGCAAACAGTGTGAAAAACAAATATTTGATTTAACAATCTTTATCCAGTAAAAATGAATTAAAATGAAAAACAGCACTTAACGGTTTGTGTGTTCCAATTATTCAGAGGAAAATGCTGTTCAGGCACTGGGTCCCCAGCACTTGGCACTCAGTTCTTCTCTCTCTCTCTCTCTCTCTCTCTCTGTGTGTGTGTGTGTGTGTGTGTGTGCGTGTGTGTGTGTGTGTGTGTGCATTTATATAATGCAATCCATGGTGAACTTTCGTGTATGTGCTGATGGTGATGGGTTTGATTTAAAATGCAGTCAGGTGGCTTGAGAGAGAGAGAGAGAGAGAGTGCCGACTGGAAATGTACAAACCAAAAACAAGAACAAGAATTTTTTTTTTAAATGAGTACCTCAGATACATTGCAAAGATATCAAAACTGACACTATCACGAAGCAGCTACTCGGCACATTATTACGAATCACACTACCAGGTGGCGTTATCGTCGCCGGAAGTCGTTGAGGCGACGACTCGGGCGATATCGGGAGTTATCGCGCCTGATCGGCCAGCCTCGCTGTCACTTGTGCAAACAGCGGCATCTGGTGAGGAGCGCGGCGAACCAGCGAGGACATGCGAGTCACAGATTGTCCTTATTGATTTGCAGATTTACCCCCAGTGTCTCATTTTGCCTCTGCTGATCGCCGCTACCCGGTTACGTTACCTCTGGCTGTCACGCCGAACCTCTGCCAAGCCCTATCTCCTGTATCGGAGTTCGCGCCTCTGTCAACAAGATGGCGGGGCGCGAGGCGTGTTGGGTAACGCGGGCGTGTATGACGCCACAACTGGTTGACGGTTTAAACGATTTTGGAGGGAATAAACAAACATGGGGGTGAGTTACTAGCCGCGTCGTTGGGGATGATTGAGTGTCGGAGCCCCCGGGGTGGGAGAATATATTGCAGCAGGTAGGCCCGGCTTGGTCCTGGCACAATACGGCTGCGACTGAAATTTACAAGCTTGTTTTTTTGTGTGTGTCTTGTGGGCCGTTCCAGAGCTATATGAGGTCTTAAAACAGCGGCATGCACAGCTGAAATTAAAATCAGTCTAATACATGTGAAGTTTGTCTTAACCCTGACAGTAACCGTCACTGGCCGTTAGCCTTGCAGTCCTCAACCTTTGGCTTTGTGTTAGGCCCTTCATTCGCCTCCCCGAAATACAGTCAGCATCAGTTTAACTTTTCATGTTTGTCAGTGGTATATGTGTTTTGTCTATCCTGTTTGTGTCACAGTGTGTGTGTGTGTGTGTGTGTGTGTGTGTGTGTGTGTGTGTGTGTGTGTGTGTGTGTGTGTGTGTGTGTGTGTGACTGTAAAACCTTTAAAAATAGGATTACACAGCTGCGACAACTAAACGTAATCAGCTATCATTGAAGAGAAAGTTAAAAACACGCTTTTGAGGGATTTGTTTGTTTGTTTGTTGTTGTTGTTGTGTTTTGGGGTGTTTTTTTTTTCTTTTGTTTTCTTTTCATTTTAAAAATCAGCTTGTACTTCGAAGTAAACTGATTAAGGCAAACACCAAGCAATTTCGGAATAGATATAGGGAATAGATTTGCCATTTTTTTCTTCAAACAGTTACATCATGTCGTACAGTGTTTAGGTCATTATCTTGGATTACACCTCAATAGTGAGTGCGTGCGTACGAGTGTGTGTGTGTGTGTGTGTGTGTGTGTGTGTGTGTGAGAGAGAGAGAGAGAGAGAGAGAGAGAGATGCTGACTTCAACTAAGCCGCCAGATGGCGAGCGAGCAAACACGCCAGGCTGGCAACATGTGGTTCAAGATATGAAAACATCACTACGCTGTTTCCGTCACACAGGTCGATCAGACGCCGGTATAAGCACACAATCTCTGCTGCTAAGCTCACACTGGCGACTCAAAATGTGTCCTCTCGTCCACTCATATCAGCATAAAACGAACGACCTGTTTGTAATGTGTGAATGCATCTACGCAGTTACAACCATATGAGGATATTGGTACGTTACATTGCAAAGCTATCAAAACTGACAATATCATGCAGAAGGTACATAGTACATTATGACTGCTGGCAATACAGCTTAGCCATAAACTGTTTCCGTTCTTAGAACAGACCCTGTTCATTGGTCCTTTGTTTGCTTTTTTCGTAAATCGATCAAGCTGATTCCGATAAAGCTAGCAGCCGATGAAAAGGCGTCATTTGGATCATGTCGTTATTAGTGTCCCCTGACCTTGTCTGTCTCAGTTGGGCAGCTAGAGCAATATTTGACTGCAGAAGTAAGATTACACAACGAAATTTTTTTTTATTTAAATTATAAAGTTCACTGTTCAGGTCAGTGCACACTAAACCATTATTATACAGACTTCAACATAAGGCAAGGACCACCTTGACAGACAGGTCTAAGTTTTTAGAATTCACAAAAAAATAGAGATCAAGGAATCTTTCAAATTTTTTTTGGTGTGAAAGTGTTAAAGGGTTAACAATGCATCCTGCAAAGCTTGCTGAAGCTGAAAAACCACCCTGTGCTGCACGGACATCTTCCAGGAATTTTAGCGAAATTTGCAAGTGGTCCTTGACTTATGTTGAAGTCTGTATCAACGAAGAAGAAAAGAAAGGCGTTGACTGGTTGATCAAACGTTGTCGTGTTTAGGAAAATGTAATGTCTCCCGTGACAGTATTTCCGCATTGAAATGATTAAAGGCGTGATAACAGCATGTTGTATTGTTTAATTGTGAAGGAAACACTTCACACAGAGTTGATAACATTTTCCTCCTAATCACAGTTTTTTGTGGAGATAGAAAATAAATTAAATCTGCGATAATAATAATAATCTAGAGTTTACATCGGGGATTATTTCCATTTTGGAAATATGTCCCAGACATTTTCTAACGAAGAAATCAGTTTGTTTGTTTGGTTTTTTTTTTCACTCTGACTAGACTCGAATTGCATATTCATTTAAACCTGCTAACCTATTCATAACTTGCTGAATTTGATTTCCCCTACATACCCCCCCTCCCCCTCCACACACACACACACACACACACACACACACACACACACACACAAATCTGCACCCCCACCCGCATCCCCCACCCCACCCCAACCCTAAAAGAGAACGAAACGCAAAAAAAAAAGCCAGTGACAAGAGTATTAAGTTTTCCTGGCTAACCCCGGGACAGAAAGCGCGGAATATGGCCAAGTCATGCAGTCCCAAACAAGATGGATCTCCATAGAGATCACCATTATCCTCATCCTCATCATCATCAAGCATAATTTAAAAAATAAAATGCCCCAGCTTCCGAATCCACCCAGTACCTGCAAGGAACAGTTTGGGCAAAAACAAAGGAGGCCGCTTTAGAAGCTCACGTATACATGACCAGCTTCACGTGCGTACGACAACTCGACAAAGTCATGGTCACGGCGAGCGATAAAACGCCAATATAGCACGGGTACACGGTCAATATTCTCCCAGTACTTCCTGCGTTTCCGTTGTCAGAAAGAGGCGCCACGTGCGAGACATTGAGAGCTACAAGTCTTGGAGTTGACACGAACTTCTTAACCCTCCCGGTAAATGTTTGGTCGGAACGAACCTCACTTAAAACCGACGGGAGGCCGAAAGGCCGTCACTCAGCGGCCCAGAAATCTGCCTGAAGAGACGGTTAAATAGAGGAGAGGGGAGGGGGACTGCGCTCCCTTTTTAAAACCTCTTTATAAAACGTTACGATCTGGTTTTACTTTTTGTGAGGCCTGTTGTGAAAAGCGTTCGTAGCTCGTTCGTTTCTTCTGTGTTTGATTTGTCGTTCGTTTTTTATTACCCATCCACCCCTGTGATTAAGGGAGGTGGGCTGGGGTTGGTGTGTGTGTGTGTGTGTGTGTGTGTGGAGGGGGGTAGGGATGTACAAAGGTCGGTAGCTGGGCCTGTACAAATTTTGACCCTGTCTCGATTTCCAACTCGATGAACATCAATGATCATTCACACAATACCTGTTATGATGATGATGATGAAGATGATGATTTTATACTTATTATATATACTTAGCCGCAGTTGGCTGTGAATATTGTTTATATAAAGGAATGAATTCAGAAATAAATTCAGAATTCCTTTGTTCCTCTGTCAATCAAGCTTTTGAATCTTGAATCAGGAGATGTTTAAACTCTGTTTGCTCTGACTACAATGGCTGATTTTGTTCGCTAACATGTGTCTTTTTGTTCTGTACATGACGGTCACAACATAGTTTTGCTCTGCAGACAATGAAGGATTACTTGAACGTGAATGAATATAAAGGTTGATATAAATCTTATCAACTGTTGACTGACAATCTGAAATAAGTAGTTACCACAAGTATTCACCTAGCCAAAAGGAAGTTACACAAAAATATTTCTCTCTCTCTCTCTCTCTCTCTCTCTCTCTCTTAAAGTCATCAGGAACGTGAAATTGATTTCTAAGCAAAGTTCTAAGTGTGCATGAAGTGTTCGGTTTGTGAAACCTCATGTCTGTCAAGTATCTTGTGGAGCGGTCCATCGAATTAAACTGACCCCTCGAGTACGCCACTCCACGCTGACAAGTTGAGAAGTGACATTTGAAAATCTCAGTACTTGGGGAGCGGTCCACGGTTCTGTTTTGTTTCTGACATACAAGCCTTTAGCTTGTTTACCCATCTCTGGCTTTGTCTTGAGGACGCTATTTGTTATACCCTGGTCGCTAAATACCAGCAATTGTTCGGGGAGAAAGGCGGGCTTTTCAGCCGTGTTTGCTTTCTAGCTATAGCTCTCTACAAATTATCGGCGTTTCTTGAGTTGTCAAAACAGTGTTTAGAATTTCAGCTCTCACTGAGACGGCGCGATCGTTAAATATTTGATCTTTTTGTTAATGAAAGTGCGTGCTCCATAAATGGAGACCGTGTTGTGTATTGACTTTCTCGTTTTGGATTCAGCCTTTCACAGACATTACAACTCTATCGACCTTATCCGATGGACAGTTCATAAACCAGCAAGACATGAAGGAAGAAAGAAAGAGAGAGGGAGAAAAAACACCTGTTTTTATGTTTGATGTTCAGCCGAGCGAAAGTACTGATTTTCGACCACTTCCGGTGGCGGCCATGTTTGATCGATACGCAACTTCCGGTTAGATGTTCCCAAGAGCTGACGTCTTGTGACGACTATTCGACTGTGAAAAGCTGATTGCTTGATGAGGATAGGGCAAGATAATTGTTGGGGAGAACCTCACGAATCTCGTGGGAATAGGAGAAAAATATAACAAAACGTTCCTGGTGTGTCGCAAATCACCCAAAGAAGCTGGTCCAGAGCGAGGGGGGAAAGGCGATAGCAGTTGCTTTTGCAAATTTGCAAGACATTTTACAAGAGGTTTCTGTATTCGTATTCTGTCTGTCCATTTTGTTATGGTCTTGCTTTCATGTGGTACAGATGCATTCTAACATATACATTGGCTCCAATATATATATATATATATATATATTCCTCGGTTCTTATAAATAGAGCGTCAAACTAAAAACTCCACAAGTTTTAAACGCATTGTAACTGCTCGCATAGACATAATAATACATCTGTAACTTCCACTCATATAATATTATGGGTTTTAGTGTTTCTTGCACGTGAGTATAACGTCTGAGAATGGAAATCCTAATAAAATAAGCCGAATAAAGCTTTTGCAATCTAACGTTTAGATTTTGTTTGTTTTTGTTGTTTTGTCTTCTTTCTTTTGTTTGTTGTTGTTGTTTGTTGTCTTTTTGTTTGTTTAGTTGGTTGGTTGGTTGGTTGTTGTTGTTCTTTTTGTTGTTGTTGTTGTTGTTTTGGAGGTTGTTGATTTTGTTGTTATTGTTGTTGTCGTTGTTGGTTTTGGGTGTTTTTTTTTTAATTTGTTTGTTTTGGAGGTTGTTGATTTTGTTGTTATTGTTGTCGTTGTTGGTTTTGGGTTTTTTTTTAATTTGTTTGTTTGTTTGTTTGTTTTTGTTTTGGGTTGTTGTTTGTTTGTTTGTTTTTTTCGTTTGTTGGGGTGTTTTGTTGTTTTTTTTTGTTGTTTTTTTTTTGGTTTTTTTTTGGGGGGAGGGGTGGTGGTGGTGGTGGTGGTGGTGGTGGTGCTTAATATTTGTTGTTGTTTAAGGGGGAAGGGGGTTTGCTTATACACTTAAGAATAAATCGTATTAATACCTAATGACAAAAGTCTTAATCAGCTCAAGTTATGTCTTCATAGGCCCTCCCTTCAATACCGCCGCCACCCCTTATCCACCAACATCATTTTTTTTTTCTTTTTGTCTTTCCACAGAGAGAGAGAGACAGGGACCTGATCTATCAATGTCTGTCGCCGTAATTCTGACACCATTTTAACACGTCCAGGTTATTTGAACAGCTCTTTAGATCTCCGCGCCGCACAAACTCTTTGGCGAGTCACCGTGTTTAAGGGCAAGAAAGACAACCAAAAAAAAAAAAAAAAAAAAAAAGAGGGAACAGGCCGTGGTCTCGGCTCCTAGGATTGATTGTAGCAGAGCGGTGGGGAGTAATGGTTTAATTATCGTGTTAGTGTGAGGCGCGGTTTGTTCGTTGTGTTCTTTCCGATCGACCAGTCTTCATGGTGTAGTCCTCAATTTTAACCTCTCTCTCTCTCTCTCTCTCTCTCTCTCTCTCTCTCTCTCTCTCTCTCTTCTTCTTCTTCTTCTTCTTCTTCTTTCTCGTTGCTTTTTGTTTTTCTTTCTTTCATATGCAACTCTCTCATTGTTCCTTCATGTGTATACCATGTAACTTCATATATGTATATAGTGTAGAATAGAAAAGACAGTCGGTAAGATAGGTAGCACTGCCCGTAAGCTTTGTCCTTAAAATACCCCCCCCCTCTCTCTCTCTCTCTCTCTCTCTCTCTCGCTGCTTTTCTTTCTTTTCCTTTCATATGCAACTCACTCATTGTTCCTTCATGCGTATACCATGTAACTTCATATATGTATATAGTGTAGAATAGAAAAGACAGTCGGTAAGATAGGCAGCAATGCCCGTAAGCTTTGTCCTTAAAATACCCCCCACCCCCCCCCCTCTCTCTCTCTCTCTCTCTGCTCATCATCTATCTATCTGTCTATCTATCTATTAGAAACAGCAAGGCATTGAAAGAAAAAAGACTCTGCGCGTAATCTTTCATCCTTAAAAACAGAACAGTCATAGTCATTGTCATTGTCTCTTTCCCAAGAGAAGAAACAAAATAAATAAATAAATAAAAGGGCTGTGCTTGTAGGGCAGCGTAGTCTTATATATCCAGGCCCCATTCCAAATATTCCAAATTCCAATTCCCAAAAAAAAAAAAAAAAGATAGGAAAGGGAGGTTGGCGTTCATAATTAAATCGGTAGATTTAAATGTTATCCAATAACACGGCCCACAGGCACAGTTCTCTGCCCTGAAGCTTCCAGTGTTCCCTTTTCTGGTCCTTCAATATATATATATATATAAACAATTATATCACCCATAGCGGCTAAAGCTCAGGGTTGATTAGCGATTAGAGATTAAAATACTCGTCGGTAAACATCAGCTTGTTGGGGAGTAATTATGCTCTGGAGCAGTCACTCCTTTCGGGTTTTTGTTTTGTTTTGTTTTGGGGTTTTTTTTTGTTTGTTTTTTTTGTTTGTTTGTTCGTTTTTTGTTTTGTTTTGTTTTGTTTTGGGTTATTGGTGGTTGTTTTTTGTTGTTGTTTTTTAACATGCGCATGTGCTCAGTCATTACGACCACGCAAAGCTCCTCTTTGGGAGCAATACAATGAACGAAATTAGAAAACAAAGTGTATTCTCTGTGTATAGAAGCCTGAAATTACTGACTCTTGGTTCTCTGACCACAGACTAAAGTCAATACTGTGGGAAATTGCTGTTTGTTTATTTTTATTATCGTTTGTTTAGATTTGTATGTGTTCGTTTTGTTGTTGTTGTTCTTTTGTTTGTTTAATGGTGTTTTGTAGAGTTTTGGTTGGTATTTTGTTATTGTTTGTTTGTTTGTGTTCTATTCGGAGTTGCTGTTGTTGTTGTTTAGTTGTTGCTTTTGTTTGGTTTGGGTTTTTTGTTTTGTTTGTTTGTTTAGGGGCCTACTAATGTTTGACATGTCGCTTTTATCGCGGTTTTTGTTGTTTATGATGCTGCTGCTGCTGCTGCTGCTGTTGAAATCGTTTTGCTTTTGTTAGTTCACACTTACACATGCGTCTGACAGTTACCCTGAAACTATTAACCTCTGCCTTTTTTGTTATTTTCTTGCCAAAAATACTTTTATAAAGGTATCTCTGTTATTTGAAATAATGCCTATGAAACGTTTGGAGGGATGGCACTCCCAGCTATGCAAAAGAAAAAAAAAAAAAGCTCCGGTGATACTCAGACATTACATACACGGTTAAAGTCTCAATACGTTTGTAAGGCATTCAACAACGTTGTGGAAAGCTTCCCATGGCATGTGCGTAATCCGTGCATCAGAAACAGTCACATGGGACACAATATAGCATCGGAAACCATTGTGGTGACTCGGGTTGGTGTATTATGTTGTTGTACGTATGTAGAAGCGTACTGGGTATTGAGCAGACGACGTTATGTGGAACTCATTGTGGTGACTCGGGTTGGCGTATATGTTGTTGTACGTATGTAGAAGCGTACTGGGTATTGAGCAGACGACGTTATGTGGAACTCATTGTGGTGACTCGGATTGGAGTATTATGTTGTTGTACGTATGTAGAAGCGTACTGGGTATTGAGCAGACGACGTTATGTGGAACTCATTGTGGTGACTCGGGTTGGTGTATTATGTTGTTGTACGTATGTAGAAGCGTACTGGGTATTGAGCAGACGACGTTATGTGGAACTCATTGTGGTGACTCGGGTTGGTGTATTATGTTGTTGTACGTATGTAGAAGCGTACTGGGTATTGAGCAGACGACGTTATGTGGAACTCATTGTGGTGACTCGGGTTGGTGTATTATGTTGTTGTACGTATGTAGAAGCGTAATGGGTATTAAGCAGACGACGTTATGTGGAACTCATTGTGGTGACTCGGGTTGGTGTATTATGTTGTTGTACGTATGTAGAAGCGTACTGGGTATTGAGCAGACGACGTTATGTGGAAGTCATTGTGAACATAGAGACTTAAACCTACCCCGAAAGTTGCGCCTTTGGTTACAGAACTGATCACACACACACACACACACACACACACACACACACACACACACACACACACACACACACACACACACACACACACACGACAACGAACATTCACGCAACCATAAACGAACAAGACTTGTCACAAAACATTAGTCCAGGTTAATGTGCCTGGCGTAGACAGTATTTTTTTCAGCACGAGAATCGTGCAGAGCAGACAAAGCATGGCGATACATGTTCTCAAATTTCCTCAATAATGTTCTCAAATTTTCAAATTTGAATAATTACTGCACATGAAAGCGTACGTGATGGTCAGAACGGAATCAAGAAATTGACAGATTCAGTTCTAAACCAATCCACTCCCCCAAAACGAGCTTTATGTTGGCAACAATTTTAAATACAGCGGCGTGTGTTTTCCCTTTGTTTTCTCTTTAAACCCCGACACGTTGCAAGTGTTGATGATACTCTTGCAATTTGCACGCTGGGTGCTGCAATTCTTCCACACGGAAGCACAATGTGACTCCAACGAGCAGTGACGTTGTCAGCAGACAAACTTAGCGCGTGCACGCGGACAAACAAAACCGGGGAAAAGTTTTGTAATAGAGCGATCAAACGTCATTCAACCGCACTGCCTACCTGAAAGTTTTCCTGAAATACAAATCTCTTTCTCTTCAATCCTTTTTTCGCTCTTTTTTCCCCCTCCCTTTTTTGCCCCCGAAAAAAAAAAATGTTCCGGTTGACAGAAAACCCATTAGGGGTGGCTTTTTGGACTAATTGAGTCTGAGATGAAGCTTGTCGCTGCGCAACTTTTGTCGCGGGCAGCCGTTTGGCCAAGACAAAGGCCCGATCGAGCGGCCATTTACTCAATGGAGCGTTTGACGTCCAGAAAAGACCAAAATTCTCACGCGCGCCGCCAACCGTTCAATTGTAAGTCAGATAGATCTTTGTTGTCACGGACAATACCTGGGCCCGACCAGGGTACAGTCATACATTAGACCTCGGGCATCGTTCAGCTCCAGTGTCAGTCTTGTGTAAACGGAAAATGGCCACAAAAAAGCCAGCAGGCATCGCGGAAATGGCATGATAAATAACCCAAGACGCCCTCTATTGGAGAAGGGAGGCAATATTTTAACGCTGTGTGCACACCGAGTAGTCGGCCCTGACAATGGGGAGCGTCTCTATTCAAAAGCACGAAGCGGCCGTGGATTGGTCCAATAAAGAATTAGTCAGCTGACAAAAATTTCATTATTAGCTATGTAGATGGCTGCAAGATTTGAATGGTTTAAAGTAAAGTACAGGTCACGACAATATATTTCGCGCTCTCTCTCTCTCTCTCTCTCTCTCGCTCTCTCGGGGAGACGGGGTGGCCGAATGGTAGAGCGTTGGACTCTCAATGCTCGGGTCGTGAGTTCGAATCCCGCCGGCTGGGGCCAAATATTCTCGTTGCCCAGTCTTTGATATCACCCTTATGTGGTGGAAAAGGACTTTAAACTCCCAAGCACCCACCCACCCCCCCCCCCTCTCTCTCTCTCTCTCTCTCTCTGTGTTTTATTCCGTAGCATAGCAGCGGCAGATTATATACTGGCACGTGTGCCAAACTAGCTACCGTTGAAAAGTAAACGCTCTCTCTCTCTCTCTCTCTCTCTCTCTCTCTCTCTCTCTCTCTCTGCTTTTTAGTTATTTCTTCAAACCCCACTTTTTTTTTCTTTTTTTCGTTTATTATTTTTTTTTAAATAACAGATATGCATCGTACAGAAATAAGTTGACTGTGTTATAATGGACAGTTGATTAAAGGATGTACAATCTTTATCCAGTATTTTAATTATGGTGTCTGTTCATGTATGCGTGCGTTTATGGGGTTTTTTTGTGGATGAACGCCAATGAACGTCTCTAACAGCTAAAGAAGGTTGATTTAGGTTTTGATTTGCGAAAAAAATGACGTAACGGAGAGATTGATAGTAACATCAAAATCGAGCGTCAGAAGCATTTATGTGTTTCATATAGTATGTTGGGTGGTTGGCTGGTTGGATGGCTGGTTAAGGATTTAACGTGGTTTTTCACCAAATAGGGGTATTTTGAAGAAATGTTTGGCTCCCACCATGGATCCGAACTCGCCGCCCGCGAAGGGTGGATGCTATGACAACCCCGTAAAACGTATACATGTACACCTGTAGCAATGAACAGAAAAGGAAAACCTGTTTATAAAACAGCTTAGCTAAATATACTATACGGGGCATTTCGGGCTCCGTACAACTGGTTGGTGTTGCTACTTATTGCGATGATGATGATGATGATGACGACGACGACAACTACAACAACGACGACGACGATGATGATGATGATTACTTTCGTCACAGACTGTATGTGTTCTTGTTCTGGTTAGGGGAGCCGGGGTGGCCGAATGGTAGAGCGTTAAACTTCCAATGCTCGGGTCGGGAGTTCGAACCCCGGCTGGGGCCAAATATTGTGCTGGCTTTTTCATCATTGCCCCGTCTTTGATATCACCCGTATGTGGTGGAAAAGGACGTTAAACTCCCAAACACCCACCCACCTACCCTCTTGTTCTGGTTATACTCATTTTCGTCATTGTCATCGATATCGTTCTTTTAAGACATTTCATTCCGCGTAGGAATATCCCACATTCTTGACTCTCTTTTGCCTGCGGCCCTCTGTGCGAAAATCAGCCAAGATTAACGGTCCTTTAACGGCTCTTACTGAAGCAAACACGAGTATAACCAAAGTGCAACACTCCCACTAAGCCAAATTAAAATCCACATGACGTGAATTACTTATGATTTTTTTTTCTTTTTTGTTTAGTGAGGACACTGGTGCACAACCCCAAACTTTCTTGGTAGGAATTGAGTTAACAGCATTCTACTAACAACAGGAAAGAATTCCTGCCATAAGAATACGCTACATCCAGGCGCCATCACACTAGACACGAGCGCTGGTGTAATAAGCTAGATGTACAAAGCCAGGGGGAACAGCAGGGAGGTGGGAGAGGTGAAGCCGGAGTACCCGCAGAAAATCCCCGACGATCACCCCGAAAGAAGGGTGTCACATACTACTTAAGCTGAAAAATATCTTTGCCTCGCATGGGACTCGAACCCTCAACCTCTCGCATTGGTGGCTCTAGATGTTACCCCAGCTCGTTTGACTCCTGGTCATCTATAGCGTCAATCTGCATTGACACGGGGCACTTCCAGCCTCAAGCAGCATTGACACGGGGCACTTCCAGCCTCAAGCTGCATTGACACGGGGCACTTCCAGCCTCAAGCTGCATTGACACGGGGCACTTCCAGCCTCGAGCCGCATTGACACGGGGCATTTCCAGCCTCAAGCTGCATTGACCCGGGGCATTTCCAGCCTCAAGCTGCATTGACCCGGGGCACTTCCAGCCTCAAGCCGCATTGACACGGGACACTTCCAGCCTCAAGCTGCATTAACACGGGGCATTTCCAGCCTCAAGCTGCATTGACACGGGGCATTTCCAGCCTCAAGCCGCATTGACCCGGGGCATTTCCAGCCTCAAGCTGCATTGACACGGGGCACTTCTAGCCTCAAGCTTCTTAAACCCTGGGCACTTCACGCTGGTGAGTACACTCCGCGTGTTGCAGCCGCATCACACTACCGCACGAGCGCCGTCAAAACAAACTTCAGGAAAACACATAAACCTGTTGGGACGGAAGCCGCACCGACACCAGCTCAACAGGAAATGTTCTTACAATTTTCTTTTTCTCCCTGCTGTTCAAGCATCCACCTACTGTAAAATGGAGAGGTCGACACAATATTGATGCCCTCCCGAAACAGTAAACCCACTTTAACCCAGACAGGTAGAACCCTCCAGAACCTCTTTACCTGAGGAAGATCAGACGGTTCTAGGTCCCCACTTGTAGGTAGAGTTGAAACTGGAAGACCGCATCGTAGTGTGAAGTGCTGCCCGTTTATTTTAATTAAGGAGTATGGGGGTTGTGCACTCCAGTGTGGAGAGGATACACTTCAAGTTTCTCAACGCCACTCATCGTGACGGACGACGGTGTGTTACGAGTTTTGACAGCTAGGCATTGGCTGAAAGACGGTGGGATAACAGATAATATCATACTCACTATGCTGTACGTATAGCAATCTGACTGTGTTCTCTGCTGTCGTGGAAATAGTTGTGTTTTTGTTTGTTTCTCACTTATTTATCTCGTTTTTAGTCTCTCTTTTATTTTGTATTATATCCTTGCGTGCGTGCGTGCGTGCGTGCGTGCGTGCGTGCGTGCATGCGTGCGTGCGTGTGCGTGTGTGTGTGACTTATTTTACATTATGATCACAGTGTAAGGAACGGAACAAATGCATGGTATTTTTTTAGAACAGACAATAAAGTATTTTTTAATTTGAATTTGAATTCTTTTTCCAGTAGTAACAGCGGCAAATTTTCGAAATGATCAGTGCGCCTGTAACTTGTACCGTTGTAAAATACAGGTTCTTGTTCTTCTTCTTCTTCTTGTTCGCGTATTCTTTCTAGAAACAGAAAGATTGCTGTGAACTTGACAGAAGACACGTTTTGTTTTGGAAGATTTGCGCTTGTGTGTGTGTGTGTCTCTGCGCTCAAAACAGTTTCAGTGATAAGTAGAGCTCTGAATGTAATACTCAAGCTGACGTCTACTGGCTATGTGAACAAGACATCAAACGGTCAGAAGCTCTTCTAGTCAGCGACGCCTCGCTTTTCGTTTTGTGTGTGGCTTTCTGTTGGCTAAGGGCCAGTCTGTAAGGGGCTGAAACTGTGCTCGTGGTCAAGCGGTAGGTTGTTGGACACCACCAATACATCTCAGAGTCGACATGCGTCACAAGATGGTCCTTTTACTAAAAATCTTGACACCCCGGAAAATCGAATCACCAGCGACATCTACTCGCAATTATTTCTCTTGTCAGGCTAATCAAAATCATTTTCCAAACGATTTAAATAATTCTCGCTGTTCTCCTAAACTTGTGACAGGCAAATGACTAGGTGCACCTCATTACTTCCGGAGAATAACAGCCAAAAAAAAAAAACCCTGAAACTACCTCTTCAACTAAGTAGTTGAAGCCATTTTTCAATCACAAACTGCTAGGGAGCCGTCGAACTTCTTAAACGTGAAAAACGGTCTGTCACTTGCCAGCAGAAATGAAAACAGTTTCTCTAGGGCTTCCAAATGAGACAAGCAAAGTCTGAAACGATGAAGAAACTCAGCAGTTTTAAATGAAGTGCCGACTCTTGAAAGGTGAACTGTTCCGGATACAGACAAAGACGATTTTTAAAAAAAAAATTCGTGTCTTCTCTAAGTGAACTTTTTCTCGCATTAAGGGAGGAACAGACGTCAGCAACAAACGATTAAATCACTGTAAGTAGGTGAATAAATGCCGCGCATGTGCTCAGGAATTTAGAAATGATAGATATAACCAAACTTGCTTCTTGTAGCTCTCTGTCTGTCTGTCTGTCTGTCTCTCTCTCTCTCTCTCTCTGAGTTGAGTTGTGTGTCTACGTATGGGTGGTGTGTGGTTTTGATACATGTACTTATTTGTATGCCTTTTATATGCTTTTTGGCTCCCTTGTGTAACAATGGGAGTCTATGTTATAACCCTCCGTCGTCTGTCTGTGTGTGTGTGTGTGTGTGTGTCTGTCTGTCTGTCTGTCTGTGTGTCCGCAGTAAACCTTAACATTGGCATTTTCTAAGAATCTACAAACAGCAGTCACCAAACTTGGCACGCCGATAGACAGCCATAAGACCTTTCAAAATAGATCATTTTGAATGACCTTGACTCAAGGTCAAGGTCACTAAAGCTGTCTGTTTGAAAATTTTACATTGGCATTTTCTTGGAGTCTACAAATACCAGAGGTTTTCAACTTTGTATGATGATAGACATTGATAACAACTTTACAGATATACATGTATTTAATGGCCTTGTGTGAAGGTCAAGGCCAGACAAGCTATTTTCCACATTTCCATAGAAAACCTTAACTTTGGCATTTTCTCAGAATCTACAAACAGCACAGGCACCAAACTTGGCATGCTGATAGACAGCCATAAGACCTTTCAAAATATATCATTTTGAATGACCTTGACTGAAGGTCAAGGTCACTAAAGCTGTTTGTTTGACAATTTTGCATCAGCATTTTCTTGGAATCTACAAAAACGGGAGGTTTTAAACTTTGCATGATGATAGACATTGATAAGAACTTTATAGATGTACGTGTATTCAATGGCCTTGTGCCAAGGTCAAGGCTATACAAGCTATTTTCCGCATTTCCACAGTAAACCTTAACATGGGCATTTTCTCAGAATCTACAAAAAGCAGAGGCACCAAATTTGGCATGCCTATAGACAGCCGTAAGACCTTTAAAAATATATCATATTGAATGACCTTGACTAAAGGTCAAGGTCACTAAACCTGTCTGTTTTAAAATTTTGCATTGGCATTTTCTTGGAATCTACATAAACCAGAGGTTTTAAACTTTACATGGTGATAGACATTGATAAGAACTTTACAGATATACATGTATTCAATAGCCTTGTGTAAAGGTCAAGGCCGTACAAGCTATTTCTGTGAAACCGTAACATTGGCATTTTCTCAGAAACAACAAACAGCAGAGGCGCCAAACTTGGCATGCTAATAGACATTGATAAGACCAATATATCCATACCACTTTAAATGACCTTGACTCAAGGTCAAGGTCATAAAAGCTGTCTGTTGTGAATTTCAATACTACTGTTTTTGGAGAAACTACAAATACTAGAGGCATCCAACTTGGTGTAATGATAGACATTGATATCTTATTTGAATGACCTTGACCCAAGGTCAAGGCCATATAGTCAGTTTTGTGGAAAAAGTGAAATATTGCCAGGAACTAAGAACGTCAGAGACACCTTACTTGGCTTGATGATAGATAGTGATAGAATTTTACAAAAATACTCTTTTGAATGACCTTGACCCCTGTCACAAGGGAGCCGTGGAGGCTTTTGCCTCTCTAGTTTGTCTAGATTGTGTAAGTGCAGTGTAGTTTGTAGTTTCAAGGTCAGAATGGAAACATGGGTCCGTGTGCCTGTAACCTATACCTTGTAAAATAAACTCAAATCAAATCAAATCAAATAAAATCAAATCAAATCAGATCTCTCTCTCTCTCTCTCTCTCTCTCTCTCTCTCTCTCTCTCTCTCTCTCTCTCTCTCTCTCTCTCTCTCTCTCTCGCTCGCTCGCTCGCTCGCTCTCTCCCTCTCTGCCTCTCTCTCTCTCTCTCTCTGTCATATGTTTGCAGTCTTGCTCAAAAAGCGTATATCTCTGTTTTGCAGTCTATGGCATTTTACGTCCTTACTGATTTTACACTCAACATCGTCTTTTTTTTTAATATTCTACATCACATCTTTCTTGTAACTGTCATTTTCTCTCTTTCATGACTACTAAACACTCTTTTAAACAGGCTAATTCCATCTTTGTTGAGCCAACTTATGTTTTGGGACAGTTTAGCTCTTAAGTGCGTTTGTACACTCGAAATCCTCTATCCTGATGATTAGTACAGCTCTTAATGCGATACAATATTTACACTTTGCGCATGCGCTCCAACATTCAAATTCTGCGATTGTTGTTACACTACTGGAGCGCTCAGTGTGGTCGCCGCGTGATGGAGTACGCTTCTGTTGGCTCAGTGCCAGCATTACAGACGCTGTCACTGTCCAGGTGTCTAAGTGGTGTGATGGTAGATACCACGAATACAGCTCAGAACGATCTGTGAGCATAACAATGATGGCATTAGCCCATTCAAAAACTTCAAAAACAAAACGTAATATATAGACAAAGCAAAATGCACCAAATGCCCTCAAATCATCGCGCACACATTTTTTTTTTTTCTTTTCAGTTTTTACAGGGCGGAGATGCACAAGAAGGGGCGGAAAATCTCGAACGAAACACTCCTTGAACCGACCTTAAATGAAAGAGCACAGCCCTTTTCTTTCTCAGCAGCAAAACCGTCTGTGCAAGAGTAGAATTTGTTTAGTTCAAGAGATATTCTCCTTAATGTTTTTGGACACCTGCAAGCGCACAAAACAAAATACGCGCATTTCAACAGGTGTTAACATCTTTTTTGGTCGCTGCCCATGCGTCACTGTTAAAGCTTCCTTGTGAATGAGGTAGTTGTTGGCTTGAATAAACCACTTGTGCGTGAACATGGAATATAAAAGATGTTTGAAAGACTCCCGCAGGCCTCGCTTTTCAGCTGGGCGTTGCAGACTGAGGTA
The DNA here is from genome assembly GCA_018292915.2 of Batillaria attramentaria. Classification (NCBI taxonomy): domain Eukaryota; kingdom Metazoa; phylum Mollusca; class Gastropoda; family Batillariidae; genus Batillaria; species Batillaria attramentaria. Next base: position 3,433,750 of record JACVVK020000005.1, on the reverse strand, counting down.
ACGCAGTGCGGTGGTAAATTCACGGTTAGCGCAGATGGTTGTAAGGAGCACACACACACACACACACACACACACACACACACACACACACACATGCACGCACGCACGCACACACGCACGCACGCACGCACACACACACACGTGTGCGCGCACATGCACGCGGGCATCAGGAAACACACACACACACACACACACACACACACACACACACACACACACACACACACACACACACACGTGTGCGCGCACATGCACGCGGGCATCAGGAAGCACACACACACACACACACACACACACACACACACACACACACACACACACACACACGCGCGCGCGCGCGCGCGCGCGCGAGCTTTTGTCACTTTGTGGTACTTGTCTAAATTCAGGAGTTACGCTCAATGTGCACTTGCTCATTACATAATTCAACGCATACGCCAAGCTCTAATAATTATGATTTGTTTTTTTAATGGTCTCAACAGATCGACTCGCTCCTGATTAGAAAGACCCAGGGTGTCCCAACTCTTTGACACTCTACAGGTCAACGCGTTTACGCCTTACAGACCCCAGCCCCTCCCCCTCGTCTCCTCCTCCACCACCACCCCCTATACCCCTCCCCCCCCCCCCCCCCCCCCCCGACAGAATAACGCTATTTGTAAAGCGACAGTAGTTTTCCAAAATGACTACAATGATTACTCCCGTAACCTCCCTCAACCAAAACAGTAATCTACAAATACGCAAGGACCGTGGTCCGTTTAGGAACAAGCACCTTGGACTGACTTTTAAGTAATGAATGAAATCCCCGCGGTTCAAAAGTTCACTCCAGCAGCGGCATTCATTTGTTTGGAGTATGTGCGATCCCCCCGACCCTTGATTCGTGAGAGTAGCACGCCTTGATTACCTCTTCAAAAAAGGAGGAGTTGACAGTGGGCGTCACGCGCGCCCTTCACTTCACAGTAGGCGGCCATGTCACGGTGGTGTCGGGAAGAAACCCGAACGTGGCAATACTGACGCTTTTTGCAAAACGGAGAGAGATGGCTGCCTTCAAACCCTAATCGCTCTCTGTTCTGTTGGTTCGTGCAGCCAGACCCCTCAAACACGGGGAGCCGGGGTAGCCGAATGGTAGAGCGTTGGACTACTAATGCTCGGGTCGTGAGTTCGTATCCTGGCTGGGGCCAAATATTTGTGCTGGCTTTTTCAGCGTTGCCCCGTCTTTGATATCGCCCGTATGTGGTGGAAAAGGACGTTAAACCCGCAAACACCCACCCACCCACCCCTTAAACACGTCCCGAGCGGTGTACTGGTCTGATTTTGTCAGTCGTTGTCCAGAATGTGACTGACATCGTTTGGTGGTGTGGTTTTGACCCTGTAAGATCCACAGGAAATTTCTTGGGGAAAAAACAAAACAAAAAACAACGGACTGTCTACATCCGTTTCGCTGTCTTTGAAAGAAGTCAGCGTAGCAGTTACGCCCAGCAGCAAAAAAAAAAAAAACAACAACAAAAAACAACACACACACACACACACACACACACACACACACACACACACACACACACACACACACACAAGCAATTCTTTGAGATAAACGTTTCACAATGACAGTCATCGCAAGGAAGCCACCTTCCAGAATTATTTATTTCAGATATTTATGGGGCGGTCGGTGGTCTAGTGCAGTACTAGTGGTTAAGACTTAGTCACTAATGCGAGAGGTGAGGTTCGAGTCCCACTCGGGGCGAAGAATTTTCCTTTCTCGTATGTGGCACCGTGCAGTCGGGCCGACCGTCGAGGGTTCTCTTCGGGTACTCCGGCTTCCTCCCTCTCTGCTTTGGAAATGTTCAGCCCACAAAATTAAAATATAAATGCAATTCTAATATTCCGAAACTTAAATTGCTGAGCTGGCCCCGCTTCGCATCACGTGATCGTAATGTGTTCATGTCCAGTGTGTGAGAGAATGCGTGTGATTCACGTGAGCGTGCGTGTTTGGGTTAGCTCGCGGCGCTTTGAGCCAAATATTTGGGATATAGCGCCTATACCAATGCGCTTATTGTTATCACTGATCAACAGATGCGACAGCGAAAGTACACGTGAACAGCAGGATATGCGTGGACACGGACTTACAGTTTTATTAAACTTCGGCTCTCGTGGCTAACCCGGAAACAACGCGTGATGTCGTGTAGGTGTTACTTCCACCAACAGCCGTACGGCACGTGCACCAATCAGATGCCTTGTGCCGAAATACAAGAGTGCTATATCGTGTATTGACATCGCTCTCAACAGATCACCCTTACCCGGAAGCTGTGGCCATAGTTTCCCGCCCAAAGAGATAGGCCAAGTACACAAAGGTTAGATCCTTTTCCTTTTCATATGAAAATGAGGTATTGCATTTTCGTAATCCTGACGTGGGCACAAAGAAGGCACTGTCACAACGCGTGCACTTTGGAAGAACTGTGTGTCCGTGATACGAAGAATTAAAGACTAAGGTGATTAACAGGAGTTGCTGGGGGAGGGGTGGAGGCTCTGGGAGGGGTCGGGGGGGGGGGGGTCGGGGGCGGGGGGGGGGGGGGCGGTTGGGGGTTGAGGGGTGCAGGGGGATATGCAAAGTAAAGCGGATGCAAATGATACCTCCATGTCATGATGTTTGAGACAATGAATACAATAACGTCAGCGGTGGCCACGACAATGATCTTTATCTAGAGGACGAAGAAAGGGTGCTGGTAGTAATAGTGATAATGGCGAACATAAAACTGACGGGGCAGAGGAAGAACAAAGAAAACTAAATGGTAAATATTTTTCCCCCCGTAGGGACTGATGTTGACAATAAGATTAAGAGATTCGTCAAAATATCGTCAGTCATTTGAAACCTCCGTGGTATGTTCGTGAAAACCTGGCAGCGCTTTCGTAGTTAGTGCCACTCTGCATGTCTTGCCTGGCTGTCCGTCCGTGCGGTCTTCCGTCCGTCTGTCCGTCTATCTGTCTGTCTGTCTGCCTACCTGTCCGTCTTTCTGTCTGTCTGTCTGCCTGCCTACCTGTCCGTCAGTCTGTCTGTTCATCCGGTCTTCACACTGTGCATGAATATGATTTCCTGTGTGACAGTCTGTGTGTTTTCCGCCAAGGTATTCACGATCGTCTGAACGGAGATTAAAAGAAAAAAAAATACGGCGATGGTTGTGGCACGAGTTGAATTATGCCCCCTTGCCAGAACCACGACTTTGTGTGCACTCAGCTGATAACACTTCTGTGAATTCAGTCACACCATTCAGCAGCGTTCTGCCTTTCTGACCAAGCTGTTCGTTCAAATCGCAAAGCTTGAACTTTCAGAAAATCAAGAAGTAACACACACTGATGAACACTTTGGAAATCCGGTTAATGTTTTACTTACGCCTCATGTAGTTGGAGAGTTACAGAAAATTAAACTGAATCCGACTGATTTTGACAAAGAAATGAAAACGTCTTGACAGGCAAATATGCGGCTGGTAACATCTAAAATAAAAAGGTTTCCCATCAGAAAATGATATAGTCGCTAAAACTGGTGAAGTTAAATGCTATGGCGAGCTAATTCAATTCCTACCAGGTTAGTTTGGGGTTGTACACCAGTGGCCTCACACACACACACACACACACACACACACACACACACACACACACACACACACACACACACACACACACACAATCGTAACTAATTTATGTCTGCATGGACTTAAATTTGGTCTCATTTGTTTGAGTACGACTTTTTCAAATACTTATCTAATAGTGTACTTGTATTATTACTCCTAGTTACGCCTCCAAAACATGAGTTTCAAGTTCCGATTTTTTTGGACAGCGTGTTTGTGGTGAAAGCTTACAGGCAAAGACAGACCTTCGGTTAAAGACTATATTTCAAATTGAACTTTGAACCCTCCGTGTACGATATAGAATCGAAACTGAGTAATTATTAGCACCTTGACAGTACTTTTGGAAACTAAACGTATGATAGTTACAGGACACGTTTTCGTGTCAATCTTCAGTTTGAAAATGAAAATGGGAAAGATAACTCCCTTGGAGATGTAGTTGTATGCGCAGAATCCCCTTCCAAACCTGAGCTGGTCTGTTTCTTTTGCTAAAACGTAGGCTAATAATGAGAGTGAGTGGGTGTTTGGTAGTTTCACGTTCTTTTCCAACACATATCGGTGATATCAAAGACGGGGCAACGAGAAAAAGGGCACAGCACAAAAATTTGGCCCTAGCCGGGATTTGAACTCACAACCCGAGGTTTGAAAGTCCAACACTCTACCATTCGGCTATCCCGGCTCCCAGGGAGTCTAAACACACGTCCGGAAACGCGACAGGAGTGTATAATTTGTCACAGAACTCTGTTCCATATGTTTTTCTTGTCATACGTTATGGCACATTTCGTACCGCGAACGAGTATCCCACGTTTTTGACTCTTTGTCGGTTTTGGCCCTGTATGCAAACATCAGACAAGATTAACGGTTCCCTGACCGCTCTTACTGCAGCAAGCACGAGTATAATCAAAGTGAAACACTCCCCTTAGCCAAATTTAAATTCATGCAGACATAAATTAATTATGATTTTTTTGTGTGAGGTCAATGGTTCACAACCTCATACTTACTAGGTAGGAGTTAAAACACACACACACACACACACGCACACGCGCGCACACGCACACGTACACACACACACACACACACACACACACACACACACACACACACACACACACACACACACACACACACTATAACAAGACCCGGCCCTCCCCAAGCAAGCCATCTTGAACTCAACCAGCAGCGACATATTGCGGTGTTGTGAAGCCGTCATTTAAAACAGGCGGTTTTCTAAGTGCGAGCAAACATCAGCAGATGAACGGTTAACGCCTAGGTTAACACCGCTCTGCCAGAAGATTCTAAGGTTTTTATTGCTCGCAGCGTGAAATCACCCATTTAATTTTTCATACGTTTCTCGCTTGAAATCTTTTTTTCTGCTGCCTTGGCCTGCAACAACAACAGTGGCTTGTGTGAGGACGCTGTCTTGTCAAACTAGGTCCGTGTTTGCTGAGTGAGTGTGGTTTATGATTTTAAATGAAGACCTTAAGGCGAGGGTTTTTTTCTGTAGGTGCGTCATGTCGTGATCTGTACTTGGGAAGAACAAAAGACGTGAAAGTTTCACAATTCTCTCGCGATTCTTTTTGTGTCAGATGTCAGATGTTGAACTTGTTTTCCTCAGATGTTGAACTCTCTCTCTCTCTCTCTCTCTCTCTCTCTCTCTCTCTCTCTCTCTCTCTCTCTCTCTCTCTCTCTTATCCTTAGTGGTTTCTGTCCAAGACGCTTGTGTGTTTGCGTAGGGGAGGAGGGGGGGGGGGAGGGGTGCGCTGAGTAGATTAGCAAGGGCAAGATCGAACTTTGTACCTAATCCTCTCTCTCTCTCTCTCTCTCTCTCTCTCTCTCTCTCTCTCTCTCTCTCTCTCTCTCTAATAGTGGCCTCATACTCGGAGATTAAGTTTTAAACTGGTGAAGTAATGTTACTCTTTCTGTAACATCTGTGAGAATTATATACCGACCGTCCGACCCTTTCTAGACATCACAGAAGACACCCTCCAATTTTGAAACAGTGCTTGTGCTCGAGATAACCTATGGTAAGCTTAGCAGAGCTCTAAATGCAATACTCTTTCGCTTGATGGTCGTGCGAACGAGGAGAAATTCACAATCCGAAGCTCTCCCAGTCAGCTGTGATGCGACAGCCAAACACTTTAAGTGTCTGTTTCTTGGTGACAAACTTCGTGGTGCTGTCACTTTGCATGAGTCTAAGTGAAACCATGCAAGCCACGACTAAAACAGCTGCAGACAATTATTTTGTGGACCTAACACGTCGGACAGTACGTAGCTCTTCAAACTGAACGTCCAAACACTCCTTTAACACATTCCGTACCGCGCACGAGTATCACACGTTTTTCGACCCTGTATGCAACTGATCAGCGGTTCCTTGGCGGCTTATTGTAGCAAACACACGAGTATAATCAAAGTGCAGCACTCCCACTAAGCCATATTTAAATCCATGAATTAATTATGATTTTTTTTTTATTAAGGCCGCTGGGGCACAACCCTAAACGTACATTTAATTAAGTAAACCACACAAATGCGACCAACTTTTCGTCATAGAATGACAACACTTTGTTGTTGTTATTTGGGGGGGGGGGTTGTTGTTGTTGTTTTGTTTTTCTCTTGTTTGTTTTTTGTCATTGTTTTTGTTTGTTTGTTTGTTTGTTGTTGTTGCTGTTGTTTTTGTTTTTGTTTTTCTTTTGGTTTTTTTTGTCATTGGTTTTGTTTGTTTGTTTGGTTGGTCGGTTGGTTTTGTGGTTGTGGTTATTATTGTTGTTGTTTGGGGGATGCGGGGGGGGGGGTGGTGGTTGGTTGATATTTTTTGGAAGCGCGCACTAAAAGCCATTTCTTACATCATACTCTCAGCACATGCATCTCTAATCATGTTTGTATGACTCCAATACCATCGATACGCTTCGACCGGGCCGGGAAATAAAAATGTGTGCATAAAAGAGCGTAATATGAACCACAAATTCTGTTTGCGTGGTCGACATCTTGAGGTGAGTATTTGTAAGCGATAGGTTGACAGTGTTCTCCTAAAAATCAGCCACTTCACGTGGGCCGAGTCAAGTGATCCTGCGTGTTTGCGGTACATGGACGTCAAAATCATCTTTTGATTGTTGGTTCTTGGGGCATTGTTGGCACAGCAGCTTATGCAGAAGGGGTATCATTCAGCCAAATTCGATGCCTATCTGTGGCGTGTGTTTGTCTTCCGGCTGTTGTATTGCGCGCAGATTGACGCGAGGAGAACCAGTCCCCACCCCCCACGCCCCCTAGCATACAGCTGTCAGGGAATATGATTTGTGTATTAAATGGATTAGTAAAACATACGTGAGTAAGTACAAACAATACGAAGGCAGACAAGCGTATGTACACACACAGAGCCTCGAGCGCGAGCGCACGCACATACGCACGCACGAACAGACACACACACGCGCACGCACGCACGCACACACACACACACACACACACACACACACACACACACACACACACACACACACACACACACACACACACACACAGGCACGCACGCACGCACGCACGCACGCACACACACACACACACACACACACACACACACGTGCACACCTCTTTCTCTTCTGTCAACAAAATAACGCTGACACTAATATTTATAAAAGCACCCCCCCCCCTCCCACACACACACACATACATACACACATGCACACCTCTTTCTCTTCTGTCAACAAAATAACGTTGACACTAATATTTAAAAAAGCACCTACATGTACCTTACATACGTGCACTGAACACAGGCTTTTCCAGCAAAGACTTAGCCTTGCTTACACCTGGGGCTGCCTTGAAAAGCCATGAAGTCAAATCAAATACGTGCAAGAGAAATCCTGAGCAAGTCTGTGTGTGTGTGTGTGTGTGTGTGTGTGTGTGTGTGTGTGTGTGTGTGTGTGTGTGTGTGTGTGTGTGTGTGTGTGTGTGTGTGTGTGTGTGTGTGTGTGTGTGTGTGTGTGCGCGCGCGCCAGAGAGAGCACAGGTCTGTGAAGTAGCGAATAGGAGAGCAAGCACTTCTGTCGATTTCAAAGATTTATATCCCAAGACACAAAGAAATATTAACCGTGCTTTCCTCAATCTTGTTTCTAAAATGAATTAGGTGTTCTCAACGTTCACACACACACACACACACACACACACACACACACACACACACACACACACACACACACACACACACACACACACACACACACACACACACACACACACACGCACGCACGCACGCACGCACGCACGCACGCACGCACGCACACACGCACATACATACATACACACACACACAGATCTGAATGGGTCTAAGGAAGTGATCGAACACCTGCACGTCGTTGAGCATGCCAGAATGTTCATTGCTGTTTAATGCTCCTTTTGTTCCTACCATTTAGTCCCTGGAAAGTTTGCGGACACAAACTCTCACGAGTATTATACCCTCACGTTTCGCTTCTGAGGTGGCATTGATGAGAACATTTTATGGTCGTAGTAAATGTTATAGGTAATAATTCCAGAGAGAAAAAAAAAAAACTAAAACATAATCGCCACCGCCACTGTCGCCACCACTACCACTACTGTCATCTCCTCTTCCACCACCACCACCACCACCACCCCCACCACCAACACCACCACCAACACCAAACAAAGTTTATCAGAGTTTGCCGCTGTGTTTGAAATTTTTATAGCTGCATATGACTTTGTACCAAGAGACAATGAGTGTTTTCCCGTGTACGCTTAAAGTAAAGGCCCATCGTCAAGGAAAGCCAATTTACCCTCCTCTGTTTTGTTTTGTATTTAAAGGTGAAAACTCTTTCTCTTTCGTGTATGTGACTATCTAAACTCTAGCCTGTAAGGATTATTTAAAAATCACAATAAATAAATACATAAATAAATAAATAAATCTGCCCGTTTGTTGATTCCTTCAACTTTATGCAGCTGTTGAAACTTCCGAAAGGTCCCTCCCTTCCTCCATTTGGTTTGGATTTGCAGCATATCAATTATGGAAGATTTTGGCATTTTTCACACTGCCTCAGTAACTATCAAACCTTTAACTACCCCCCTCCGCCCCTCCCCTTCCCCCTCGCCCCCCCACCGCCCCCCCCCCCACCCCCTACCCCCCCAAAAAATGAATCAATAGATAAATAAAAATTTTAAATCTGTCTGTTTGTTGATTCGTTCATCTTTATGCAGGTGTTGAAACTTTCGAAACGTCGCTTCCTCACCCGAAGATGTACCTTCGCAGACTGTCCCTTTAACTGCAAAATACCCATGATAACAAAATTACCACGGCGACGTCGTAAAAGGTTGTCAAGCCGTATTATTCCCGGGGACACTTGCGCAATGATATATTCCCGCAAATCACTGGCCAATCTCTCTCCCTGAAGAGCAATTTTCGTGAAGATTTCAACGGCGAGGGAAACGCTTTAAAAAAAAAAAGTTGCTGGCAACAGTGCAGGTGGCTAGCAGGTGGCCCCCGTCATAACTTTATGATACATCAGTCGCCTCCGGATTGTTTGACGAAATACGATGACACGCTCAAGTGGTGTGTTAAGGTTTGAATTATATTCTACTTATGTTCGCCTACGTGTTACATACCGCGATCCCTGTTTCAGCCATTGCGGGTGGGAGGGGGGGGGGGAGGGAAGATCCAGCAACTGTTTTTTTTGTTTGTTTTAAAGCGGCGATGTATGCGTCTAGCACAGGGGCATGTGACGTGCCTAAATTGTGAAATTGCCTAATGTATGAACTAGGCCGCACGAATATCGCGTAAAATGTCAGGGGAGCCGGGATGGTAGAGCGTTGGACTTTCAATGCTCGGGTCGTGAGTTCGAACCCCGGCTGGGGCCAAATATTTTGTGCTGGCTCCTTTCTCGTTGCCATTTCTTTGAAATCACCCATACGTGGTGGAAAAGGGCGTTAAGCTCCCAAACACCCACCCACCCCACCCTCGCAAAATGTGAAATGATTTTTAAAGGTTGCCTTTATCATGAATTAGACAGCTTAATCCATAAAACAGGCTAGCTATTTCATGATTTAGACAAAACTGTCTAATTGGGCACGAACTGGGCTAAAACTCAAGAATCAAAGAAAGAGAAATCTGACTTGACATGGCTTCGTCACAGACTGAAAAAAAAAGATCTTGGAAAGTGGCATTTTCTATCCCAGTCACCTCACACCCAGTCACTTTAACTTTCAACCCGTGTCCCTATGGCTCCAACCTCACCCCCACCAGCTCTCCACTCTTCCAAACATGCAGGCGTCTGTCTGAAATGCACGCGTCTCATTCACCTCGCAAAACCTATCACTCGAAGACATAAATTATGAAAATGACATTTACAACGAATAATGACCGGACGTTTTATGAGCGGGAAAAACAAAGACAGAAAACAGCATGTTGTTTGGGCAAACTGGAGGATCATGTTGATGCGTTAAATTTTGCATTCGACTGTCGAGCTCCTTCGTTCGCAAACACGGGATTTGTGACATAAGTAAATGGAGGTTTAATGGTGTTGTTGAATTTTGTAATGCGGGCATTTTGCTGGGTTCTTTTTTTTTTGTTTTGTTGTTGTTTGTATTATTCTATATATCGAGGGTTTCCTGCCAGAAGGGACTACCGATAGAGATAGAAAGAAGAGAAATAGTACTGTCTAGCACGGAACCATCGATATACACAGCAGTATATAGAATATTATGTTGCTTCTTTATACTGAGATAACTTTATTGAACGGAGCAGATGTTGTAGTGCTTAGTAGCCAAATGTGGTTTATCATTATTATTTTCAAACAATTATCGGGTAACGTAATCGGATTATCTTGTTGACATAAATGAATTTCATTACTCATAATTGTTTTTTTTTATTTTTTATTTTTTATCAAAAGTGGATTCTTCTCCTCAAGTCAGAAAATGAAACATAGATGTACCCCGTGCACCCCCATCATTCCCCACCCAATCTCTCGCACCCCCATCAACCCCCCACCCTCACAGAACACCAATACCCCCCCCCCCCTCGCCCCGCCTTCCTCAACCGTCAAATGGGTGGTCAGTTTCAATACATTTATATTTTTCTACATATACCATGTCAGTGACTGTCTTCATTCCTGTTTGTTTGTTTGTTTGTTTGTTTGTTTGTTTGTTTGTTTGTTTGTTTGTTTGTTTGTTTGTTTGTTCCCGCTTATGTCCCGTGGTGGAAAGGACCCATTCGTCCACTGTACCTGCAGTCACCTGTCTGATTGTAGTGTTGATATGTTGTGTGTTTTGTGAAGGTGTACTGTATTGTTTGTATTTATGTGATATGCTTTGTTCATATGTGACTGTATTGTTCCAGTGTTGTTTTTTCTTTTCCTTGTAAAGCGCTGTGAGCTCTCTGCGAGAAAGAGTGCTATATAAATATCAATTATTATTTTTATTATTATTATTTGTTTGTTGAATGGTCGGTTGGTTTGTGTGTTTTCTTGTTCACGATGAGGGGGGGGGGGGGGAGGGGGGGGGGGGGTAATTTTTGCTGCTGCGGTTACTGCTGATTTTGCTGCTTGCACACAATATAAAACACTTCCGGTACCTGTCAAAAAAGCACATATTATTCACCAAACTCATTTGTGACAAATACACTTTGATAGATTACTGACTAACTTCGTGGGGTGCAGTTGGAAAACTGGAGACATGGGTTCGTGAGAATAACGTTCAGATTAAAATACATTTTAATTTTTGTAGAGGTCTGTCTGGTGTGTCCTCTCCACCCAGCCACCCGGCCCTTCCCCCTTCCCCTCTTCCCCTCTCCAAGCCCTCCCTCGCGTTCTTTAGCCAGCCCTGTTCGTATGTATAAATATGGAAGAAGGTGGGTCACGATATTGTATACCTTGGTCGATCAGAGACCATCAGAGGGGAAGCAAACATGTCATTCGGTTGTGTAACAGAGCTATTTATCGTGTACACTACCACGGCTGAACGTGCGCTTTGTGACTCTCTCTCTCTCTCTCTCTCTCTCTCTCTCTCTCTCTCTCTCTCTCTCTCGTCCGTCCGTTCGTTTGCTTGTCTGGATGTCTGACTGTCTTTCCCCCCAGTGTGTCTGTTCGTCTGTCTGCTTGTCTGTTGCACGGCATCTTTGCAGTATTATCAATTTTGAATTCTAACTGAAGTTGTGTGTTGGTGCGTGCGGTCGGGAGGGGCACCCGCTCGTGTGTGTGTGTATTCACTTGCTCACGCACACACGTACTATTCCTCAGAAACAGAAACTCAAAACACGATACAATTTCATACAGCTTCCGCATACAGTTATGAGACAATAAAACGATTTCACTGGATCCTAGTTACCATAACACGTGGCAAAATGACAGAACGATAACACTATCCGATATCCGTACTGAGTTCGTGCACATGCCTCGGTGAAACACCTCAACATGCATTTCCTCAACGCAATTTTAAACCACTCGCTCAAAATACAGGATCTCTATAGTTTCAAGTGTTATGCCGCTCTCTTATCGCTCAATTTGTCCACGAAACCCCTTGCTAATGGCATGTTTTACACCTATATTAATTTCAGTTTCTGAGTGGCGCACTTTACCCGGTGCGTTTGATTATACGCCGAAATTGTCAACCAAGCACGTCGGGTAATTTTTTTTAACGGTCCATTCAAGATATAGTGATTTTTTTTAATTGTCGTGGTGGTGGTTTTTGTTTTTTGTTGTTGTTGTTTTGTTTGTTTTTTTTTTTTTTTTTCAAAACTTTAAAAAGTAACATTTGAGTTTTCACCTTGCTACGAATCGGAGATCCGACTCAGTGATGAAGAATATATTGGTGCTTCATGCGGAGCGCACCCTCCTCCCCTTCCCCACCCTCACCCCCTCAACCCCATTCCCCCTTATGACCGTCCCCACCTACCCTCCTACCTTCACCTCATTCTCCATCCCCGTCCCCCTTCCCCTTACCCCCCCCCCCCCCCAAAAAAAAAAAACAACAACAAAAACAAACCAAACAAACAAAAACAAACAAACAAATAACTTGCACTGAAGGGATCAGTGACTGGCAAGAGCAAAGGTTTGTGCAGGGTCTGTGTCCCAAACAGTAAGAGATGCATTCCTAGTATAAAAAAAAGCAGAGTGCATTAAATTTTCAGTTACAGTATCTTTGCCTGTCTGTTCCTCAACGCCGTGGCTTGAGCGCGTCCCATAAGTCTCAGACTACCCACCCAAGTGTGTCTTTTACAACCCAGCTCCCAGTCTTGTCGCTACCGGGGCAAATTGTGGTAAAAATGGCGTTCGGCAGACCAGACGCCCGGCTGAACTCAGCAATCAAACGCCCCGAGACGGTGGGATGCGAGAGTTTGGTCACAGAGACCATGAGACGAAGTGTGTGGGTCCAGTCGATGACGTCTTGTGACTACCGGGGCAAATTCTGGTAATAATGGCGTTCGGCAGACCAGACGCCCGGCTGAACTCAGCAATCAAATGCCCCGAGACGGTGGGATGCGAGAGTTTGGTCACAGAGACCATGAGACGAAGTGTGTGGGTCCCGTCGATGACATATCTTGTGACTACCGGGGCAAATTCTGGTAAAAATGGCGTTCGGCAGACCAGACGCCCGGCTGAACTCAGCAATCAAATGCCCCGAGACGGTGGGATGCGAGAGTTTGGTCACAGAGACCATGAGACGAAGTGTGTGGGTCCCGTCGATGACATGTTTGGCCCAGTGTTGTTCTCAAACCACCCAAACGTAAGGAAAACTGTTCGCGCACTGTATCGGGTCTGATTTGAGTATGTATGCGGTGCGATATCGCCGCTATAACGCACGCTCGCGTTCTAGTTTTGTTTAAGGCGCGCTGGACTTTGGTAGATATCATTCTTGTTAAGCGTGTTTGTACTACTGAGTCTTTTCTTTTTCAAGTACTTTGTCTAGAACGTTTTGGGCAGTAATCATTATCTTCTTTCGTGAATTTCGTAGATCAATGTTTGGTAGATATCTTCATACAGTTTGTGATCACCTTGAGATGTATATATTTTTTGTACTGTATTTGTGATTAACATAATGTTATTCCCCATGTCTGTATTTACCTTTTCATCTTGGTAGACGGTACTTGCGCAGGAATGTTCTGTGGTTTTTGTTTGCTTTTTTTAGTGTTTTCTCTACGATGTTTTTGTAGTAATAGTTACCTTCTTTCGTAAATTTCGTCGATCAATGTCGAGCAATGTTTGGCAGATATCTTCATTCAGACATATATCTTTTGTCGTATCTTTCTGTCAATTATTATGTGATCTTGGTTTGTTTGATTTTTTTATATCCTCCATACCCCAAAAGGGGAAAAAGAAAAAGAAAATCTTGAAATCTTGATTTTGCTCCCTATGATCTTTGTTATAGTTCTTCTGCATTTTGTGTACATGTATCATTCACATGTTCCCGCGCTGGACCCGAGAACAGAAGGTCGCAGAATCGAATCTGGACATGACTGAAATATGAACAGCCTTCGGACGCTTGTTTGTTTGTTTGTCTGTCTGTCTGCTTTATTTTATATTTGTGTAGGTGTGCGTTGTTTTGTATATGTGTTTGTATCAGTGTTAGTATACACGTAATTGTATCCTACGGGATTGTTTATGTATGTGTGTGACTGTAACCATAATATGTATATGCCTGCAAAGAAAATGAGAAAAAAATATGCAGTATTGTTCAGTGCCCCCGTACTTGAAATGATCCTCTCGATAGACAAAAAAACGCAAAATCTCAAAACACCCACCCACCCACCAACATATATTTCCCCCATGTCCATCCCCCCCCCCTTCTCCTATTGCTGCTTGCACTTAACCGTTTTCAATATAAAAGTTCAGCATGGTTTTGTTCAGGGTGTGACATCCCCTTGATGCACTCTTCAGTGCGTTTAGTGTTTTAGAACGCCATAAAGTCATGTGCAATTTCATAAATGGATCACTACAAGAACCCCTAAAAATCTTGTAGGTATAGATCTACTCACTGTAAACACCTCTCCACAATCAGACACTTGAATCGCAGTAGGATGACATATTCATGACATGGACACGTTAGCACCATAAGTGTGCCTAGCCGCTGAAAAAAAAACCCGGAAAAATCATAAAACATAAATAAGATGACAATAAGAGGAAATGAAGGTTGTAACTAATCCGGTTTGTTGAGAAGAGTTTGGGGTTTTTTTTTGTCGTTTTTGGGTGTGTTGTTTTTTTTTACTTTGTTGGTTATTGTTTTGTTTTGTTTTGTTTTGTTTTTGGTTGCTATGTGGTGGAAAAGGACGTTAAACCCCCAAACACCCACCCACCCACCCTTGTTTTTGGTTGCTATACCGTTGTTGCTCTTATTGTCATTATGTGCTGGTGTTTTTTCTGTTTTCTTTCCTGACTGATTTCCACTTCCTTAAAACAGCTTGAGACATAAACCTTTCCTAACCTTTGCTATACAGGATTCCGGCACAAAACCATCAAGAAACAGTCAAATACGACGAATAAACAGTTACACGAAGACAAACGTTAGGAGCAAACATGAGGACATAAGTTATGCGCTGTAGAATGTCCGCAAGCCTGAATCTACAAGAACGATGACAGTATTGAGTAGGGCAGGCCACACGTTCGGGGTGGGGCAGTCCGCTAGAGGAAACAGTGGGGCATTTACACGTCTTGGGCTGTGCGAAAGGCTGGGGGTGAGGGTGCATGGAGCTGGGTGGTGGGTGGTGGAGAATTATTAATCCCACTGTGAACGTAGTGAATGTTTCCTTTCTCAACGTGCGTCGTGTTTTCTTGTTTTCCAAAGACTAGATAATCAATACCTTTTTTTTTTGTTTTTTGTTTCCTGTGTATACTTGCTTAATATGGTCAGTTGTTGTTGTTGTTGTTGTTGTTGATGTTGTTGTTGCTGCTGCTGCTGCTGCTGCTGCTGCTGATGATGATGATGGTGATGATGATGATGACGACGACGACGACGACGATGATGATGATGATGGTGGCTTTGTTGTTGCTGTCGCTGATGTTTTTGTCTTGAAGACAAGATCTTTTGCAACTCTGCAGCATGTTTGCCGGTTTCAGTCTTGGTTTCAATACGCAGTGAACAATTACAAACGAGTAAGCTCTAACCAAGAAACAGTAAGGCAAATACCACCACTGGGCACCAAAACAAGAAACACAGTGTCCCCTACGCATTCAAGTGCACGGCTGTTAGACCCTTTTCCTTGTCAGATTTTCTCCAGCATGGCCTCTTAAACGTGACTATACACCATACCGCGTAGCACTGGCTACCAAGTACCCAAGTCTTCGTATGCTTCCGTTGTCATGCAAGGCGGAAGCGAACTCCTGTGCCCAGCTATGCCCCTTAAGTAGATGAACATCGAAACCCATCCACAACAAGCACCGTACTTCAGCGAAAGTTAAACACAGATCTCGAAAGAGAGTAGAGAGGAAGACTTGAGATATTGATCGCTGTGATAAAGCCCTCCCAGGTAATTGGTTTTCTGATACAGCTAAAGTTCTTGGAGGAGAGTTTCGCCCCCTCGAACCTTGTAGCAGTGTCCGGTCCTAGTCAACAAAATCTCCATGCTTTACGACGGCTCTCTTACCCGCTGTAACACCTTGATCTTCAATGGAGTGCTGGTCTTGAGAGGGGGGAGGTCCTTGGTATCTCGGCCAGGCTTACCGCCGCAAAACTGACCAAATGCGCTGACGTATTAAAGGACCCTGTTGGAAATCCATTGTTTTCGAGAAGGTTGTCCGGTTCTGGCTGAGTATCAGAAGTGGCCTCCTCACCGGCCCCGCGATAAAAGTCGAGAACCGTGAGCTTTAAAATGTCCAGTGGTGAGAGTGCCTGAACACACGTCTATGGTCATCCGGAAAAGGGGCTTAGGCGGCATGGATCTGACGGGCGCTTATGTCCTTTTGCCAGATAACCATTACACATTCTGGCTTTTTTTCGTGGGTACCCAAATCGAACGGCGTAAAATGGGAGAATTAACAACCACGTAAGCTTCCGAAAGCGGAGGCATTGCACTTATGCACCATGAAGTACTTTTGCATGAGCGATTGTGGTGTTCATGCCTCGATCTGCTCGCAGAGTGGCCATATCTCACCGCCTAAAAAGTGTGTGTTCTCGATTCGGGCTACATTGTGTACACTCTGGACACCCCTGTTTGTAGAGCATTGCGGAGTTGAAATCACAGGATCTGTGAAACGTTGCCGCTGTTCGACGCATCCAGAGCCACAGGGATTTCATGGATTTCGGGGATTTTGATACGCGGGGCAGATGTCCATTTGGTATTTGTTGATTTTACTGTCTTTGGTATTTTCTCTTTAAACTGAGGGATTTCGATGTGGTGTGATGTGGTGGGGCGGTGAGGTCAGGTCAAGAGATAGTGATGCCAGTCAGTCAGTCAGTCAGCTAGTTAGTCAGTCAGTCAGTCTGTCACGTTTGTCATCAGTACGGGATTTGATTTCCTTGTCACAAAGCCTACCACACACCTACTATTGTCCATACAAAATACTTGCAAAGACGATACTGAACACACACACACACACACACACACACACACACACACACACACACACACACACACACAGAGAGAGAGAGAGAGAGAGAGAGAGAGAGAGAGAGAGAGAGAGAGAACGAACGAACGAACGAATCTTTATTTTACAACGGTAAGAAAGGTGTTGGTCGTCAGACCAATTTTCAACCTTGCCGTTGCTGATACTACTCAAGAAATGTTAAAAAAAAAAAAAAAAAAACAGAGAGAGAGCATTTGAATTATATAAAGCATACTTTAAGTTTTGTAACTCGTTCTTGTTACGAAAATCGAAAACTGACATAAATTTTCCCTCGGAACAACATACTGTTCGGGTAACAACTAACCACACATTTTTCCTGATTTCCGAGCTTTGCTCAGGAATTTGCTGCTCGCCACGATCGAGGGAGCAGCAGTTATAAGTTTTATCGGTGACGTGCAATAAAACCTCCCTTTCCCCCATATTTTTCTCCCGGGACTTCCCACTTCAGTTTAAAAGCTTTCCTCTCTGCACCTTGTACTCAGAGCCATAAACCCGTACACAGCAAATCATCGTCTGCTCACATCTCTTAACTGCTATCGCGCAATTTATTGCACCAGTCTCCAGTTTAAACACTTGCCCCTGATCTCTGCTTGCTCTCCCGTTAAAACTGGACAACCGGCTTTGGGGAGCGTGTACGGAAGACGATAACTTTGGTGGTCACAGGATGGGACGGTAAGGGATGTGGGGATTGAAAGGGGGGGGGGGAGGAAGAGAGGGGAGTGGTCAAGGAATGGGGTGGTTCAATGGTGAGAAGGAGGGGGAGGAGTCAGGGGATGATAAGATGTTGGGCAGAGATGATGTGCTCAGATTAGGGCTACCCTAAACCGTTTAGCGCCAACCAGCGGTGATCGCTGTTGATGGTCATGACTGATGATGATAATGATGACGGTCATGATGAATTGATATAGGGCACGGGACACCCCACAAAACTACACGTATCTAGTTATAGCTTTGTGCTCCACCCTAACAGAGTGTTCATGGCGCTTAGGTAGAAATTTTGAAGTATTTTGCTGAAAGTGTGTATAGTTACCTTAAAAGGTGTTTCCACAGACACAACACTCCTAAATGAATATTTCAATAAATAAATAAATAAATATTCGTCTTGCTAATATAATTCATTTTGATGACCGTGCTTATAGGTGACGCCATCACTTCGTAGATACTGTCCAGTGACACATTAACTCAATTCCTACCAAGTAAGTTTGGGGTTGTGTACCAGTGGCCTCACTTAAATCACCATAATTAATTTACATCTGTATGGATTTAAATATGGCTCGGTGGGAGTGTTGCACTTTTATAATACTCGTGTTTGCTGCAATAAAAATCGTCAAGGAACCTGCCTGAGTTTCGTATACAGTGCCAACACCGAAAAAGAGTCAAAAACATGGGATACTCGTGCGCGGTACGGAATGTGTTAAAGTGTGTTAATGGTTGGCGTAAGTTTCGCAATCACTTCGTAATAAATGGTTTATGTTGATGGTAATTGTGTATTTATGAGTGACATATGATTTGCATGCCAGACTACAGGCCAAACTGCCAATATAAATGTCAGATATGATTATATAAACCTGAAAAATCTGGGTCAACATGACATCCAACTTTATGTTGAAAAAAACTAAAACACTTTGTTGTGACTTAGAATTTCTTTGAGACCTCTTCCCCCTGTCTCATATAAGACATCTGCCATTAAGTCCAAACTGATCTGAAAAGACAAAATAAATTATTTAAAAAAACGAAACAGTAAACTGGTGAACGTCACCTGCTCAGTTTGGGCAGTGCAGTATGGGCCAAACATTTTTATCAAGGCGACATAAGACACGAATATTGCTCATAAATTCCTCTGCATCCCACACAGGAAAAATCTGTGTTTGGCCACTCTTAAAACACTCGACGGTTACATATTACCAAAAAAGATTAAAAATATTTAAACCACGCTCCTGGTCCAGGGTTTTTTGTCATCAATATCCTCCTCCCAGGGCACAACATGCATTAAATACCACATTGTTTGAGACCCGGGAGAGGAAGAGGGGATGAGGAAGGTGGGGGGGGGATATGGAGGAGGGGTGGTGGAGGGTTGGAGGTTGCGAACTGTGGCAGCTGAGACCAGGCGGCGGTGTGTTTGTTAGGTGCTGTTCTGGAATGGTGTCAAATTTTGAAACTGCACACGCGAAGACTGTCATCTGTAGCAGATGGTACATGTACTGGAATATGCCACGGTGAAACTGTGAGAGCAGAGGGGAAAGTGGGTGGGTGGGTGTTTCTGGGTTTAACGTCCTTTTTCACCACATACGGGTGATATCAAAGACGGGGCAACGATTTAAAAGCCAGCACAAATATTTGACCTCAGCCGGGATTCGAACTCATGAGCCGAGCTTTGAAAGTCCAACGCTCTACCATTCGGCCACCCCGGCTTCCGGTGAGAGCAGAGGCCAAATCTGAGGAAAGAAAAGGTTTTGTGCGGTGCCACAGTGTTGTTCTGTTGTTGTTGTTGTTGTTTGTTTGTTTGTTTGGGTTTTTTGTGTTGTTGCTGGTGGTGGTGTTTTGTTTTGTTTTATGTTGTTGTTGTTGTTGTTGTTGTTTGGGGGATTGGTGTGTTTGTTGTTGTTGTTTTTGTTGTCGACCTACATGCATGGCCTGCGACATCTCCGGGTTAAATGGAATGTTTAGAGTGCACACTTGATATGCAAGCTTGTGTACACGAAGCTGATACAGACACCGAAAATGAGTCTGCACTCATTCTGTCTTAGAAAAGCCCCAGCCAAATTCCTGCCACAGAGGCGATTTGAACCCTGTGCTTGATAATCCGCGAGACGAATTCTTAACCACTGGGCCAAATCTCCTTTGTCCCTTGGAAACATGTGTATCCAGTTTCTTTGAATGTGCTTCCCAAACAACATGACCGAGCATTTTGTCCAGCAAATATAGAGTGTGATTCAAAATTGGACGGCACTGAGAGTGAATTATAACAGGGTAAGCTTATAAACGATCCGGCGACAGTTTGTGCCTGGCCGCCATATCTGTTTTACCCCGGGTGAAAACCAAGCAAACAAGTTAAGTCCCCTGTTTGACACTCCTCTTCATGCGGGCCCGTCACGTCGGCAGCGTATGATATACGACGGGTCCTCGATAGTACACGGGTAAGCGGATAATGACTCCCATAATGACGTGATACACGGTAATGATCGACCCTCGGAGCAAGGACGGTAACTGCTCCAGATACAGAGTTGTCTATATTGCCTACATCGTGCGATTTACCGTAGGAGGAAATGAGACCCATTAAACTCCCTCTTGTAAACGCGTCTGCGAGTGTGATGGTACTTATTTGGGATCCCGAGTGCTTGATAGCGAATAACTGTACAATAAAGCCATTGCACTGGGTGGAGAACATACATACAACCACTGAGGGAATAACCTAGGGTTGTTCTTTGTAGGACTTCTGGCTGCAAGACACCTCTTCCTGGCGTCACCTCATTCTGAATTATCAAACGTAACTGCTTGTTGTAAAAGTGTTCAGACAACACTTCGGTTGTGTGTAAGCAAATGTTTTTTTTTTGTTTTTTTTTTCTGCCCCAACTCTTTTTGCCAGCTCCAGTGGTGTTCCTCCCAGGTCATGGGTGGAATCCACTGAGGGCTCGAAGGCTGGGGCAATTTTTTTTTTATTATGCACGATGATGGAGATGAGGATGATGGTAAGATGATGCTATGGAGGTCCATGTGGTTTGGGACTGCGGGACAGGGCCGCATTCCACGCTTCCTGTCATAAATATCCCGGCGTTCACCAGGCCCGGGAACTACGGCACCTGCGGTGCCGGCCGTGTAATCATCCACATCATAAGACGTGTCATACCAAGGAAAGCACCCCCAAAGTCGCACCCGTGAAGTGGGTGAAGCTCGGCTGTGTGGCAACAGCCTCCCCATCGGGCCCATAGCACACCCGCTCTGGGTAGGAGCCGACCTAGGTAGGAAAAATCCCGCTTGTCTCGGCTGGGATTCGAACCCGGGTCTCCCGGTCCATGGTCCGAAGTGCTAACCACTACACTACGGGGGCCGGTTGTGTAAGCAAATGTTAGAAAACAATGGACAAACAGGGTG
>JACVVK020000005.1:3245000-3410000 GCA_018292915.2 Batillaria attramentaria | reverse complement strand
ACTGGTGGGGAAATCCCACTCACAATTAACCTCTTTACGGCAGAATCCACTTATTGTCCGCCACAACTGGCGAGAGGGTGAGAGCAAACTGTTTAAAATCGTAGTGCATTGTTTAGGCTCCCTCTCCTTTCTGTTGCCCTTCGTTTGTCCAAAACACCTCCGGGGGCTCGTAATCTTCGTGTTGATGTTATTGTCATCAAGCGGGCAATCAGACCATACAAGAGTTTTTCCCCAGCACTGCCTGCGCCAGACCAATCGATCTGTTGAACGGGTACCAAGGTTTGATACTCAACTGCAGAGGTATCATGGCAGAGATCGTAGTAACACTCGTACAAGGAGTTTTCGCTCCACAGCGTGTTCTGTCTTGTTGCAGGTTGATTGTATTGACTACTGACTTGGAGTGACTTGGTATGGTTGAAGGCTGGTTGGATGGTTGCTTGGCTGCAGGTGTAAGGTCTACATTCGCTGTCCAAGGGTGATATCAGAGACGGGGCAGCGGAGGGGTTGTCAGCACAAACGTTGATTTAAACGTTTATTGCAATGGAGGTTGTTGGCAACGATACGTGTAGTAAGCATGAAGAAGAAGCTTATGTTTATGTTCAGGATGGAACAAATACATGGTGACAATACTGCAGGCTAAATCAATCAAATCAGACTGAAACAGAGAGAGACAGAGAGGTGCTATGTATACTCACAACGTGTGAAACAGCACAAACGTTTGGTCACAGAAAATTAGATTTAAAATGATGTGAGTTTGAAGTTTACGGGGACTAATCTTTCTGGACTTCATTGTTGCATGCCATGTAAACTGGTATTACAGTGATATGGTACACGTGTGTACGTGTTAAACCCCTTCCTACTGGAACTTCCAGTAGATATCATTGATACTTGCAATGTTGTCATGTGCAGCCCATCTCCTGGCATATTCACTCGCTCATTTTCAATGATTCTTCATGCAAGTGGATACAATTGCCTGTTGTATCGAGAGCACGTACCACCGGAATGTCCCAGTCAAGGGATTGATGGTAATCTTTATCCTTATTGTCTGTGTTTGCTATTCTATACATCCACAAAGTCTGGGCTAATACGGCGATGGGAAAACCTTTCGCACATTTTTATATCTAATTACAGACTATGCAACACGACCTTCATCCCTGCCTCAAACAGAAGACGACGAGTAGAAAGACGAGCCGGCTGGCCCTTGGACATGCAGACGACCTCACAGCCTTTCTGGCAGACAAAATCTTACACGGACAAACACCACGACACATACCCATACTGCTGGCCTACAGCCAAGTTGACGCCACTGGGCACCCACCGCTGGACACAGCCAACCTTCCCAATAGACCCTTCACTCTCAAAATGTCTGCCCATTCAAAAATCTCTTCTCCAACTAGTACCGTTTACCGACTGATCCTCTTTCACAAAAGTAAGTAGGGGCTGACTCGAGTGGGTCGTGTAAACTATTTCTCTTCCGCTAACAGCGTGCTCGCCTCCCTCGTTACGAGTATTTCCGACCGTTGGCCAAACACTCCTCGTAGTGCCGTCCCGGACCTTGTAACCGAATCCGATATCCTATTGTGGAGAAGAGGTTTAAGGGACCGTACTGGACAAATGGGAAGTCAAGTCCTTCTGCGTGATGCGTAGTGAGTTAGTTCTGCTTCGTCATTCTACTATCTACGAGCCGGAAGTGTGGCTGTCTCGTCCTGACTGTTATATGGGAAAAAAAAATAATGATGATAATGATTGTGTATTGTGTGGACGCTTTACCCAATTTCTTGAACTGGCTCAAAGCGTCGCGAGCTGAACCCAACACGCACGCTCACATGACTCACACGCATTGTCACACACAGTGGACATGAACACATTACAATCACGTAGTGTGAAGAGTCAGCTCAGCTATTCAAGTTTCGGAATTTAGAATTGCATTTATTTTTCAAAATTTGTGGACTGAACATTTCCAAAGCAGAGGGAGGGGGGAGCCGGAGTACCCGGAGAGAACACTCGACAATCGACCCGAATAAACGGTGCCACGTACTAGAAGGAAAAAATATTCGCTCCGAGTGGGACTCGAACCTGACCTCTCGCATTGGCGGCGAAGTCTCTTAACCACTAGACCACAGACCGTCCCAAGAGGAGAATAAGATAGTTTCCCCCTTAAATTACAGAGTACAAGGAAAGTCATGAAATACCTTCACTAATTGTACAGATCTACCACTCACCATCTTCTGCAAAAAGGGCCTATTAATAAGGGTTAGATGCCGGCTTAGGCCCTTCTTTACTTATGGCAGTAGATCAACTGTACTTGCACAGTTTGAGCTAAGCTAGCACCGTCTGTAAGCTAGCACCGTCTGTACCCCGTATAGACTACAATCTGCTTCTTTTCTTGGCGTAACATTGACCGGTCTTGAAATCCACGCTATTCACATATAAAACTATTTTCAAATCGAGAAAGGTTAGACGCAGATCCACGCCGTTCACCATACCGCACTTTTTTCTGCACTTAACCAGTTACTGCCCCTCCTGTGTGCTTGTGCGTGTGTGGCCTCCCTTGCGCAGAACCCCTCTTCCTCCTCCACCCCACCACTTTGGGCGGGGAGTACACAGCGCCACCCTAACCATTGTCACTCCAGGCCACGTCCAAGTCCAGCGGCAGCGCGGCAGCCGTCAGTGTGCACAGCAACTCCTCGGGCGCTGGTCAAACATGACTTCGGCGTCGCGAGTCACAATTCACGACCGTCGGAAAACCAGCACGCAATGTGGTAAGCGATATGAGGCAAACAACCTTTCCAGCGCCAAGCAAAACCATCGTCGGGGGGCTGATGTCTCCTGCGCTAGACCCCTTGCCCCTTCTAGTCTTTCTCTTGCCGAGTCTCCGGTCTGTATTAAGCCAGGAGCCCGACTTGAATAAATTTGTCTCGGCCGGGCCCTTACTAGATTGCAGTGGCGGCCTGATCTGAAAACACACTGATTGAGATTTCGGCGTGTGAATGAATTCAAACACTGAGGCGGGGAGTTAGGGGAGAGAGCACATTCTCCGTTCAGGAAGAGCGCTGCATCTCGCCATCCACAAGATGCCTCTGCGGACAGACGAGACGCTGGAGAACAAGCACATCGACCTCCCTCTCAAAGACTCGTCAGCCATCCTCCGTAGTAGTTGTTTTTGTTGTTGTTGAGGGTTTTGTTGTTTTGTTTTGTTTATTGTTGTTCTTGTTTTTTCTGTTGTTGTTGTTGTTGTTGTTCTTGTTTTAATTTCTGGGGGAACCTGGATAGCCGAATGGTAGAGCGTTGGACTTTCAATGCTCGGATCGAATCCCGGCTTGGGCCAAATTATTGTGCTGGCCTTTTTCTCGTTGCCCCCGTCTTTGATATCACCCAAACGTGGTGGAAAAGGACGTTAAACTCCCAAACACCCCCACCCACCCTTTTATTTCCTGTTGTTGTTGATGTACGTGTTCGTCCTAGATCTTACCAGTCACAACTGCCATCATGAAAAGCTATAAACAGATGCGTGCGGACCATAACGACTGTGCTGCATTGTACTTGAAGCCAAACTGTGGACCTCTCTTCCGAGTCAGTAAAGCAGGCAGTCATCATCACCCCATTCCGGAAGAGACTGAAGACTCATCTCTTCAGTGCATCACCCCAGTGATCGTCTACACTTTTTTTCCACTATATTTCTTTTAAAAACCCCTCTTTAAGCGCCGTGAGCCCTCAGGGTGGAGCCGTGCGCTATACCAAGTCATCATCATCATCATCCTCATCATCATCAATAGTATTTTTAAAAATCTGCGTTGCCCATGCCCAAAACGTGTAAGTGTGAACGCGGTATGCTTATATTCAACAAACAAATACTGCTCTGCGCACGGGAAAAGCCCGTAATTATGCGCTGAACCCCCTTTATCGTGGAGTCTCCTCGGTGTCACTCGTCAAGCACAGTGTACCCCTGTTGGTCTTCACGGTATGGTTGCTGCTAGCCCTACCCACCTACCGTCTTTCACCTACCGTGTTTCTGCGGACTGTCTTCGACTGCCTTCACATGCCTGCACTGTGACTCCTGAGTGCTCTCAATCCGCAGAATGATTGTATGAAGGGACAGACACAATACTTCTCCTACACTGGAGAATTAGGAGTACCAGGCCTAAAGCGAGCAAACGCCAAAAAGGAAAGGAGAGCCTAGATGGCTCTTTCCGTGGTCCCCCCATGAACGAAGACGCGGCCAGCGCGAGAGGGCGCGATTGTGTTTGGCGGGTTAATTAGAAGAATTAAGGCGGAGGGCGCATCTCCATGAAAATACGGATCGCGCCGTCAGCGCCACCTACAATGTCGGGAGGGGCGATAATGGACGGTGACGGCAGCTAATGGTGACTGGAGTTTACCGTGCATGGACACAAGCTTGGCCGGCGGGAGAACCTCATTCAGCGCTGTCAGAGGAGCCTCAGCGCGTAGTGCCCCTGACTTCAAGAAGTCAATAATCTTCTGGTCGGCCCTTCTTTCTCGTTCTTTGCTGTGTGAACGGTGTTGAAACGGTGCTTTTTGCTGGACAGTGTTCGTCTCAAGAAAGTTGGCGCGTAATTGTATAGTTGTACTTAAGTAAACTGCACTTTCAAGACACTGTTTTTCGAACGTTTGTTATGGTCAATGTTGGGAGCCAGGATAGCCTAATGGTAGAGCGTTGGACTCCCAATGCTCGGGTCGTGTGTTCGAATCCCGGCTGGGCCATATTTGTGCTGGCCTTTTTTTTTTTTTTCCTTCTTTTTTTTTTCTCGATCACCCATACGTGGTGGAAAAGGACGTAAAGCTCCCAAACACCCACCCACTCTCATGGTCGATGTAAGGCATAATCAAAGAGACAGGAATTGTGTATTTATAGCTTCATAAGAGGGAAACTATTGACAGTTGGGCATGGCTATTTTGTGAAAAGGTTGGTTCCCGAGACTTCTGCCTGCATGTGCGTCCATGCAAAATAGAGCTCTGTAAATTGCATGAAGCCCGATGTTTTCATTAAGCACAAAGTTTACACGCCATCAAAAGCAACAACCAGTCCACTGGCCCGAAACATACTTTCATTGACTAAAACCCCAATCCTCTCTCTTTATGTTTCGTTCCGAGACATAATTATATAAACATCTAGATAGGTCTGTGGTCTCTTCTGAAACCAGTATGAAACCAAAACGCCTTAACCAGAACTGCCTCGCTGAAAATCCGAACTCTGCCATCTGACTCTCATCACTACAAGCACGACGTCCACCTCCTCTAAAATAAAGAGTTCCTCTCGAGCGTTCGCGAGGCGATGAAGGAGACCCTCTTGCATGTCCAAACACAGCCAGGAAAGCCTCTTCGACCATTGGCACCCATGTTGGTAGCGCGATTAGCAGCGCCGCACCGCGCGAGGCTATCCATGAGGAACTCCTTATTTGGAAGGGCGCGTGAAGTTGGGGTTGTCATTGGAGGAGAGATGGATGCCAGAGTTTTGGTTACCGGGACTTCACCCGGACTCCACCCGGGCCGATTAGCAGGTGGTTCCGGAGTAATGGGTTTGTTTTGAAAAAAAAAAAAAAAACCTAGTTGGAATCGGAGCGTAGGAATATGTCAGGGGTGTTACAGGTTGGTGTGTTTCTGTTTGGCTTTGTTTGTATGTTTTCTTGAAGTGTGTGTGTGTGTGTGTGTGTGTGTGTGTGTGTGTGTGTGTGTGTGTGTGTGTGTGTGTGTACAGGGCGGCCGATTTAGTGGGTTTTTTAAAAAAATATTTTAGTCATATCATTTAGTTTTTTTTGTTTTTTTTTTGAAAGTGGTGTTTCGTGGTTTTTGTTTCCCTCTCTTTTCCACATAAAGTGAGGCTGAGAGAGGAGAACGTGAAAGTTTTTGGGTTTTTTTAATCCATGGGGTGGAGGGGACGGGCGGGGAGGAGGCGACAAGCTGGTGGCAGAAGCGCCAGTCACTCTCACACCTTTCTCTTCTTATCATTATTGACTCTCCTAATTACTGTGCATGCTTAAATGAATGACGTCTGTGATAAACTGGTTTGTCAGACCATTTATCAGTGGCATTAGAACGATCACACACGTGTGAAAGTTTCTTTCAGATTAGCTGAAGACTCAGCGAAATTTTACACTTTTTAAGCTATTCCTGATATCTTGAATATGCGGAGAACAACACCCCAGTCCCCAGACCCATTTACTATTCCTCTCCTTTTCCTTTTGGGTTGTTTTCACCACACACTCTACGGTAGAGAACAAGAACAAGAACCTTTATTTTACAACGGTGGAAGTTACAGGCATATTCATACCAATTTTGAAACTTGCCGTTGCTACACTACATGGACTAAACCTATTGTCAACAAAAGAAAAATAAAAGACAGAAAGAGAGAGAGAGAGAGTTCAGTGTTGTTTAGGGACTGATCAAACACCAGTACATTGTTGACTATGCCACGCTATTCAGGAGACTTTTGTTCCGGCCATTTTCACCACAATTTCTCATAATTATGACCAATAACTTTTCTCAGCTCAGAAATGATGTGACTTCAACTATAACGGACAGGTGTAAATGTGAGCTAAGGACGACACCACGGGGTGGGGGGGGGGAGGGAGTAATCTCGCCACGTGAAGTACGAGGAGCACGGTCATGGACGAGGATGGCCCGTCCAAATAGTGCCAGACAGGTGCGAGTGTTCAAGGCCATGCGAGGTAACGCACACTGCCTCGCACTCAATGGACGTTGCCTCAATACTTTCTCAATGAAAATCACAGACAAATCATAATCCTTCATGTCACGTGGGGGGAGCCGGGATAACCGAATGACAGAGCGTTGGTTTCTCAATGGTCGGGTCGTGAGTTCGAATCCCCGCTGAGGCCAAACATTTGTGCTGACCTTTTTGTCAGTCGTTGCCCCGTCTTTGATATCACCCTTACGTGGTGGAAAAGGACGTTAAACTCCCAAACAAAAACCCATAGACCCCATCCTCAGGTCACGTGGTTATCCCCCGCGGAACTGACTTCGAAATGTGCATGTAAGACTCATGTCACACGGGAGATTTTTTTTCGCTCGATCAAGCATGAAGAACAGCTCAAAACACGTTCCGGAAAAATAAGGGCAAATGCATGTTGCAGCCGCGTGTCACACGAGAAACACGGACAAAAAACACCATGTTCGTTATTTGTTCGGACCAATAACACTCCCGTGTGACATCGGCCTACCTATTCTACAGGAACGGAACTGTAAGTATACCGCGAATCCAATCAGTTCCGCTCGCTTCTGTGTATGTGCACTACAGTACTACCAGTACAGAACTACCATCAAAGGACAAAGGGGCCAAAATGTTTATCAGATCAATGGCACTTAAAGATCTAAGCTCCCAACAAAAAGCTTTCCGAAGTGTGAAAAAAAAATTACAGACCATGCAAGCACAGTCAACTCTGTCACAGTTGCAGAGTTTTCAGCGTCCCTGAAACCCTAACAAAAGCCAAGGGCAGCCTGATTCACAGCTCAGTTTGCGTTTTGACACTGAGCGAGAAAAATCGTGCAGCTGTCAACATCACGGCGCTGGACACTGTCGCGATGTGTCTCGCTCACTGACCAAAAGCCAAATAATGCCACGGCAAACTCGTGCTCTGGTCTTATAAGGGTCTCCGAAGCGCTGAAAACTCTGCAACCTTGACAGAGTTTTCTGTGCTTGTACGGTCGACTCTGTAAAAAAAAAATTCACACTTCGGAAAGCTCTTTGCTGGGAGCTTAGATCTAAACACCAAATGACTGTAGTTGACAGTACACTAGAGTGAAAATAATTCAAATCCCAACTACTTGACATCGGTCTGCAGGTCTAGCCTCTGCCTTTCGAGAGTAATAATGTAGACACTCTTCCGCTATGGCTTACTAACGCGCCGCGACTCTTTCAGAGTGGGCATTTATCATGTACAAAGATTCTTCGAAAGTCCTCCATTTGATCGCAAGAATCGCGACACTAGAGAACCACGGAGCGGAGAGTCAAAGGGAGAGCGACAGGAGGCCAGGGCTGGTATGCTGTCACTCTGTAGAGATCATGAGGCAAGAGCTCTTTCGTGTTGAAGATAGCTGACATAGAAGAGCTCTTTGAGGGCGAAGTTAGTTAAGGTGCTGGAGCGTACGCACAAGAGTGGTGGTGGTGGTGGTGGTGTGTGTGTGTGTGTGTGTGTGTGTGTTTGGTGTTTGGGAGTTTAACATCCTTCTCCACAACGTCAGGGTGATATCAAAGACGGGGCAACGAGAAAAAGTATAGCACAAATATTTGACCCCGGCCGGGATTCAAACTCACGACCCAAACATTGAGAATCCAACGCTATACCATTCGGCTATCGTTTGGTGTGTGTGTGTGTGTGTGTGTGTGTGTGTGTGTGTGGAGGGGATATGGGTACTCTACTGTCCGGCTGTGTGGAAAGCTATTCGTTTACTCTTTAATACAAAAAAAAAAGTTGACGCTAACCCTGTCTCCGTATTGCAAAGCGCCCGAGCAGCTCCTCGGGTGGTGAAGTGCCCTGTAGAGTAGCCGTGAAGTGGAGGGGCCTTTAAGAAAAGAGAGGAGGGGAGTAAACTTTCCCAGTTTGATCCTCGTGCCGACCGCTATCGGCTTCCAGACGCTAATGAGCCAATCCACACCTTCTCCGATCACGAGCCGTGTCCCGCTATCAGTGAACCGTTGGGGTTGCGTGCTGAGCCTCGAGACTTTCTCTTCTCGCAGACGTCCGCTTGCTTTAATCCGGAGATAACCCGAAAGACCACGGGTTCAAAACGGGACATGCGATTTCAATTTTCACTGGCAAAGGCCGGGAGAGAGAGAGAGTCAGAGACAGAGACACTGAGAGAGAGAGAGAGAGAGAGAGAGAGAGAGAGAGACTTTACTTTTCAAGGATGAGATAATAGACAAACAGGTTTTTATTACTGTCTGTCCTTGCTACACTAACACACATAAAAATGCTAGTTCGCCAGACAGAGAGAGAGAGAGAGAGAGAGAGAGAGAGAGACTTTAGTTAGCAAGGCAATCAATCAGACAGAAACGTTCAGGGACAGAGAGGGAGCGAGGGGAAAGTTGGGGAAAAGGTGGCGATTCGTTTAATTTATCCATAAATCTCTCTTATCACCAAACTTTCCGTGGCCAAAGCCCATTAAGCAAAGCTAAGCCCGGGCACACGGGGTTCGGGCCACGCCCACGAGCCGTCAATCAATCCACAGGGGGGCGGGGCCGAGACAGCCATGGGCCAACCGCGCTGCTTCGATCAATACTCGCAGCAAATTGAAAGTTAAGCGACCAAAAGTCGCGGAGCTAGAGATATCGGGGTAGGAGCGACACTGAGTGAGAAAGAGAGTGAGTGAGCGCGAGCGATCAAGCACGCTGGTTTAGAAGGAGCGGAGATTTTCCCCCATGTGGAGGGGTATTTCGATAACGGACAAAGCCTGAATGACACAGTCGACTGCCTTCGCTTTATATCGCGACCACCTCGCTAGAGCGCAGTGCGGACGGTACGGCAACTTTTAAAAGCAAGGGCTTTCAGCTGGCGACCGTCTTATCCCTCGAGACTCATCCTGTGCTTTCTGCCCGCCTGGTCGTTCTGGAAGACATATCTTCCAAACCCCCCACCACCCTGCCCCACGAGCATTGCTCGTCTGATGGTCGTGGCCGGTTCCAGCCAACCAGGATTGGCTTTCATCGTCTAGCATCGTTTTCATCCTGTCTGGTGTGTTCTTCCTGATCTTCCGAGTGGCGCGGGACTTTGCGCGTGCGTGGAGTGAGAAGACACGAGCAGGACCGTACGCGCGTGCTCCGTCGTCCATTAGAAATAATTGTCACGCCTTGTGGTGCTGAAAAACTGCGGTTAGACCTTAACAGACTGAAGAAGAAAAAAAAACTGACAGAGAAAAAAATCAGAGAGAGAGAGAGAGAGAGAGAGAGAGAGGAATCAGAAATAGAACGGAACGGACGAGAAGAATAGAACAAGACTCCTCCCTCTTCTGCGGTGCCGTTTCAGCTCTACTCCTCCCCCCTCCCTCCCTCCCTCCATCCATCCATTCCACACCCACCATTCTCCCTGCCCCCACCCCACCCCTCGGGCAGATCCTGTCGTGTGTGTTTGGGTTGAATTTAACTTGGCGTGGAATCGCCTTTTCGAGCTCAGATGGCTGCATCGTTGGAGATGAACAGTGTGAAAGGCAACAGCTTCTCCGTCAAAGATCTTCTGGATCTTCCTGCCGAAGGCAAGGGTGTAGTGTCCTGTGCGTCACCACCGCAAGGGGATGGTTCCCTCGACCTGTCGGCTCCCCGTGGGGTCGGGACGGACCTCTCTGCCGTCAGTCACTTCTACGATGCCAACGAAAACCCTTACACCCGCTGGCTTCAGAACAACGACCACATTCAATATGGACGTAAGTATTGTATATACGTACATACCTCCGTAACTACTGCCGCCTGAGCCTTCTAGATTTATTTGAGGGTTAAGGAGGTTTAAAGAGTTTCTCCAATAAAGAGACTTTTAGCTGTGGTTCTGGCGCGCTCCTTTGGTCTTACCTGTAAAATGGCTGTAGATAAGACTGTCTAAGCAGGGTAAAGTTTCCATCGAAAAGTCGTAAATCGTTGCTGCGTCCCAGAAACATAAACAAAGAAAGAAAAGAAACTTGTACTTACGCACGTAGTTCATAGGGTTGGGAGGACATATGTGTATATGCATCGATTTACACTTATGCCAGAAAGCAGTGAATAAAAATTAACCCCTTCGTGAGTTACCTGTAATCTTCTCGTCAAAATGTTTTTTCTCCTAGTCATTTTCGAAATTGAATATTCGCAGCTTCGCGATATATACACTGCTGCTGAAATTTTGACAGTGTACTAGGACAATAGACAGCCGTAAACACACACACACACACACACACACACACACACACACACACACACACACACACACACACACACACACTGACACAAACGAAGTTATTGCGCATAATGTTACAACAAAACACCAAACGTGTGTAGTCACTGACAAGAAAACACCAGTATAAAGTATCTGAAATCTCTATGCTTAGAACTACGCTTGTAAAACTACCTCAAGTGTGGTCTTTGAAAAAAAAATTCAGTAAGAAATACTTAACAACCTTTTTAGAATGATGCTTGTTAAACCGCCACAAATTTAGCATTTGCTACTGCACCGAAACGCCAGTATGAAGTATATTTTCTTGGAGACTTAATTACATATGGAAATATCCTTGTGAAACCAACACTATAGCGTGGCACTGGACAAGCAAACCGCCAGTATTAAACATATACAATATATCATCTTTATGTTTGTGATGTTCACTTTTGCGTCTCGTTAACAAACGGCACGCGTCACAGCCCGGGCAGCGTTACCATTGATTACACAGTAGAACAATTAAACATCATCACGTTGCGCTAACTGCCGCTTAATGGAGTCTAAACATCGATGCTTCCTGTGATTTTTTTTCCTTTATACATTGTCTCCCTAATGGACCAGTTGCACAGTACCTCAGTATATGAGCCTGGATGGCAAATTTATGGTTGCCAACAGGAGAGGGGAGGAGAAGGGAAAACAGATCAGAATTTGAACAAAAAATAATGATTGTTGGGTGAGGAAAATTTGTAAAGGTATGAAACAGAAAATGCAAATGTAATAGATGATGAACAGTACAACAGTGCAATGTTTTCCTTTAATTATGTGTGATACAATGATCAGTTGCAATATACATGTATTTATAATAATTAATTATACAGGTATGTTCACCACAACAGAGAGAAAAAAAATAAGGAAAAAAGATAATACTTGTAATCAAGAATGAAGAAATCATCAAATCAACAAATTGTACCAGTATGCAAAAAAAAAAAAAAGGAATAAAAGAAGACTACACTTGTCCGTTGGAAATATTTTGGTGTGTTGTCGTAGAGGCGGTTGTTATTATTGTGTATTTGTGTGATTCGAACCTCATCAACATATCGGTTGTTATTGTTATGTATTGTTTGTGATTGTAGCCTCATCAACATAAATTATGCTAATTATAAGGAAGTAAACTATGCAACACGTAGTCATTTCGTGATTGAATCTTAAAGGAAAACTTGTCACCACACGTACGGTGACTATAGGAGATATGCAATAAATAAAACATCAACAGGAAATAGACTTGTAAACATACAATAACAAATCAACAGTGTGTATGTGTCAATACAATTTCAAAAGGTAATAGAAACTTGTAAACATTAAAAAAAAAACACAGATCAATAGCGTGCGTGTACGACTAGGAAACATAAAAAAATACAATTTTTAAGGAAACTTGTAAACATACAATTAAAAACACAAATCAATAGTGTGCGTGTGTGACTGGGAAAAATAAAAAATACAATTTTCAAGAACACTTGTAAACATACAATTTAAAAAGTGTGCGTAGGACACTGAATGACCATTCTCAACAAGTGCTATATAGTTGTGCTCAGTGTGTACGCAGACAGAACACAGGATTTAATGTCGGAAAACTGCCGATAACGACTATTTCCGCGAGACCCCCTTACGCTCTTTCAAGTACGTGAGGATTACGGGTATGGTCTGAACTGTGGAGCACCACATTGGCGTATGATATTTGCCATAAGTAGATATAACTGGTAAGACAGTAATTGTGGACTTTGGCTAATAGTCCTTGTGATTTTAAAGACTGGGGCAACGAGAAAAAGGCCAGTACAAGTTTTTTGCCCCAACCGGGATTCGAACTCACGACCCGAGCATTCACACGTTAAGACTCCGTGGTTGTAACACTCCGTAGAGTAACTTTTCCACAATAGCACTGGTTTTGGTTCATCCACAGAAGTTAGCATTCACCGAGCCATCTGTTTTCAGGAGTGGCTTAAGGTCTCGATACGTATGACAGACATCGTGTGGAAAACGTTTCTTCGAATGTGTTTAATCTGTGCATCATAATACGTCACTGGGGTCACAATATATAGCATTGTGGTGACTCCAATGGCTATTTTCAGAAGATTCGTCGAGTCCCAGCCTGTTCAGGAATTGACCTCGGGTCGTGAGTTCGTATCCCGGCTGGAGCCAAATATTTGTGCTGGCTTTTTCATCGTTGCCCCGTCTTAGATATCACCCGTATGTGGTGGAAAAGGACGTTAAACCCCCAAACACCCACCCACTCAGGAATTGACCGGAGGCTCAAAGGAAGTCGTATTTCTCTAAAAAGTAGATGTCACAAAGTCACGAAAGCGGTCGCAATGGCCAAACGAAACATTGATGTATCTGGCAAACAGCCTTACAGATTCAAAAGCAACAGTTTTCCATCTCAGCGGCGTTACGCTTAACAGCGAGAAAACATTAATAATTTACACTTAGTCCGCTTTCCGTGTTTTATGGTATGGAACAATTTTATGGAAGTGTCGCAAATTGCCAGGATCAATTGGCAAGAGTGCCGGCATGTGCCGTCGCCATCGGATTAAACTATGCTTCGTACCCTTTACTGGTATGAGGAACAATCCTATGCAATGATCAGAATTGCCAGGATCACATGGTAAGAGAAACAGCATGTACCTTTGCCATAGGATTAACATGTATAATGCTATTCATTGAGGAACATTTCAGATATCCATGTGAAATAGTTATGCGGAAATGAGTTCTGTTTCATCGTCTCCTCGGGATTATTTTCAAGTTTGATCCAAGGGATGGAATGTTTGATTTGACTTATAATGTCAAGAGTTTGCTAATTCTATGTTTGGCGTAATCGTCACGTGAGGTGGATTTCCAACTGTTTGTCTTCGTGGCGCGGGTGCATCTGACATGCTTGACAAGCAGTTTAGTGAGGATTATGATCTATTTTTTTAAAAAAGCAGTAGATGATCATGAAAGTAAATTTTCAGGTAGATTGTATTACCTGTTCTTTTTAAGCTATAGTGAATAACTTTTAAGTCCACATTTAAGTCAGTTTGATCGAAGTCAAGTGAACAAATTAACAAGCTTTCTCGGGAGCTTTTCTGCTGATTTAATTTTAATACTTGCTCAGCACAAAAATATGATACAATCTTTAAAACAAGTGGACAGGAAATTAGCTGAGGGAACATAAGTTGGTTGGTTAGTTAGTCATTTTTTTCTTGTTTCTTATTTATTCGTTTAATCATTTATTTATCTATTTATTTTAACATCAAACATTTATGGAAACATTTTGGTTTCATGTAAAAAGAGTGACAGAGGCAATGAAGGAATTATTCAAAATCCTTCGCATGATGTCATTAAACACAGACACAGAAGGCAGGTTTAAAATTTACATACTTTACTTCATGCGTTTTAGACGAACAAAATATTTTAAAGATAAAAATTATCAGGTTCAACCTCTTTTTTTTCCTCCTTTTTGGTTCCTATTGTTTGCTCATGGTCAAATTAGATTTTCACAAAATCCAGGAAAATGATCTGCAGTGCACAATCTCTGATAACAACCCACGCCGGTGTCAGTGCACGAATCAAATTGCGGTCAACAGACGCTGGTGAAAGTCGAGACATTAGCTGATATTGATTCCACAGTTACACAGCGGTCTCTGGCGAGGGTGGTTCCCGCTTTGTTCAGATTAGCTACAGGCGAACACAAAACAATACCGATTTTTAGGGAAGTGATTACATTTACAAAATGGGCGCAGTGTTTACAAGGGCTAGGGAGTATCATGGCGTTGCTAACACGGCCGTTTCGTGATCAGAATAATTATGCGTGGTTTAATGAACCAGAGAGTGATTGTAGTTATCACTATACGTTCACTGGATGGGGTTGGCATTGCAGAGGGTAGAATTCTTTTGTGGGTGCTGTCGATAAAGTAGTGGGGAGGGAATTTGGGAAGGGTTTGGTTGAAATGGCTAATGAAAGTGAGCTTTGCAGCTGAGTGTTCAGGTGACGAACATTAAAAGAAACAAGGACAAGAAGAATATTAATTATTGAGGGATACGTATATAAACGTGAAACTTGAATCTGTAATTTCAACCGGTGTAGTAATGGCACGATAAACTGCAGGTGACTGTATTTCTTTTTTTTTTTTTTTTTTTTTTTTTTGGTTGTTGTTGTTGTTGTTGTTTTTGTGCCGGTTTTCAATAGTTTTATATAGTGGCATATCAACGCGTGTTCGTTACAGACCAACGGCCTAAGCATTAAATAGCTTTAACTGAACTAATTTGAAGAACAAAATACATTGTCACTGAACCCTTTGGGGGAGTGGGGAAGTTTTTAGGTCTTAAAGCCGCGCAAGCAACAAGGACTAATTCGCGGCTATGGAATCCTTCGGATTTAATAAGGCATGTGAATATGAGGCAGAGGTTTTCTGATTATGAGGTGGAGCGCAGAGGACTACTGATAATAATCAAGTGAATGTATTTTAGTTTACTAAGAACCAGAAGCATACACACATGTCTATGTATAACGCAATCTGCAGCGGTCTTGGGCCTAGAGGGGAAGGCTCACACCTTGCGTAATGATGGTCTGAAGTGGCTCCTGTTGTGCAGTGGCTTGATCTTTGTTAACAAATCTTATCATACATTGGGCAAGGGTGGTCAGGCTCGGGCTCTTAAGAGTTAATTAAATTAATAGTTTAATAGTTAATAATGGTAAACCAGCTCTGCGGTCCCCGCTCCCCCATATAATAATAATAATAATGGGTGTTATACAGGCGCTTTACCAAATGTCTCGGATCTCAGCGCCCCGCGAACTGAACCCAACACGCACGCTTGTGTGAATCACATGCATTTCTCTCACACACGTAGGACATCAACACATCACACTCACGTGGTGCGAAGGGTCAGCTCAGCTATTTAAGTTCCACATTTAGAATTGCATTTATTTCTTATTTGAAGCGAACCCCTGATGATTGGCCCGAATGATCTGTGCCCATACTAGAGAGAAAAAAAAATCGATGTCCCAAACTGAATCGAACCGAACCCAGCCAATCACAATGGTGACAGGGTCTTAACCACTGGACCATAGACGTAATGGGGTGGGGGGGGGGGTGAGGCCGTGGATTGGGGTGTTGGGGATATGGGTGAGGGTGGGGTGGGTGTTTAGAACCCACGACCCTAGCAGTGAAACTCCAATGCTCTGCCATTCGGCCACCCCGGCTCCCCGGGTGTGGGCGAACTAAATGGGAAGTGAGGTGAAAACGTAGCCTACTTTTTTTTCTTTTTCTTTTTTTTTGTAATTCCCGTATATTGAATTTACACCTACGAACACCTAAAGAACAACCTGCAAATATGAACACGCGCTCACTACACGAGCGTTTGAGGCGCCTTCCAGCTCCAACCATTACTCCGATCTCATACAGTACACCCGGACCCGCAGTGAAAAGGAAAAGCACGACCCTCCCTCTTGATCTCGACAAAATGACAGTTTGAACACGACCGTCGCGTAACGCAAGGTTCGAGGGGTCACCGTAAACTCTAACTTTCTCTACCGTGCACACTGACAACACAGTCCACAATCTCTTTCAGTTCTCACAAGACTTCAAAGGGTTCGGACAGGGAAAAATGAAAGGGGATGGGAGCGATCCGCTAAGCGAGGAGAGATCGTACATTTTTCGTCAGAACTGGCCCAGCGACAGCAGTATTGCCCGTCTTATCTAAACGACTGCTTTAGCACAGTGTCACGCCGCGAAACGTTGTCACCCAGACCCCCGCCGATCCGCCAGTCCTTCCAGCGTTGCCGAGTGTATTTCTCACATGCGTAAGTAGGACAGTTAACACACTTCGTGCCTTGTACGGGTGTCACACGTTTTGTACTCTTTTTCGGTTTGGGGTGCGTGTGGTGTTTGAGGGTTTAACATCCTTTTCCACCACATAATGGTGATAGCAAAGACTGGGCAACGAGAGAAAGGCCAGCACAAATTAAATTATTCGGCCCCAGCCGGGATTCGAACTTTTCGATTTTGGCCCTGTATGCGAAAATCAGGGAGGAGCTTGCAATGCGAGCTGCGAGACTCCGGCCTGACATGGGAGGAGGCCAAGACCTGCGCCAGGGACAGAGTGAGATGGAGGAGAGCTGTTGAGGCCCTATGCTTCTCTAGGAGCCAAAAGGACTAAACTATGCGAAAATCAGGGAAGATTAAACTGTTCCGTGACGGCTCTTACTGCAGCAAACACGAGTATAATCAAAGTGCAACACTCCAGCTAAGCCAAATTTAAATCCATGCAGACATAAATTAATTATGATTTTTTTTACTGAGGCCACAGGCGCACAATCCCAAACTAACTTGGTAGGAATTGAGTTAATGACGAGCACTGCAATCAACATTTCGCGTCCCTATTAATCAACAAATAAACCTTGATAAATTTAGCGGCACCAAGCAGCTAGGGTTATCCATAAAGCTTTCAACGAAACAAATAGATTTATTCATGATTATAAATCCGTGTTCGCCATGTGTGGTTATTTTCTGCGGTATCTGATTTATCCAGCTACCCAGTGCTTCCGTAACAGTCATCCCAGTACCTTATTTATCGCTCTTGCTATATTTCTTTTTCATTGCTGTATTCTTGTGCTGTCTGGATGCCGTTCGTCCCGCATTTCAAAACTATGCTTGCCCATCACCCCGCACTTTCTACCCCCCCCCCCCCACCCCCTTCCCCTCCACTCCCACCCCTCCCCCTTTCAGACTGACAAACAATTCTGAATGTCTCGAATGTATTTTAGTCTATTTCTCTGTGGCTGTTGGTAGCCATGAGTGCCACTTTCGGCAGTCACGGCCCAGTCTGGTCGCACTCTGGGGACGTGCCTCAGTTACTTCCGTCTGCTATTCCTGGTTTTCTTGCAACGAGAGTTAATCCATTTGGCGAGGGTTTCTGCCCTTGGATGTAGGCCCCACACTGGTACCACTCCTAGAAAAGCCAAATCTCGCACCGGTCACACTGTACTTCCTGCTTTCTCGATAACGGAGACTTTTCTCATAAACGCAAGGGAGTAGTGTGACACAAGCGGTTATAAGTGTCGGACTCGAGATGGGGAGGTAGGAGGTTCGAACCCTGACAGTCGTACAGGCTTAATCTGGGGCCCCTTTTAATATCAGTAAATAAAGATATATGACATACAATTACACTACATAAAAAGCCGACAATG
This sequence comes from Batillaria attramentaria, assembly GCA_018292915.2. Lineage (NCBI taxonomy): Eukaryota > Metazoa > Mollusca > Gastropoda > Batillariidae > Batillaria > Batillaria attramentaria. The sequence goes on along the minus strand of JACVVK020000005.1, from coordinate 3,391,907 downwards.
AAGACGAGTATATAGCACATACATAAAACGAATTACTCAACTGAGATTAACAAAAATACAGCACGTTAATAAAAGCAAGAATGAAGATAAGAATAACGAAAAACTTAAAACTAAGATTTAACATAAGAATAAAATATATGAATGTAAATGCAAGAAAAAAAGATGAATTAAAACCCATGAAAACATTACGAACGTGTATTAGATGCGCAATGCAAGAACGAAGATGAGATCTAAGGAAACGACATAATTATGAGAAGAGATGAGAAGAAAATAAACACATTCATGAATACAAAACAAAACTTGAAATGAGAATACATGTACATCACTCAAACGTAACCCCCCTTACTGTCTCTAAAACAAACGGAAGCAACGGCATAGGATAAGACTAAGCAGGACAAAAAAAAAATCATTCACGGGCACTTGTTGTCAGTTGTTGCGTTGTTCCCGTTTATGATTTACACTAGCAGATGTGTTCCCCCCCCTCCTCTCCCTCCCTCCCTCCCCTCTTCTGACATCACTAACTCCCTACTTGACATAGGAAATAGCCCTCTCAACCGCCTCTCTCACACAGCTACTCTGGGAGGGGATTGTCGAATTAACCAGCACTACGGGAAAGAAGGTCTTATTCAGGTCTGCCTCTTTCACCTCGGCCAAGATTTCACTCTAGGCAAACACACCCTCGTCGTACGCTCAGCTCATCTTCGCTGGAAAGGAAACTTAAAGTTTGCTGAGTCCTGTATGCGGGTTATTGTTATCTCGGTGATCTCTCTCTCTCTCTCTCTCTCTCTCTCTCTCTCTCTGCAGCACGCCTTGCAAGATAGGCAGCAGTGCCTATAAGCTCAATAAAAACGTTTCATCATCATCATCATCATCGTCATCATCAAATCACCTCTCTCTCTCTCTCTCTCTCTCTCTCTCTCTCTCTCTCTCACGTACACCCAACAACAAGAGGTACATTGTACTTATATTTTTTTGCCGGATTATTCCTTCAATTAACATCAGAATCTATTAACATTAAAAAGGGTTTTATTCTGAACAAGACTCTAGGTTCCTGTTACTGTTTTTACGCGCTGAGGTTTCAGTCGTGGTTGCTCACGGTTCAAGCGACAGATTTCCTTAGTAACAAAAGACCGGTATCAATTGTATGTAGAGGAATCGCTCCAGACGAGAAGAGCTACAACTGCCCAAAGTTCTTCTAGTCAGTCTAGTCTTCTGTGTGACAATGCTGTAGCGTGTCGACATCTCTCTGCTCAATGACAGACTGTATGAGTCGGTGACAGTGCGTGCCCCTCAGTGGGACGATGTTAAACCAAGTAAAACAGCTTCAAATGATTTGTGAGGTCAGAGAATTCGGACGGTGAGCTTGTAAAAAAAAAAAAACCAGAAAGCAATAAGTGCATCGGAGACCAGGCCCATGAACTACGGCACCTGCTGTGCTGGCCGTATAATCATCCACATCATGAGATCTGTCATAACAAGGGAAGCACCCTCAAAGTCGCATCCGTGAAGGGGGTGAGTCTCGGCTGTGTGACAACAGCCTTCCCATTTGGCCCGTAGGACAGCCGTTCTGGATAGTAGCCGGAAAATCCCGCTTGCCTCGGCTGGGATTCGAACCCGGGTCTCCCCGGTCCATGATCCAAAATGTGCTAGACACTACACCACGGGTGCTGGTCGCAGTGTATTTCTTGAATAAAGACGTACGTCGGTCTTCGTCAGTCTATTTCTTCTTGCCGCTCGGTCGCCTTCAAAGAACGTTCACTGATCACGTGTTTGATTGCGCTGGTCCTCCAAAACGTAAACTCGGGGGTCTGCAAGCAAGAAACCGAAGGGCGGTGGGCAAGACAGTGGGAGTGGTTTTTGCACGTGGGCTCTCGCCTTTACACTCGTTTCGCCTCCATTCACCCGCAATCCACTTTATTACTCTTCCTTCAATGGACAGGGAGTCGTGTGTTGGAGGGTTGTAGAAATGGAGTGTTTTCCTTGCGAAGTGAATCAATGAATCTTGATCTTACACCGCGGAGGGGACTTTGTGTTCGCGGTGTTTTCGGGGAGTTTCTGAGGGCCGCCCTCAGTAAGGTAGTTTTGTAGGCGATATTAAGACGTTTGTTTACTTACAAAATGCGCCGTAGGGTATCCTTACTCGAGATTTTCTAGAGAGGAGAAAATTAAGGGCCCGAGAAGGAACGAGGTTTTGTGGGAATTTCTTCGTAGCGCCCAAACTAGGTCGTCTTGAAACAGTTTCGGTGAGCCATTGTGTTCTGGTGGTCTATGAACCAAAGTTTGCACCAGAATTGCCTTCAAGCAATGTTGTACGTTCGACAGTTTAGTTTTTGTTGTCACTGTTTGTAGGCTTACAGACACCTGCTAATTTCAAGAGAAGCGAAGAGACGCTGAAATACTTCGGATTTCACAGTTTCCTTTATTGAGTTTGAGAACTGAAACACCAGCCAGATAAAATCAGGCTAAAAAAAAAACCCTAATCCGCTCTTATGATCAATGTCTTTCTTCATACCAAGTCAGTGCATTTATTACAAAGTTTAATCGCAGTTTAAGACATAATTCCTGTATAATATATTGTTAACTGGCATGTGCAGATGTAAGCTTGTACACGGAACACAATACCTCATTGCCATAGACACTCATATATCTTCACTTAGTCACAAAATTACTTCGCATCAGTACACTCACGACATACGAGGTAAACAAAATTTGCAAGACCTAACTACACCAGCCATATGTAGCATATTCTTTCCTAATTCCGTCTCTGAGTTTCCTTCTTTCTTTTTTTTTCTCTTTTTTTTTTTCTCTTTTTTCATTATTTTCTGCCTTCCGCGTTTTTTTACATGTAAACATGTAGTTCATACTGCATCGCACGCGTATCGTTTATCTTTTATGTGCAGTTTTAGCCAAATCAAAAACATTTTACACAGATGAATATTTTCTTTCCTTTTTTTTCACTAAGTGACTTCTCTGTCTGTGTGTGCAGATATGGGACAGCTGAGCCACTCCAGCTCTGTGGGCAGCCCAGGGGAACACAGCGACGCCTCCCAGGCGGACAGCGGCAGTGACGCGGAGCTCTCCCTCAAGAACGGCGACTCTGTCAAACAGGAACCTGGTGACACTAGCGAGAACGAGAAAGGCAAGAACAGTTCAGATTCTCAAAACGGACAATCCGGAAACGGCGAGCCGAACAAGAAGCGGAAGCGCCGCGTCCTGTTCTCAAAAGCGCAGACGTACGAGCTGGAGAGGCGCTTCCGGCAGCAGCGCTACCTGTCGGCGCCGGAGAGAGAGCACCTGGCGTCCATCATCAGGCTGACCCCGGTGCAGGTGAAGATCTGGTTCCAGAACCACCGCTACAAGCTGAAGCGCGCCAGGCAGGAGAAGGGGCTGGCTGACATTAACCCGCTGCCCTCCCCGCGTCGTGTGGCCGTCCCCGTGCTTGTCAAGGACGGGATCCCCTGCCAGAGGACCCCGGTCAACTCCTCCTCGCTGATGAAGTCTCAGGACCCTCTCCAGATGCAGCAGTCGATGAACGGGATGGGCATGTCCATGAACCCGGGGCTGAACGGCGTCAACTCGCTGTCATCCATGCAGGGCTCGTACCAGGGCATGGGCAGCGGCATCAGCTCCACGCTCTCCAACTCCATGAACATGAATATGAACATGAGCTGCTCGTACAGCATGAGCCCCATGAGCTCTATGAACTCCATGAACCACCTGACCGTGCCCAATGTGAACAATATGAACGTGCTGCCCCAGTATAACCACCCGCTCATGCAGCATCAGAGGTGGTGGTGACGTCACGCCCGTCTGTGATGACGTCAACATGCATTGCCCTTGGTGACTGAACACCTTCCCGTCAAATCGCGGCTGGACGGTATCCGTCTCCAGCCCACAGTCCCAAAGATGACATAATCGTAATGTGCACGTCACAGCACCCCCTGTTCTTGATGACGACAGTTTGTTGAAAAATGAACATTTGTGACGTCCAGAGTGGGTCTGGCCCCAGATCTCCGATGTGCTGTTATGATGCTTGTTTCGTCATGAGTTTTAATGCAGATTCCAGTGATAAATGAATACTTTGCACTGTGAAATCGCAGAAAATCGTGGTTCATGCAGCGGCGAAAACTCGAATCTTGTGGATTTCTTGGCTATCGTTTCTGTCGTTCAGATGCGGCATAACGTTGACAGAAAGGTCAGGACCATATGACTAGAAAACGTTGCTCGCAGAACCTTATGAACGCCATGCAGTCTTTGCATCCAGAGAGCCCGGATTTTGATGACGGTTCATGAATATGTATACTTTAATTCGCAGACGAACGTCTCCTGTTAAATTTCGTCGGTCTTTTCGTTGCGGTCATGCGACATGAGGTGCCATTTAGATTGGTCAAACCAAGTCATAGTTCCTCTTTGACCGCCGTTATCAGCGCCCTGAAGCAAACTTAATTTTTGATAGAAAATGCTGTCCATATTTTCAGTTTGGTAATGGAAAAAAAATGTCACCTCAAAGTTCTTTTACAAAGAAGACAAAGTTACTTGGCATGCTGTCCATATTTTTTATGGTAATGGTAAAATAAAGTCATCCAAACAATTTTCTCAAAGTTCTTTTAGGTAAGAGTTCCTGGACAAAGCTACATGATGTGCTGTCCATATTTTTTCTTATGGTGATGGAAAAAATGTCATCCAAACAATTTTCTCCATATTCTGTTAGGTAAGGGTTCCTGTACAAAGTTACTTGACGTGCTGTCCATATTTTCATTATAGTAATGGAAAAATATCATCCAAACAATTTTCTCCATATTCTTAAAGGCAGGAGTTCCAGAACAAAATTACATGGCGTGCTGTGCAGATTACCTTATGCTAACGGAGAAAAAAAAACTTGTCATCCAAACAATTTGTTCCATGTTCTTTTAGGTAAGGGGTCCCGGACAAAGTTATATGTCCGTATTTTCCTTATGGTGACGGGAAAAATGTCATCCAAACAATTACCCTCTTTTTTTTTTTAGGTTACGGTTCCTGTACAAAGTTACATGACGTACTGTCCCTGTGGTAATAGAAAATGACTCCATGAAGTCAAATTCCATTTATTTCGGGTTGACAAAAACTAGTTTATTTTTCACACCTGAAAAAAAATCTGGAATTTAAAACTAAATGTAACGAGACTTGGCAAACGTGGCATCTCGTGTGAACTTCTCAACCAAAAAATGCATATCACTTGAGCTTTGCCGTGAAAAAAGAGCTTTCGCCGAGGAGAGTGTAAATACAGTTCATACATGAGTGGAAACGCGAGAGACTGTGTGTAATATATGCGTGTACAGACAAACAGAGAGAATGGTTAAAAATAGTTACATATCAGGGAGTGTGGGGAGTGTTTGAGGAGTTATTCGTTCGTTGTTTTCGACACAAAAAAAAATCGAAACACCTAGTTAGTTCAGACTCTTGATTTACAATCCTGATTCAAAGAATGTTTTATGTGCCTTCATTGATTTGTGCTCACGTGGAATATTGGTCCCTCTCAGAGCTGTTTGCTCACTCATTCTTGTGTTGGTTCGGTCGGTCGTCTGTTTATTCTGTAAATAGAGCTGTGAGTTAACGACTGTTATTCTGATCACCAGTATTTAAAGGGCAACTTATCGATGATCTCAACCTGCCTGTGACCTGCTCTATAAAGCTGACTTGATTGTAGTCTTCTCACGACTTTTGTTTCTCTCTTTAGTTCGGCTTGGGCCAAATAATTATTTGTGCTGGCTTTTTTCTCGTTGCCCCGTCTTTGGTATCACCTTTACGTGGTTGAAAAGGACGTTAAATTCCCAAACACCCACCCATCCCCCTTCTCTCTTTAGTTCTTGTCTATTGAAAGGGCCTCTCCTAGACTAATTGGACCACGTTGACCAAAATGTCTTTTTAGGGTGTGATTGTAGAAATAGGGGGTTATCCGACACAAGCATAGTTCTAATCAAAAGCATGAGAGATTTTTTTTTTATGAAATGCTTTTGCTCAATCAGACTTGGCGTAAAATAAATTTATGATTGTTTATTGGCTTTTTTTCCCCCACTGCATTCACGCATTTCTGGGTGTGGCTGTTAAAGCAAAGGGTATTTGAAACAATCATAGAACCTGAAAAAAAATTCAGAGGATTGTTTACAGTAATTCCTAAATCTGATGCTATGTGTAAAAATGACCCTTTGTATTTTTCCCAATTTTCTGGGTGTGGTTGTTAAATGCAATGTTTATCAGTACAGTCATAGAACAAAAACAAAAAAATCAGGCGGTATTTTTTAAAGTACTTCTTATCCGACGTGGTTGAAAAGAAAATTATTTTATTATTCCATTTTTTCCCTGCTTTCCCGAGTCGTCCTCTTTTTTTTTTTTTTTTTCTTTCTTTTTTTTTTGTCATTTCCATTATCAAGGAATGCATTTTAAATGCGAAATATGTATCCCTTGATTCTGTTCTCTGATTGTAATTATTATTTGTTCCACACCTGTAACTTATTTCATACTGAAATAAATACGAGAAAATGCGAATGAACGCTCAATTCTTGACAAAATAAAACAAAGTTTACAATGAAACAAATTGTTTGTTTGTTGGTTAGTTCGCAGTGAGAGTCATTGCAGGTTGGTGTCTTTCATTTGTTGTGTGTAGACAAGCGAAGCCTCTCTCTTTCTCTCTCTCTCACACACACACACACACACACACACACACACGCACGCACGCACGCACGCACACAAATGAACAGTGATACTCGAGCAAGGAGTGTTTTTCACATACACACTGATTCTCAAGCACCCGCGAAAAATCGAAATGAAAATGTGCAGCCACCTTTTGTGTGGATGCTCCGAAAAAAGACCACCCTTCCGGTGTTTTGATCACGCATGATTTGCAGTTCTATTTTGTCCAGCAAAACATGTCACGGTCCATGTTGCAGCTGGGTTTTGGGGGAGCTGTTTTCAAAGACAAGAACTGCTTTTAAAACACGTTCTGATTACACGTGCCCATAACACCTCTTTAACGCTTAAACGCCCATGCAAAAATCGCATATTTCCTTGAAATCGTCAGGTCACCAGAAGCCACGTGAAGCCACTTGCGTAATGGTGGCTTGAAATGGCTCCTACTGGTGTGCAGTGGCTTGTTTCTTTTGAACAAGTCTCATCATATAGTGGGCAGGGTTAAGAGTTATTACTGGGTGAAACCACGTGCAAAAAAAAAAAAAATCGAGAGGATTTCTAACTTGTCGGTCGACTTCCTATCTAGAAACAAACAAACCAGTGCAAACCTGATGTTCTGATATCCAGTGCAGATAACGAAGCCTCTCTCTCTCTCTCTCTCTCTTTTTCTCTCTCTCCGGCACACACACACACACATACACACACACACACACACACACACACACACATGCTCGTGAGTGCGCCTGTACGCTCAAAATACTTTATCTTGATGATTAGTACAGCTCTTCATGTGACACAATGTTTACACTTCGCACAAGTGGTCGAACATTCCAATCCTACGACTGTTGTTACACTACTGGAGCGCTCACTGTGGTCGCCGCGTCATCATCGAGTACGCTTCTGTTGGCTTAGAGCCAGCATTACAGCCGTTGTCACTGTCCAGGTGTCTAAGTGGTGTGATGATAGATACCACGACAACTGCTCAGAACGACATGTGAGCATAAAAATGGTAACATTAACCCCTTTAAACTTTATAAATACATTCACAATACAGTGTTATGGTGTATTCGCAAATTTGTACACGTCGCAAAGATGCAGTGGTGTCGTAGTTCTAGAAAAGAAAACCCCTGCACAACAGAAACAACGCCACTCTTTACTTAACACAAACGGCAAAGCATTCTTGCAGGTAATTATGTCTAGCCTGTCTTCGTTGCTTCCTTTTGGGCGTGTACCTGTGGATTCCGGTTCATTAAATCATAGTGGCAGAGTCAAGAAGGGAAGCAGAACTCGCCTCTCTCTGTGTCCGTTTACGGCCACCATCATGATTTGTGAATATACGATACTCACGCACCGCCTTACGAGAGTATGCAAATCACACGCAAGTGACGGCTGGACAAATGGTAATCCATAACAGTTCATTGTCTTTCTGATCTCTTCGCTAATTTGTCTGAACTCTGAATTGTTGTACGGCGGTATGGTTGTGCAACTGACAGAGAGAGCGTTCAATTTTCCTCATACTTTGGGCTTGGCTTTAATCGTAGACAGGTTAAGGGCAATTGGGGGGGAAAAGGTGCCAAGTTAGTAGACACAAAGTGTGCTTTAGCTGTTGAAATATTGCATGACTGTTTTCGATGAAATGAAAGTTTGTAAAAAGGAACAGCAGTCGCTTGAGTAAGGTACATCAGAATGATTTGTTTCTGTCGTTCTTTGTTGGCTAGTTGGCATATTGCTTCTTTCTTCTCCTTTTTTCTTTTTTTACATTTTTAACCCCCCAAAAAAGCCTTCCAGTGCAAAATTTTGGTATTTCTCTTAACACAGATACAGAAACGTTTATTGCCATCTGATAAGTCTCCTGTATTATTATTATTATTATAATTATTATTATTAAATAAAATGACGTCGTAGGAATGGGTCCTGGTGTTGCCATAAACTTTCATTGATTCTTTTCCTTCATTCACTCGTCACAGTCGTTCCCCATGCACAATCTATATACATTTAAAAATACATCCACAATCAATTTCATGTGCTAATTATTGGTTCCTATTTTTATACAGTACTGATGCATTGTGTCCTTGATTAGCCGATGTCATTTTAGTTTGTCTTTATGTATCAGTCAGAGACAGTTAAAGTTTTTGTTCACACTCTTTACCTTTGACTTCTTTTATGGCCCCCTGGCCGAAGACAAATTTGTGTGTAAAAGGACACAATAAAGCTGTTTGAACTTGAACTTGAAATATAATTATTAATAACAGACTAAACCTTGCCGCTAAATACACCACAACATAATTTAATGACACGTGTAACAATGAAGGTTGTTGGGGTGTTTGGGAGTCTAACATCCTTTTCCATCACGTATGGGTGAAATCAAAGACGAGGCAACGAAAAAAACAAATAAACAAACAAACAAAAAACCGCCAGCACAAATATTTGACCCGTGGCAGCAGGGATTCGACCCGAGCATTTAAAGTCCAACGCTCTACCATTCGGCTATCCCGCCTACCCTGTAACAATCAAGAAAGAGGCTCTACTTATTGCGGGTCTAATGAGTGCGCACGCGCGTAAGTTGCTGTCACCTTACGGACAAAACAAGCAAAGTAGGGCCCCCTCCTCGACAAAGGATTAAACGGGATGTAGACCCGCTACACACAACGCAGGTCTGGAGGACAGCTGGACGTATCCGTTGCAGCAGCAACTATCTAATCATCGGTGTCGTCGTACCCGGGGATGGGGCGAGCCCAGCCTGGTCACAATCTACACGATGGTCGTTGTAGAGGTGGAGGATGACTGATAACTGTGATAAACCCTGTACCCCGGGTATCGGGACTGAGCTGTGGAGATGTGATACAGGCCGGGGGGGGGGGGGATAACAGGAAGGAAGAGTTGAGGCGTACGGGTGAAGGGGGGATAGAAGTTGGGTGTGGGGGGTGGGTGGCGTTGGTGATGTGGGTTTATGGGGAATTGAGCGGGACGTGTGTGTGTGTGTGTGTGTGTGTGTGTGTGTGTGTGTGTGTGTGTGTGTGTGTTGGGGGGGGGATATTTTTAAAAGATTTTTTATTCTTTATCCCCGTTTTGGGTGTATGTAGGAATGACCATGACGTATGCTACATAATAATTTCGTTAACACCGTAATTAGAAACAAAACAGACATAAACGGACGGTGTGAGCGTGTGTGTGTGTGTGTGTATGTGGGGGGGGGGGGTCTCTCTTTATATCTGCCTGTGTGTGTCTTTCAAGGATGTAAACGTTTATGTGGTTTTGGTTTAGCAGAAGGTCTGAGTAAGTCAGTATGTGTGTGTGTGTGTGTGTGTGTGTGTGTGTGTGTGTGTGTGTGTGTGTGTGTGTGTGTGTGTGCTGTGTGTGTGTGTGTGTGTGTGTGTGTGTGTGTGTGTGCGCGCGCGCGCGCGACGAAAAGGACATAAACAAAAAATAGGGGGAATAAAGACCCTGAACTACAGCAATAATCTTCTTATTATGTCTTCATTATGTTATCATTTCATTATGTTATGTCTTTATTATGTTTTCACGTCGTCATCATCAAAACTCAGAATCGAACCTCATATCCCCCCCCAACACCCCCCCCCCCCCCCCCCCCCGCACACACACACACACACCTAAAGACCTTTGACCGCTATGCCACTCTTTCCTTTCCTCCCTTCCTGCTGACATACGGGCCACGAGACTGTAGTGGGGACAGTGAGCGCATGATTAGATAAGTGGCGGTAGAAATACAATCTTTTCGCCGTTTCTGGCGGGCCGGCCCAACACGGCGTGCTTGTGTATGCGCCATCAAACTGTCATACTTGCCCGATGATGAATGGCGCTCGATTGCTGCAACTTACGCGCGGGCCAAGAACAGGGCACAGAGGGGGCTGCAATTATCAATTTATTATGGGGCCTGATTTATCAGACTTATTTGTTCTCGTGAGTGAGCGCCGGAAGAGGGGGAGGGGGGGGGGAGAGCATCTTGAGCTTGCTCCGGACGTCGGTCATCTCCCTTTTGCGGGGCGGATATCATCTGGAGCTCTCTCTCTCTCTCTCTCTCTCTGTGTGTGTGTGTGTGTGTGTGTGTGTGTGTGTGTGTGTGTGTGTGTGTGATATCTCTTGTGTACGGTGCGGAATTTCCAAAACGGGTCACTGCAAAATTAATGGCATTGCCTGCCCCCTGTCCTGCTCCAACCGAAAATAAAAGCTACACCCGGAAATACGAAGAAACAATGTAGAACACTTAATAATAATAATAATAATAATAATTATATAGCACCTAACCTTATCTAAGCTCTAGGCAGTCCCAGGAAGTAAATATCTAGAATACTTGGCAGTCTGAGGGAGTGAATAACTAAATAACGACCTAACTCGGGGGAGCCAGGACAGTCGAGCGGTAAAGACTTCAACTTGAAATGCTTGGGTCGTGAGTTCGATTCCCGACTGAGGTCAAATATCTTGTTCTGGCCTAATCCTCGTTGCCCTGTCTGTGTTATCCCCCAATATGGTGGAAAAGGACGTCAGTCCCTCAAACACCCACCCGCCCTTGCAACCTAACTCACACAGTCAACACGAACTACACATAATTCTTCATTAGAGACTTAACATTGCAACATGCAGTGGTCCTCTTACATTCTAAGTGCGCACATTTATTTCCTTTTTTTCACCGCCAGCAGAACTAACCACCACTTCCCACACAAGTTTTCCATTCTCTTTGTTTCACACCAAAAAGCAAGATCGTTTCGACAACGATGAAAATTACCGTCTCACGCGGAGTGTCGGCGGTTACAAAAAGCATTTAGCGGTTAGCGGGGCCGGAGCTGTGATGTCAGGATGCGATGTGTCACGTGATCGGGATGCGCGGCTGATGTGCGCCGTTGAACAGATAGCCGGGTGGCGCTGGCCGTCGCTCCGACTTGCCCCAGAACCGGGATGACACCGGAAGTGGCCTGATGACGCAAAGTGCAGACAGAGGGAAGACAATCGTCCGTGAAACATTGTCTCCCGTTACTATTGGCGGTGCTGCTGCTGACTTATAATGTTCACACAATGCTCTTTACACTTTCCGTGCGTATCCTGTGTGTGGTTACTCAAACTGAGAGAACTGTGAATTTCTGTGTTTTGGATATAGGGAGTAGCGATATTATCATTCAGCACCATTCGTATTGCAAGGAACAGAAGCCACTGAAGGTCTTGCCAGCCCCCAGCCCCCTCCCCTCCCCCTGCTCGCACCACCACTGCCATGCATGTGCATCGGATACACTCAAAAAGTCATAGAATGAGCGTGTGATCAAAATGGATAGCGCAAAATGGATTCCGTATTTTGTGAGTAGACGAGGTAGTTCTGTTAAACACAAATGACATCTACACACAACCTTGTTGTATCTTGTTGTTCACAAATTTACTGTGCAGTCTGAACGACTGAAATGGTTTCATACCATAACACGTTAAGTTGTAGGTGCAAATAACAAAAGCTTAACTGTGCACATAGAAAGGGACATTATTTCACAGCGATGGGGTTTGGGTTGTCTGTCCTGAAGCAACATTAGGATGCGCGGTGAACCAGTGTCGAGATCATCCATCAGTTACAAGGGACACTCAGCATCGGTTTCGGATCATGTATTACAGCAGAGTTCAACTTCTGATAAAGGCAACATAACGTTCATCTGGATCGGCTGCTCGTTTACCAGAACACCGTACTGCGTATCCTAGCTACTGACGATTGGTTGGTTTTGGGGGTGGTTTAACTCCATCCCTACCGAGTACGTGTGGGGTTGTGCAGCAGTAGCCTCACTAAAATAAAAATCATAATTAATTTATGTCTGCGTGGATTTCAATTCGGCTCAGTGCGAGTGTTGCACTGTCTTTGATCCCACTCGTGTTCGCTGCAGTAAGAGCCGCCAAGGAACCGTTCATCTTGCCTGATTTTTGCCTGCAGGGTCCAAACGGAAAACAGGTCAAAACGTGGGATACTCGTGCGCGGTACGAAATGTGCTAAAGTCTGTTTCAGAGAAGAGAAGCAGCCAGAGGAAAAAAAGCCAGTGCAAATTCTGTGCTTCCTTCATCATTAACTTGCTTTACGTCCTATGGCTTTTAGCCCTTAAGGACAAGTTGTTCCTGGCATGTGTCTTTGGCTGCTTGGCTGAGCGAGTGTCTTTGGGGTGGGTACGGGCTGTTTGCTTTGCTTTGGGCAGTGTCGGAGGTTCTCTGCTTGGGCCTCAGATGCCTGGTCTGGGTTGTTTTTCAGTGCCTCGGTCTGTTTCTGTGCTTCCAGCCGGGATACGAACCCAAGACGACAGCATTGCTAGTCCAACGCTTTCACCGCTCGATTGTCAAAATACTGATGTAGGAGATTTAAAGTTGTAATGTCAAATTTCGAAATTCGGTATTCTGCACTTCCCAGATAATTACAGTTTTAAATACTGACTTACTCAGACCTTCTGCGAATCCAAAACCACATAATAACGTTTTCAAGTAGATTACATGAAGGAGAAAAATCGGTCATTTGGACAGCAAAGCGTTATTTAAGGATGAGTTGAGTCAGATTTGCCGTAGCCTCTCATATTTCCGAATGTGCCTTTGTTTCCTCTCTCTCTCTCTCTCTCTCTCTCTCTCTCTCTCTCTCTCTCTCGTATGTGGTGGAAAAGGACGTTAAACCCCCAAACACCCACCCCACCCACATTCTCTCTCTCTCTCTCTCTCTCTCTCTCTCTCTCTGCTCCGGCCAAACACTTGAAATATTTTATCAAGACTGCACAATGGAATGTGTTACCACACCAGCCACTACATTGTTGTTGCGTCGGTGGTTTTTAAATTGGTGTCTTTCTTCGAAAAATAAAAGCCGCCATTCACAATCTTGCATTCTAGGCAAATATCTCTGAAAAACCTCGTCTTTGATATCACCCATAAATGGTGCAAAAGGACGTTTTAACTCCCAAACACCCATCCACCCACCCCTGGAAAATCTCTGGAACACTGTATCAAAACATCACAGAAACCTGTGCGAATTTTGTGCCCGCATGGACCTCACCAAACCATCCTTCCCCCCCCCCCCCCAAAGCCCTGTATCTGCCGGCAGTCAGCACAGAAAGCGATAGCGGCTGTGATGGAGAGGCATCATTTCTCGCTTCACGCACCCCACTAAATGCACTTCCTGCCGCTACCCGGGTGGAGGCGGGTAGCTGTTTGATGCGCCGTCAATAGGACAGTTTGTAGCTCCAAACAAGCGAGTCTAATGGCGTGCGTGGTCAAGTGAGGGGGTTCGCAACGTGTACAGAGTGTTTGTTTGTTGGCTGGTTTGTTTGCTCGGATGGTTTTTGTTGCTGGTGTTGTTGTTACCGGAGAAAAAGAGAAATGTGTAGGATTAACTTGTTTCTATATTTTGTTTAAATCACACAGAAATAGACGCGCAGTTATACAGCATTCCAGTGTTTTCAGAAATATTTACAAAATATGAAAGAAAAAAAAAATAAATAAAACGAGACAGAATGGGATCGGATTTTCTTTTTTATCCTTAATCTCTGACTGCAGCAGCGACATGTCTCTGTCCTTTCCACTTTCGTAAGCTTGTAGTCCTGACATCGATTACACTATTTTACAAGCCGCAAAATAGTCTTTATAGCGTAAAGCCCTCAATAACTAACTAACTTACTTACACTATTCTACTAATCCCTTTGCCGTCTGTAATCGGCCGGCGGTATATGGGTAGGTGTTTGGGAGTATGGGTTATATTAAAGACGGGGCAACGGGATAAAGGTCAGCACAACTATTTGGCCCCAGCAGGGATTCGAACTCACGACACGAGCATTAAAAGTTCAACGCTCTACCATTCGGCTATCCCGGCTCCTCCATAATCGGCCAGTTTGTATTTCGGCGGAAACCACCCAAAATGTAATTTCTTGAAGTAAGTCTAAGTGAAGTAAGTCTGTGTGTATGTGCGTGTGTGGGAAGCCGGGGTGGCCGAATGGTAGAGCGTTGGACTTCCAATGCTCGGGTCGTGAGATCGAATCCCGGCTGGGGCCAAATATTAATTTTGTGCTGGCTTTTTCATCGTTGCCCCGTCTTTGATATCACCTGTATGTGGTGGGAAAGGACGTTAAACTCCCAAACACCCACCCACCCGTGTGTGTGTGTGTGTGTGTGTGTGTGTGTGTGTGTGTGTGTGTGTGTGTGTTGGGGGGGGGAGAGTGTAGGGAGCAGAACGGATTGTATGTGACAACAGTACGGAGCGCTGGCTTCATGTGTGCTTCTCCGCATATTTTCCCAGCCTGCACATTCTCGCACCTGTGTCAGAGCGTCTTTTCGCGCCTCTAATCAGGCGTGCACGTCGTCGTTGGTGTCCCAGACCAGGTGCTCGTCGTTAGCGGTGGTCAATGAAGAAAGTTTCCGGTCCACTGGAGCAGCCTCCAGCCAGCCGTGTCCCAAAAAGAGCAACGAGAGGTCGTCATGGACTGAAGACGTTCACACATGGCTGACTGCCATCTGAAGGGGCACGTTAGAGGGGTCGCGACTCCGCATCATTGAGGAATGGGTGTCCCACTGAGCTACACTTGTGTAGGGATCTGGATGAAGATCTCCGCCAGACCACACCTAGATTCAAGAAACCCATCGTTGGCGTAGTCAGAGTCGTTTTTTGATTTGTTAACTTTGGGGGAAGTGAGAGGTTTGGGTTTGAAAAAAAAAGGGGGGGGGGGTTGTTTTGTTGTTTTTGCTGGGTTTTGTTGTTGTTGTTGTTGTTTTATTCGTTTTTGTGTTTGTTTTGTTTTGTTTTCTGTTTTGCTGTTGCTTTTTTTCGGGGGGGGGGGGGGATGGGGGAGGGGGAGAGTGAACTCACCAAGCACACTGCATAGTTGTTAATCTTGTTCCTTGACTACTTGTGCAGTTTGTCTAGTTCCTAGTTTCTGGGAACCGTATGTGAACTGTTTGAAGAGAACCTTTCAAATTCGAATTGTTAGGCGTCTGAGCTGACGCACTGCTTTGTTCATCATTATCGTTGCAGTATGTATTCTGATAAACGCGCACAAAAGAAAGCGTAAGTTACACACGCATACCGAATAAGATATAAAAAAAATCTGTTGAAAAAGAACGATCATTGTGGTTTTATATCGTAGAGAGATACAAGTTATAATTAAGTGTCCAGTGACTCCACTTATGTTTTCCCGGGGGGGGGGGGGGGGGGCTTTCCCATCAAGCTTTTCAATTTTTTACCGTGATCTGCGTTTTTGCTCTTCGTTTTGTGCTAGAGTCTCTGCGATGTATCGGCAGCTTTCAGTACACCAACACCCCCCGAGCTACCTCTTGACTATCAAACCTCTCGCAATCAGGAAAATTATATGAGAAAATAAAGTCCCATCTCCCGATAAAAATCCTCTCGAGTGCTCGAATATTGGAAAGCAAAAGCATGAACAGCCGCCACTCTTCTCCACTAAAGATGAGAGCAAGGCTTCGCCAAAGAGAAGGCTTTCGCTGAAAAGCAGCACCGGTCAGGCTGGCTCAAGGGAGATTGATTCTTCATGGAGGCAGCTTCGCTCGGTGGCGTTTGGCTCATGTTTGTTGTCATCGTCCGCCTGTTTTTCTTCCATCCGAAGCGGACCAAAGACGGCCTGGCCGGCCATTGTTGAAGAGCATGGGTGTGTGTTTGTTCCCTTGTAGAAGGCAGGATAGGGACGTCCCGTCTTCTATTGTTTTCTTGTGTTGTTTTACGGAGACCGAGGTTTCTGCGGTGAAGTCGTTTTCCATTCACTGTTCGCTCCTTTGATGTATAGATGTCGGCTGGGCAAAGTAGATGGGCATACCGGTGAAACGGTGTGTGTTGGCCGGAATCAATGTTATCCCCAACATATAACTTTTGTGGTTTACTGCGGCTTAGTACAGACGTGACCATATCATTCTGTCACGAGTTACTTCTTTTATTTTAAATTCGACGATCTTTGTTTGAAAGTAATTGATTTCAGTTTAAATTTTGTCTACCAATGATAGTCTGATCAGAACCTCACAAGAACAACAGCACAAGAAAAAGAAAGAAAGAAAGAAGAAAAAAAACAGAAAGACGACGTGTTTAGGGTTTTCCCAGAAAAGTTTCGACTTCACTGATGCAAACCTAAACTAAACTAAAGTTTGTAAAACTTTTGACCTTCCGTTTTCAAATGGGGAGCCGGGGGAGCCGAATGGTAGAGCGCTGGACTTCCAATGCTTGGGTCGTGAGTTCTATGCCTGGCTTGGGCCAAATGTTTGTGCTGGTCGTTTTTTGGTTGTTTGTTGTTGTTGTTGTTGTTGTTGTTTGTTTGTTTGTTGTGGGTTGTTTTTTTTTTGTTTGTTTGTTTTTTTTTTTTGGGGGGGTTGCTGTTGTTGTTGTTGTTTTTCTCGTTTCCCCATCCTTGATATTACCCATACGTGGTGGAAAAGGACGTTAAACTCCCAAACGCCCACCCACCCGATTTCTAGTCCCGTGTTCAATCAGACGAACTGTCAAAACACCCCAAAGAAAGTAAATAACTTGATAATTTTATTCGTAATCTAGTTTTGTAAATAAATAAATAAGTTTATACATAAATCCCTGGCAAGTTTCCAAAGCTGCCGTTAATTTACGTATTTCGAATGTATAATCACGACTGTTCTGTCTAATACTACAATTGTGCCAGTGCCACCTGTAGTATGTTTTGAACACTAACCAAGGCAGTTTTATTGCGGAAACGGTCACAGCATAAAAACTGTTCGCGAGTTATTCAGTGACAATGGAACATTTCTAGTACCTTCGGTTGTCACTTTTCTCTGCTCAAAAGGGTCGTGGTTGTAAAACATCGATACAAGCGTCCGGTACACCTTGCCAAGTCTCTTCTCGTACCTGTGTTTGGTTATAGAACGGGAACGGATCACGTTTTGGTTTCGCTTTTGTTTCCAATCTTTTAGGAGGGATCGGGTTGGAGGTTCCCTCACTGGAAACGGAAGAGGCTGAAACCATAGACAGATCTGGTCCACTGTAGGGCCAGAGGTGCGGGCACGTGTTAACCGGAAGACGCCCCGTGCCACAGGAACGAAAATCGCGATGTTGTTGACTGGATTGAGTGTCACCGCGATATGTTGACTTGGCGAGTGCGTTCGATCTGGCTGTTGCGAGCAAGGCGGGCGACAGGGAGGCTGACAAAGCGTGTCACGGCTAAAGAGTAAATCCACGCGCGGTATTCCTTTCAGCGGAGTGGTGAAAGTTGTTAGCGTCAAGCCCCAATCAATGAGTTTCATTATCTTGCTTTTGTCCGGCTACTTTGACCCGTCGAGTGGACTTTCCAAAACCAATGCTTGGCCAAACACGCCGTACGGAACTGGACGTAATCCACTGTGGATATCCACCCCTGCCCTCCCCCTCCCCCCCCCCCCCCCCGCCTCCTGCTGCACACCACACACACACACACACACACACACACACACACCTACCCTTCTACTGTTTCTGTCCCATAGTCGTTTGTTTGCTGATCTAAAAGGGGGAAAGTCCCAGAGCAACGTTCCTGCAAATTCCAGCGGCCAGTCATTTAGAGGGTAACATTGAACTTTGTGTCCCCCGAGGACCTAGCCTGTAGTATTCGCTCATTTTGTCCATCAGGTCGAACTGAAGTGTGATACTCAACTGTAATTTCCAATCAGAACATTTGCAAACAGGCAGAAAAATGTGTGTAACAGTATTCTAATGAAAATTTCGTGATTTTCTGGGTTGTTTTTTATTTTTGTTGTTGTTTTTTTGTGGTTCTTTTTTGTTTGTTTGGTTTTTTTTTGTTTTTGTTTTTTGGTTTTTGGGGTTTGGTTTTTTTGTGGTAAACGGAGAGGCATTAACTAATAGCTAAAAGCAGGTTTCAACAGCTTTAACACATTTCGTGCCATGCATGAGTATCCGACGTTTTTGACTCAAAAATCAGATCTTTTTAGTTTTGGCCCTGTAGAAAAAAAAATCAAGCAAGATTAACGGTTCCTTGACGGCTCTTCCTGCAGCAAACACCAGTATAACCAAAGTGCAACACTCCCACTGAGTCAGATTTAAATCCACGACAACCTTCTTTTTTTTTTAGTGAGGGCACTGGTGCGCAAAATTTTCCGTATTGTTTTATGTAATTTATTGAACAACGTAGTTTTTATAATATCTTTCTGTTATTGAATGCTCGGCGGGCTGTAAGAGAAATATCCATTTTAAGGACAATAAAGATATTGTATTGTATTGTATTGTATTGTAACCCCAAACTTACTTGGTAAGAACTGAGTTAATCTAACACACACACACACACACACACACACAGAGGCGACTTCATCCCGGATTGTCTCTAAAGGGGTTCTGTTTCCAAAGATCCTCAAAGTGAGTTCCGGCGCCAAGATGGGTGGCGCGATGGAGAGATTGATGAAACAATTACATTCAGCAGGTTTAATCACGGCACCCGACACACTGGGCAAATAGCCGGTCGGGTGGTTCGATCCGTGGAAATAGCTCTCGCTGCGGGAACACCGGATCCCGGGGCCTGTGTTATTACTTTACGCCGGATCCGGGGAAAATTGACGCTCAAGTTTGGAGCTAGTGTTGTCACGCACGGGACGGTTCATGGGGTAACTAGTCTGTGCCAAAAAAAAAAAAAAAATGAAGAAGAGGTTCATTACAGATCACGGGTAAGCAGTGGCTGTCACTACACTCCTGCATTCTGAAGCACGTGTGCGGAGCTGTAGTGGAGTACGCGTACGTCCTCCGTGGAGAATGGGTCATATCTCGCCGCGTACGGCAAAATTGCGTTTTCTCGACATACTCATACTGTGTTCCATAGACTCTAGATGCAGGTTGTGTGTGTGTGTGTGTGTGTGTGTGTGTGTGTGTGTGTGTGTGTGTGTGTGTGTGTGCACAAGTGGTTTATGTTTTGTTTTGTTTTAGTTTTCGGCTTTTCCGGGTTTGTTGTTGCTCATGTTGCTGTTGTTTGTTACAAATTTTTCTGTCGTTTTCCTCTCTCTCTCTCTCTCTCTCTCTCTCTCTCTCTCTCTCTCTTTTTTTTTTTTTTACTCATGTGTATTTTTTCCACCGTTCATAGTCTTTTCTTTAGTCATTTTGTAGTGCCTTTTTTGTGTAGTAACGGCTGATTGAAAACTGACCAATGTATGGCCAAATCTTTTCCGTTGTAAAATAAAGTTCGTTCGTTCGTTCGTTCGTTCTCTCTCTCTCTCTCTCTCTCTCTCTCTCTCTCTCTCTCTCTCTCTCTCTTGTGTAGGTTCCTTACACTGTTTGTTGTTTAACTGTTTGTTTTCCTACTTACTACTATTTGTTTGCTGTTTAACCTTTTTGTTTTTCTACTTTTTACTTTTTTAGCATTAGCAACGGCAAGTTTGTAAACTGACGAACCTTCTCTGTCAAAACTTTCACCGTTGATAAATAAAGTTTCATCATCATCATCATCATCGTCATCCTCTCTCTCTCTCTCTCTCTCTCTCTCTCTCTCTCTCTCTCTCTCTCTCTCTCTGTTCATTTTGCATCGACAGCTTCAAAGATTGAAGAAGACGATAACTTGGAGCACATTTCTTTTCGCTGTCGTGTACACTTCAGACCTCGTCTCACCCGTTTCTTTCATAACTGAGCACCACAGACACTCGAACAGAAACGACTGTCATCTCAGCTGAGATCCTCACCGCAAAGTGTCTCCGCCGTAACCCTAAGTATTAACACTTGACGAAGGTTTCAGTTATGGTGACGGACTCAAAAGTCGCTGTCGCTTAAAGAGGCGTTACGTTGCAGTCTGTATTGTGCCTTTAGTTTGCCAGTGCATTGCCCAAGCCGATTGACACGTTGACAAGTAGGTGTTCCCGTAGAGAAACACACCATGTGGTGTCAGTCGTTGGCTTCTAGATCACTAGTAGACCTTTCCAGAGGGAGCATTTTTTTTTTAAGTCCACCGGGAAATAGTTCAAACTGTGTTGTGGTTCGAAGGGCCCATAAACTACTCCCCCAATACCCCCACCCCCACCCCCAACCCCCCCTCCCCCACCCAAACAACCCCCATCCCTATCCTGTTTTTTTTTTCTGTTCATTTCAATTCAAGTCAGCTGAACAGAATAAAAATGATGCAGAAAACTTGCATTGTTTGTACATGCCACGCACACCCATTTATGGACAAATAGATATAATTGAATCGAAGCTTTCACACAGCAAAATTAACAACAAATAACAGCAACAACAAAAAAAAAAAAAACGGGTACTCGAGTCACTCATGCAGGACATCACTTATCCAATGGGCTGCTGACAAATCGGTATCACGGGTGGGGCAAAATCTTTTTGCTGGCCTTTTTCTTGTTGCCCCGTCTTTGGTACCACCCAAAAGTGGTGGAAAAAGGCGTTAAACCTTCAGTTGAACACCCAGCCACCTTGACAGATCGGTAACTGCCTCATACAAGAAAGGAAGCGGCACCGCTTGTAGGCCCTAGCAACAGACACTAGGGTTGCCGGAGAGGTCCATTGCCATCAGCAATGGGGGGGGGGGGGGGGGGGGGCGACGGCTCGCAGGCGTTTGTGTAGCTTGTCATTGATAGGTGTCGGCTGCGAGGGAACACGGCAAGAATTGATGCCTAGGGGGACCCCATACGGAAGCGATCATGTAGAAGTTATTCCTCGCCAAAAGACGCGTAGCTTCGCTTGATCGGGTTCTGTATAGGTCAATTTTATGCCTCTTGTTCCCCGGCCAGTTTGCCTTCAACGAGCTTCTAAACGGAGCTCACAACCCCTTGAGGTTACACCCCGATTCACGGCAATGGCAAATAAAGCTTCGCCCGTTATCACGTTTTCTTTCCTCTCTCTCCCTAAACCGTACCTTCAAGAAGGCACTGGCTTTTTCTCTTCACAGTGAGTCCACCTTTTTTTTTTTTTTTTTTTTTTTACGGCAGTCGCCCCTCTCCCCGGGCGCGATTTTACAGTTCTACTATTTTGTTCAAAGGTCTAGGCAGCAGTTATACCCGTTAGAGTGCGCTGAGTTGTGAACGTCGAGTTGAAAGAGCTTAAAGCTACACAACTTGACTTGTTTTGTACCTCGCTGTCTACCCATACACTCTGCCACCACCACCACCCCCTCCCACCGCCCCCCCCTCCAACCCCCCCCCCCTCCAACCCCCCCCCCCTCTCTCTCTCTCTCTCTCTGGGTGAGCCGGGATAGCCGAATGGCAGAGCGTTGGACTCTCAATGTTCGGGTCGTGAGTTCGAATCCCGGCTGGGGCCAAATATTTGTGTTGGCCTTTTTCTCGCCACTCCGTCTTTGATATCACCCTTACATAGTGGAAAAGGACGTAAAACTCCCAAACACCCACCCACCCACCTCTCTCTCTCTCTCTCTCTCTCTCTCTCTCTCTCTGCCGAAATATCTTTACAGACTTTTTGATACTCCAGAACCGCGCTATTCAAACTCAAGATGACGTCTCATTATACCACGTCCTCGGACAGACATCTTTTAGAACAATGATCTTTCTCTGGTGTTTCTCTCTGGAACAGTCTGCCTGTTGCTGTCACAAACAATGGATCACCGGCCGGGAGCCAAACGTTTGTGCTGGGTTTTTCCTCGTTGCCCCGTCTTTGATATAATTACCTGTAAATTATGGAAAAGGACGTCAAACAACCAAATAGCCAGCCATTTTTTCTATCTATCTATCTCACACACACACACACACACACACACACACACACACACACACACACACACACACACACACTATCACTCAAACACACACACACACACACACACACACACACACACACACACACACACACACATTACCACCACCCCGAAGATCTACAGCCCACCCCCTCCACCCCTCCCAACAGAGAGTCGTACTGACATATTAATTTTTGCATTTGAAAACTTCACACTCGCTGTGCGCAGAAGAGGGCTCTCTTTTGTGATAGGTGCACCTAAACTCATAAATTTGACTCTACCTTGACGCACGCTGCGGGTGCCATTGTTCGGAAAAAGACTCTGGTTAATCGTGCGTACGCCAAGGATACGCCCACTACAATGCGTGCTAGTCTCTGTGCATCGCTGAAAGCAAAACTTCCAAATATTTTAAGCCGCTGGTTTCATTTTTTTTTTTTTTACAAGCGCATAAGCAGTAAACTCTTTTGCAAGCGTAATCCTAACCTTCTCTCGTAGGCAGAAAAGTCCCCGAGCTTTCATGCCCCAACGACACCGCCTCTCTCTCTCTCTCTTATTTTCCGCCTACCCCCCTCCCCCCCCCCCACCCCCTGCCCCCTTCGTGTGCTGTTATAAACGATTCAGTGTCTGTGTCCTTGATTTGAAGATTAAGCTGGACTCACGGCAAGGAATGAAGATGAAACTGTGGATATTAAATCATCGTCCAATAGCCATACATCACGCACTTGTCTCCTCGTGGGTTTTTCTGTCGGCTCAACTGCCTGTCGGCTCACTGAGTTTAAATAAACGCCGGCACTATAATACACGTGTATTATATGTAATCTGCTCAAATATGAAACTCCTATACATGTAGGCCTACGCTCCCATTTGAAAATGCTTATATTATGACAAACCTGCCGATACATGGGATTGGGTCTAGCGGTTAAGGTATCCGACCTCGGATCCTGAGCTGCCTGGTTCTAGTCCCTGGTGAGCATGAATTTGGTGGGATTTATTTTTTCTTTCCAAATCGAGTCAAAGTCACATGCAGACTCGTTTACGGTGCATGTCTCGATTTCATGTACACACACACACGCACAACATCAACATGTATAGAGTTCGCTGAGTATAAGCGCTATATAAATAATTATAGCAGTAGGGTGGGAGGGTGGGAGGCAAAGGCAGACCTTCGGTTATAGACTGTATTTCAACTTGAACTTTGAACCCTCCGTGCACGCTATAGCATTGAAAGTATGTATTAGCAGCTTAGCAGTACTTTCGGAAACTAGAAGTATGATAGTTACAGCAAACGTTGTAAAGAGTTTTCATGTCAGTCTTCGATTTGAAAATTAAAATGGGAAAGTTAACTCCCTTGAAGTTGTAGTTGTATGAGCAGAATCCCTTTCCAAACCTATGCTGGTTTTTTGTTGTTGTTTTTGGGATTTTTTTTTATACTAAAACGTTGAGCTAATAATGAGGGTGGGTGGGTGTTTGGGAGTTTAACGTCCTTTTCCACCACGTGATATCAAAGTCGGCCGGGGCAACAAGAAAAAAACCAGTGCATATATTTGGTCCCAGCCGGGATTCGAACTCACGACCCGAGCATTGAAAGTACACCGCTCTACAATTCGGCGTTCCCGGCACCCCCTGAGCAGTAGTGATCTATTAATTGTCATACTTCACGATCCAAATCTTTTAACTGCCATACTTCACGATCCAAATCTTTTAATTGTCATACTGCACGATCCAACTGGTTGAAAATCACGTACATTTCAGTCCTGCCTGTTCAAAACTCGCGTCTTACCACTTTTAAGTGGACCCGACAATCGCCATTAAAACGTCAGCAGTCAAAGAGTCGGAGCGACAGAAGACAAAACACAGGACAACAAAAGAGCTGCATTCGCACTCCCGACCTGCTCCGCGCGCGGCCATCAGCAATGAAAACAAATGATGGGCACATGACCGTGTGGACATGGCTGGCTTGTTTACGACGTGCACGGCTTTCTTGCTAATGCGTTGATAACTATCAATATTTCCTTAATTGAAGGCTTTTTATTGCGCTCTTTGCCCGTCCCGTACTGTTCTCTGTCAATAAGCCGACACACGCTTACAGTAGCGTGAGTGCACTGGCCGTCGGACAATTAGCTGGAAAACATCGGCCCTCGCTTTTCTGATGGAGACAAATGAAAAGTGGCTGCACTGACAAGCATGGTGGTTTCCCAGCTCGCGCGAGTTTTGCCCAATCTGCGACTGTGGCCAAAGTTCAGGGGAGAACCGCCCCCATGCGGGTACGTTACTAGTTTGTGAAGCATGTTTATCATATGAAGCATATATATATATTATCTTAACTTAAGTGAACAGTAGCTTTTTTTTTGCGTTTTTTTTTTCGTTCTCACTGGCAACTTTTCCATTGAAGCGAACAGTGGTTTATTTTTCAGTGAGCCACACGGACGAAAAAAGAGCATGAGCACATGTGGAGATGGTGTCATTGTTCCACCCTGTATTTAGGTTATTGGCTTAGAATCTTAATTTTTCAATTTTTTTTTTAAGTTTCTAGCTGTTTTAAACTATTTTATTTTGTTTGTTTCCATATACAAGTTAGTTTCGAGCTGTGAGTCCAAAGACGATTTTCCATTTTATACCTGTTATTTAATGGACAATAAAGTACTTTTAATTTAAATTTGAATGACGTGTAGCTTGCTTGAACAAAAGAGTACTTGTCAGGCATACTTTGGCCAGTCTAGCTTATGCCGAAAACTACCCCGCGCTGATCTCTCCGATACCCGTCACCCTGAACGATGGGCAGAACCTACGTGTACCCTGAACGATGGGCAGAACCTACGTGTACTCGGAAACTATGCGCCTCGGTAAACGAAGCGCGTCGCATTGGGGTGGTTTTGTTTCCCGTTATGGACAATGCGGGAAGAATAAACTACACAAGACTCGCATGCTAGAGGGCGAGGGACATTTCCTGGCTAACGCGCGGGCAGCAAAGAGAAACGAAGGGAGTATGCAAAGGTAGAGATGAATCGTTTTGGTTTGGCATTGAGTGGACTGCGGTTCTTTGTAGGGTATAGGGCATATAGCATGTCCATATGAACCAGCAATTCAAAGGTTTATGTGCTTGATACTTTGCACAATCTTGCAGTTACAGTATAATAATATTATCTGAAAATTTGAAGCAAATTTGTTGAGTTGTTTTTGTTTTTTTAATGATTTTTTTTAAACTAACCAATGCAAACGCCGGTACACAGAGGAATGCAAGGGAAACAATCACACAGTAAGGAGTGAGTTAATGCATGTTTCAACAAAAAAGGGCATACACGAATCCACAGAATAGGGCTGTAGTGGAAGTCCACTGCAGTACGTCCGTCTAAAGTTACGTGGCCATTTACGATATTAGTCCGGGCACTTTGCGAGACCACTTTTCCACTATCAACCTTCCTAGATTCGTAGTCTGAATTTGACTGTTAGCTTGTTGAACTGATTGGCCGCTTGCCTGACTGGTTGGTCTGTTAGTCGGCTGGTTTCTTGTGACGTCGCTTGTCTCCTCGATAGTTGGTTGTTGGTTTTTTTTGTGTGTGTGTGTTTTTTTTTTTTTTTTTGGTTTGTTTCTTTGTTGTTTTTTGTTGTGTTGGTGTTTTTTAGGTTTGTTTGTTTGTTTTTGTTAAGTTATCAAACATGCCAAACCAATTTTATGTTGTGTTTATTGGCTTAGAATCTTATTCTTAAATTTTCATTCTTATTTTGTTTCGAGCTGTGAGTCCAAAGACTATTTCCCATTTGATACCTGTTATATAATGGACAATAAAGTATTTTTGAATTTGAGTCAGTGTAGCCCGAAGAATCACGTGCTGTCTGATGAACGGGGAGGTGTAGAAACAGCACGCAGTCCCCTCAGGTTTGAGGTGTTTCGGTCTGAAGCACGAGCTGAGTTCGGTTTTCTTCTTCTGTTTTTGCAGTTGCATTTCGTATTGCTCGTGAATTGCTGCCCGTGTGTTTTCAAACTTTAAAAAAAAAGAAAAAACCAAAGGGTCAAGCACATGGACGAGAAGGACAAGGAGCAGAACAGAACAGAAAGAACAACTGGAAGAAGTAGAAATTAGCAACGGTTCGGGGGAAGGGGGGGGGGGGGAATCTGGTCCAACAGAATGATGAGAGGGGGAAAAAAGAAATACAATAAAAGGCAATGCTCCCAATGTCTCAATGAGAAGCCGAGCCAACAACCTCTGAGCTCTTATTGAACGTCCAAAAAGGACAAGAGCCTGGCCAAAACCCCATCTAAGCTCGTTTAGGTCACTTTATGAAAGCCACTCCATGGCCCAAGTGCTGCTGTATTGATGAATTTATTAGGCTGGAGAGCGCTGTATGCAAATGCTGCCTCGGCCAAATGGAATTCATTTCCTATAGCTCGGCGTCCAAACTGTTCACCAATTAGCGCTGGCTGACGGGATAATGAGTCCGGCGCACGTCCTTCTCTGTAAGCCGAGAGTGTCCCCCCTTTCGTGCCGTGTCTCCGACTGCACGAGCAACGCGCTGCCAATAGTAATGCGCCAATTACAGGAAGGCCAATAACTCTTGGCCAAACTCCGGGGGTTGTGGGGGGATTTCATCGGGGAGGAGGAATTGAAATGTTCAAATGCTTGTGTTTTGAGAATGGATTGTATTCTTATGTCCATTATTGGTTTTGGTGTTGTAGGGTTTGGGGGCTTTTTTTTTTGAAGAAAATTTTATCCAAATACCCCTTTTTCACAGACACCCTCCCACCCGACCCCTACTCTAACTCCACAAGATCCCTACACACAAATCGTCCGGGCTGCAATAAATCCACCAACCTATATTCGTGTCTGGAAATGTCTCGGAGAGAAGAAGGGATTTCACTTTAAGAAGAACCATCTCATGCAAAAGAGAATGTCAAAATTGTGTCTTTGTTGGTTTGTTTGGTGGTTGGTTGGTTGGTTGGTTGATGCCAGAAGACACCATTTAGATTTCAGTGTCCACCTCCACCGATACAGTCCCTCCTAGTCACTTGCTTTGGTCAACCACCACCCTCCCTACCAATCTTCCCTCTCCTAGTAACAAAAAAAAGAAAAGAAAAAAAAAGAAGAAGAGTTAGAGAGAGAGAGAGAGAGGGCCCCTCCTCCCTACAAGCAGGCTTCAGCCATCGCCGACCCCTCCGGTGCGGCAGGGAGTAGATCGATGAGAGAGCGAGACAGAACGTATTTTCTGTAATTGAGAATAAATAACAGTTGAGTGCGCTGATCATAGTGAATGTAGCCTGCTGCTCCGAGGAAGGAGCGTTCCTATTAAGCGGACTAGGGAGAGATTTGGGATTTTCCATCTCCCAGCTGTGGACTTTGCTGGGAGGCTACTCATAGACTCTTCTCTGTGAGAGAGAGAGAGAGAGAGAGAGGGTGGGGGGCAGAAGGGAAACCATAACACAGAGAGAGAGAGAGAGAGGTCCATAAGAGGGAGACAGAGACAGACAGACAGAGACAGAGATTTCTCATGTGTAATTGACAGACTTCTCCTTCATTGGATATAAAGAGTTTTGCAGACGGTATAAAACGCTGCTTGATTCAGAATTAAGCTAATCTTCTGGAGACTACGCGAAGATTTTCTTTTAGATAAAAACAAGGACAAAAACTTATGATATAGTTCACTTGTTTAAGAGAATTCGAAGTTCTTGTTGAGAACACAATGTTACTAGTGCAACTGCATTTTTTTCCCTGGTGTCAAGTGACAAGTGACTGGTGGTGATTAAAATCAGAAGAACGCAGAGGAAAATAAAACCCCACAGACAAAAACCGTTTTTGGAAGCTAACAAAGCCAAATGAAACCAGCAAATGCAAAAATCTAAATCTTACATCCAACCGGAAGTACGCCCACGTACGTACCCTTTTACGGTTGCCGTGAACAAAACTGCCGTAAACGGTATTGATGCTGCATTCAGAAAGACATTCAGAAATCGTCAACCTTGCGCCGTTTTTCAGATGTTTGTGGAACTATTCTGGTTTTATTTTTTCACCGAGCCGGGCCCGGCAGCAGCTAATGGAGTGTTACTGATGGCAAATTTCTTCCTCTGCTGGTGGCTTTTAAACCCAGCCGATTCCAAAACTGAAGCGCAGTTAATGTTATTTGCTTGTAATTTCAAAGCACACGGGCACGAATACGAGTAGACGGATAAAAGACAGCAAATACATTCACGGCAGCTCCTGATTCGCCGAGCATCGCCGCACACAAAAGGTTACTTCGGGGAATAATAATTGGATTTCAACAATACCCAAACTGCCTCCTAGCCCAGCCCGTCAGGAAATCCCTTTAGCCGAAAGACAGAATGAAAGACGAGTCAATCGCTAGGAATACGCCTGGCAAATAAAATGCCTTTTGTCTGGTCTGACATATGATTTGATTAGGCTCAAAGACAATCAGCCATGACATTTCTGACGCTTTCTGAGTCCACGGGCGCCGAAGCAGATAGAAATGCTTTTGTCCCTGGCTAAGACAATTCCCATCTCCATCGCAGATGTCTTTTGAAGTGCACACTTCAGCAGGTAATGCGTCTGTGGAGTGAGGAACTGCGCCTAAAGTAATGTTTCAAGCACAGTGATTTTTTTTTTATTCAACATAATTTTTTTTCTCGACTTTAGAATGAAGAGGCTGCTCGTAAGCAAAGTCTCACAGTCGCTTGAATTGGATTTTAAGACTGAAATTGAAAATCGATATTCTCGAATATCTTTCTGAGGACTTCTTTTTCTCAAAGATATACGTGAAGATTGCGTCAAATTGTCATTCTGAGTGCGTGGAAAGCCTGAATTCCGTCAAACGTTGAAAGGTTCCAAGCGCTTTGTCAAATCCATGGCAGTTAGATCCTTTGACCAAATGACAGCGGCTGAGTAGATCAAACAGAATCACCACACAGGGATGAAATCGTTATAGTTTCAGTTTAAAAAGTTAGATTTTCCTAGGGGTCGGCTGATTGGTTTCAGGTTTAATAAATGTCTGAGGGGAATTGTTGGAGAAAGAATTTGCAAGTGTACTGGAGTCCAGAAGAACGATGGGCTAACGAAACTTCCGGAAGGAAATCTCTCTCTCTCTCTCTCTCTCTCTGTAATTATTTGACTAGGTTCCATAACACAGGCAAGATTTTCATGATAACTGCGGTTTCAAAAAAAAAAAAAAAAATGTGACAATTACGGTTGAAATCAGAAGGTGAGAAACACGCAAGTGAGACAGACCTTCATGAGGACCTTAAAGGAAAGAAGATCGAGAAAGGGAACATTTTGTGAGTGCATGTACTAAAGCAGAGTGCGAATGATCGAGAGAATGATGAGTCCATCACGACTCCCCGCAGCCCCTGACCCAGACATCTCCCAGCCCGAGCCCCGGGACGGCTTCCGCCCGACCCTGGCCCGCAATAGCCTGCAGATTTCACGTTCCATTTCGTGGCCACAGAAGCTCCCGACTCCGGAAGAGGAGGTATTACACAGGGTGGTTCTGCTGAACATTAGGCGACCGGAGCTTGCGAAGAAAAAGCCTGACGCCGTAATCAACTGTCCGCATTGTGCTGGCAACACCAGCCGCTATTGTTATTGATGGCTTAATACAAGCTCCGTGCAGCAAGCCGGCATCTCGTCAAATCAAGCCGGTCTCCCAGGCCCCGAAGGGAGCGCGGTGCGATCGAGGAAAGGCAGTTTATTAGACAATGGGCGATTTTCAGCCTGGTTCGCTCGGAACGAGACATTCAGCTCTCCGCTTTGCTGCGACAGGATGAAAGGACAGCAAATATTACATGCTTGCGCTGGTTTCTTTCACGTGCTTGTTTCATCCGCCAGGAAGTCGTAGAGATGCACTCGCCGAACTTATTTGGCGATCTAGGGCAAGGCAGTGTGCGCGGTAATCAATCCCATACCATTTCTCCCGGTTTGATCTTTTGTTCAGAAAACAGGACTTCGAGTCTATACTCCACCTGCCCAGCTTGACTAGCGATAGTTCTTCCCCGGATGTCGCACGAGCCGGAAGCGCCCCCTGGCGGGAGTTAGCTACCCTGATTGCCCGTCCTCCCGAGTTTGCTGTTATGTCAACACTCCAAGGCCCACACTCACTCACAAATATAAAACAACACTAATCCAGCAGCGGTCGTACGCCTCGGCAAACCACAGGGGACCCAGGGACGGGGAAAAAATAGGAAGAAGGGGGTGGGGGTGAGGGTGAGCATGGGGGGTGGGGTTTTACAGAACTCCCAGGGGGCTTCAGAGGCTTTCAAACCTCCAGCAGAAACCGAGAAGAAAAATCAAGGAATTCATTTTTCACATTACGGGGGCCATCAATTGTGACATATCGCAAATGCGTTTTCGTTTAAGCGACGAGAGGTGCCCCTTGCTGGCTGAGTGGTGTGGGTTTTGGTGCCCTCGTAAACCCTCTTCACTGCACTTGAACCTAATCGTGCGCAAGGGTCTGCCTGAGGAGGGATGGCACGAGACGGCGGTCGTCGACTGCGGGCACGTGGTTAACGCTGTATGAAGAGCTCCGATACACATTCCTTATTGCACCTAGTTTTGAGGGCGGCACCGATGCTGTAAGACGTACACTGCGGCATATTTATGTTCTCCGTGTGCATTTTGTCTTATATAAGCTCGTTAATGCTGCTGCCAATTTATATGATTTTTTTCTCTTTGTCTGTTTGTGCACATCGTATATTTTTGTTTAATGTCACTGTTGCACAATTTATACATGTCTTGCCCCTTTTACTTTGTCCATTCCTCCACACCCCGATAGGGGAGAAAGGAATAAAATCTTTTGACTTCGACTTTGGCTATTATTATTTTGACGACAATCATACCTCATTCACCTGCGGTAGAAGTTGTTGGTGTTGTATTTTTCTCCTGCTATGTCGCTCTCTCGGTGCACTCGCAGAGAGACACGGGATACAACAGGATAGAACTCCAATACTTTATTAACAGAAGATGCGCAAGAACAAACTCATGAAAGAGGAAGAACCCAGAACGCTGTGCAGTGCTGCTTATATACTAACAGGTCAGATCTAGAACATTCTGCAACATGCTGGCAAGTACGGAATCTTTCCTGGGTTGCGTAATCTGCTGACGTTACTGCACTCGCATGTTCTGGGATGGTCTAGAAATTTCCATCGAAATGCAGTGACTTTTCGCGATCTCTACAACAGTTGGTTACAAATTACAATAACCATTTTTCGAACTTGACCGCTGGACACTTGACTACTAGCTACGTACTACGTAATGAAACACGAATACCGACATTAAGACAGTTTTGATTTTCATTAAGGAAGCCCTTGCTGTGGGACCGAAAATTCGGTGTTTGTGAGTTTTCCTTTTTGTTTGGAAGTGCAAGATTTCTTTTTCTTGAGGGGGGGGCTGGGGTGGTCGAATGGTAGAGCGTTGGACTTCTAATGCTCGGGTCGTGAGTTCGTATCCCGGCTGGGGCCAAATATTTGTGCTGGCTTTTTCATCGTTGCCCCGTCTTTGATATCACCCGTATGTGGCGGAAAAGGACGTTAAACTCCCAAACACCCACCCACCCCACCCATTAAGAAATCCCTTTGCTGTGGGACCGAAAATTCGGGGTTTGTAAGTTTGTTTTTTTTTTCTTTTTGTCTGAAACATGAAGGTGCAAGATTTCTTTTTCTTAACGTATGTGCAATACATGCCTCGGACATTTAGATATATATGCCCATTTTGTTTTTCCCTCCACCTGAAAATATTCTCGGACGCCTCCTATAAAAAAATTATATTGAAAGCATAAATCGAGGGGTCTTATGGGTCTGAGCTGTTTTATTTGTCATTGCATGCTACTGGGCAAATAATGGCGTCAAGCGATCGTCATGAATTACGCTTATCAGTGTCTGAATGCCACGTATAGCCTAGGGCTTGTGAGATATTTTACGTAAAGTCAACAAATTATGCGTTTCGAACGATTTGTCAAAACAGGAAATTAAATAACGCATGTCTTCAGTCAGTGAAATCCGCTATTTTGAGGACAAAAACTGGTCTTTAATGTAGAACAGAGAACAGGAAGTATGCTGATTGATAGCATTTAAATGTTCCAAGATTGAACTGTCTTCAAATCCCTGTCCCTCTGCGATTTGTGCTCAGTATAGCCAAGACTACAAGTTTTTTGGGGTTTTTTTTTCTTTTTGAACGCACACCAAGCGAAGGAAAATGTGTGTGTGTGTGTGTGTGTGTGTGTGTGTGTGTGTGTGTGTGTGTGTGTGTGTGTGTGTGCGCGCGCGCGCGCTATATCAGGTCTTGCTGCCCTTACAGCAAGCCGGCCACTGGTATGGCTTTACACGTTCAGTGCAACAGTATAATTCCCAGTATATCTGATGTACAAATTGTTCACGAGCCAACTTGCTGGCAGACCAAAATACAGAAAATAGGTAGACAGGCAATCCGACAGACACACGACAGGCGCACAGACATACAGATACGCAGACAAACAAAAGATCACCTGCTGGGACAAGTCAAAAGACAAACAGGATACTTCACAAAAACAGACAGAACACCCGGACCGCACAAGAACTGTATCCACGATGTGCAGAACCGGCCTGTGAAAAGACACTATTTAGAAAAGGAATTCTTCTTCAGAAAGGGGGGAAAGAGAGAAGACTTGGACAGGAAAAGAAAACGACAAACAAACACAGGACTTGCACGTGTTCCATCTCAGATCCCCTTTTGGAAAACGTGGAGCGATTCCACCAGACGCATCACCAAAACCGATTTTCCGCTTCCACAGCCCCGAAAAGGCCAGCGCACTTATCAATTATACCAAAGGATAGATTAACGCCTCTCCTCAAAGCGCGCCTCACACGGATCCGAACGGGTGGGGACACAGACCCTGCCGAGAAGACTTTCTCTTGGCTTTTCTTTACCATTCACCAGCACCAGGCCTTCCTCAACAGGCCGTGAGGGTGGCGAGGGGAGGTTTTTTTCAGGGCGAGTTTTACGCCTGGCTGGACATGGAAACACCGCTCACTATGGGCGCTTGGCTGCGGCGAAGGATTTACACCGGCGACTGTAACAACCTGGCTTATGAGTTTGGGGGGGGGGGGGGGAGAGGGGAGGGGCGGGAAAGGAGGGGAGGGCGGGAGGCTAGGACCGGAGGGAGCAAAGAGTAGCTGGAGGGGGTAGGTGGGGGTGTTCAAGGCTAGACAGAACGTTTTTTCCCTCCCCGTTTCCTGAAGTTGGAAATCAATGAAAAATTTATTCGAGATGACGAAGTCGAATGCAATAATGGGCGCAGTTTTGGGTGGTCTAGTTTTTCCCGGTTTATTGCCAAGAGTTGAGTGATCTGAGTGTCTGTTTGTGTCCGGTGCAAGATGGGGGTGCACATACAGTAAGAGCAGTTTCGGTCATAAAAGCTTCCATACCTGATAAAGTTTACAGATTTTTGGACATACAGAAGAATTGAGCGGGTAGAGTATTGGGCTTAAGATGCTCGGGGCGCAAGTTCGAATCTCATATGGGAGCAAAAGAAAAATGGATTCATATAAATACAGCTACGACTGGCCGAGCTTTCTTTTTTTATTTCTTTTTTTTTTTAAATCAAATCAATTCAAATCAACACAGACGTCTTTTATTAATCCGAAAAAGGGAAATTGTAAGCCACCATGGAAAAAAACAACAACACTAAAAACATTATTAAAAAAAAACTCTATTAAGAACACACACACACACACACACACACACACACACACACACACACACACACACACACACATTGTAGAATTCTATTGTTACTACTTCCTATCTCCGTTTATTAAAAATTTATGATTTATCTTATTCTTCG
The DNA here is from genome assembly GCA_018292915.2 of Batillaria attramentaria. NCBI lineage: Eukaryota > Metazoa > Mollusca > Gastropoda > Batillariidae > Batillaria > Batillaria attramentaria. The sequence continues at coordinate 3,357,810 of JACVVK020000005.1, read as the reverse complement.
AAAGGAGAATGGAAATGAAGAATTTTATTTTCTATGTACACTGAATCTTTGACTTTTTTCATAAAATCCTCCAGTTCTGGGTCCCTGCCTTCCTCTCAAACGAAAGAAAATGTCTCTCACGCCAACAAGTAGTCAGCATTCAAAATTTAAAACCCGACGAGAAAGAGCGGACAATCATGACACCTCTCTACCCATCAAACGTAACATCGCTAACTCTCACCGGCTCCCTAAACTTGAAAGAGAAGTCCAGATAATAGGTACAAAAGCGCGCAGGTTAAGACGACTTTATTAGGCCGTTTCTCTCGAAAACCCCACTTCTACCGTCGTTTCGTAGTTGGGCATTGAGCACAGTGGATTTGAGAAGTACTTGCAGCCATTTTACCATTCTGACCTTAGAACGTCTCTCGTTAAAGCACTAGAACCCACGGCATTGTCTTCGGTTTTTCCAATGATCCATGGCCCTTTTAGGGCAGGGGACGAGGGGGAAACTGGCCGTTAAGGGAAGGGGCAGTCTGCGTTAACGTTGGATGTGGGACCGGAGGATGGTAGGGTACTGGACAGAGGCAAGAGTTGACCACTACCCCCTCTTTACACACTTCCTGCTCTGAAGGACTCTCTTTTCAAAACAGCGTGGACAGGGTTCGGGTGGTTAGCGCTTCCAAAGAATAGGCTGCAACGTAAGAGGGTGGGACCCGTAGTGCCAGCTCCCGGCGGATTCGGCGCATCTCATCCATTTCAGCCCACAGAGACCTCTATAGATGGTTTAAGGCCAATAACTCGGGTACAGCGTCCATAAACCGCAATGAGAGGGGGACATTGTCCATAAAACCGATTGATTTATCCTCAGCTCTGCCTAACCATCAATTTCTGTCGCTTGGCACGCGCCTTTTGGTTCTTTCGTCGTAAGGGAGAACATTGGAAGTTAAATTGAGAATAATGAGGGGGGCAAGGAGGGTACGAGGGACAGGGGGAAGAGAATGGGATGGCGGTGTAATGGTTGCGATAGTAAAAGTGGTGGCTGTGCTCTCACCACCTGCCGGGTACAAAGGGTTGGGGGTTTAACTACCAGAGATTGCGTACCCACACACACAAAAGGTCGTCTTTTGTCGGGTTTACGGTGTACGGGATCAGAGGAGAGAATGGAAAACACTCACACGTTTAGGGGGGTAGACACTCTGGGTACTGCAGAACGGAACCATCCTTGTGGAAAATTGAAGTGTCGAATCAGCGGGGTGCAGAACACACACACACACACACACACACACACACACACACACACACACACACACACACACACACACGACCGCACGCGTACGCACGCATAATGCCAGAAGCTCTCGAGGTTATGGGTTAAGCAAACCAAACTAGAGAGGCAAAAGCCTCCATGGCTCCCTTGTGACATGGGTCAAGGTCATTCAAAAGAGTATGTTTGTAAAAAATCTTATCACTATCTATCATCAAGCCAAGTAAGGTGTCTCTGGTGTTCTTAGTTCCTGGCAATATTACACTTTTCCCCAAAACTGACTATATGGCCTTGACCTTGGGCCAAGGTCATTCAAATAAGATATCAATGTCTATCATTACACCAAGTTGGATGCCTCTAGTATTTGTAGTTTTTCCAAAAACGGTAATATTGAAATTCACAACAGACAGCTTTAATGACCCTGACCTTGATTCAAGGTCATTTAAAGTGGTATGGGTATATAGTTCTTATCAATGTCTATTAGCATGGCAAGTTTGGCACCTCTGCTGTTTGTTGTTTCTGAGAAAATGCCAATGTTACGGTTTCACAAAAATAGCTTGTACGGCCTTGACCTTGACACAAGGCTATTGAATACATGTACATCTGTAAAGTACTTATCAATGCCTATCATCATGCAAAGTTTAAAACCTCCGGTTTTTGTAGATTCCAAGAAAATGCCAATGCAAAATTTTCAAACAAACAGCTTTAGTGACCTTGACCTTGAGTCAAGGTCACTCAGAATGATATATTTTGAAAGGTCCTATGGCTGTCTATCAGCTTGCCAAGTTTGGTGCCTGTGCTGTTTGTAGATTCTGAGAAAATGCCAATGTTAAGGTTTTCTACGGAAATGCGGAAAATAGCTTGTCTGACCTTGACCTTCACAAAAGGCCATTGAATACAAGTATATCTGTGAAGTTCTTATCAATGTTTATCATCATGCAAAGTTGAAAACCTCTGGTGTTTGTAGACTCCAAGAAAATGCCTATGTAAAATTTTCAAACAGACAGCTTTAGTGACCTTGACCTTGAGTCAAGGTCATTCAAAATTATATATTTTGAAAGGTCTTATGGCTGTCTATCGGCATGCCAAGTTTGGTGACTCTGCTCTTTGTAGATTCTGAGAAAATGCCAATGTTAAGGTTTACTGCGGACACACCCACAGACACACACACACACACACACACAGACAGACGACGGAGGGTTATAACATAGACTCCCATTGTTACACAAGGGAGCCAACAAAAATGATTTTATGGCACACGATATTCCGGAGTGAGTGTGTACACAGCCAGATTGGTTGGTTGTTGTTTTTTGTTGTTGTTGTTGTTGTTGTTGTTTTTTTGGGGGGGTATTGTTTTGTTGTTGTTGTTGTTGTTGTTGTTGTTTGAGTTTGTTGTTGTTTTGGTTTGGTTTTGGTTTTTTGTTTGTTTTGGTTTTGTTTTTGTTTTTATTTTGTTTGGTTTTTTTTTGTGGGTTTTTTTTTTTGGTTGGTTGGTTGGTTGGTTGGTGGGTGGGTTGGTTGGTTGGTTGGTTGGTTGGTTGGCTGGATCAGCCGCGAATTAGTCTGTGTGGCTTGCGCGGCTTTAAGCCCTAAAAACTCACTCACTCACTCACTGGTTGGCTGGAGGTTAATTTAAACGTCGTTTTCCATCGCGTAAGGGTGACATCAAGGACGGATACCCAGCTTTACACTGATTAAAGCAATCAAAAGATAGACTGGAAAGGTTGCGTGACTATTTGGTGTCATAAAGTATGTTGATGTCCTTGACAAAATGTGTGGTGTTCACCTGGTGTTCCTCCAAACTAGGGGCCTTCAGGGCTAAGCCGACTAAACATCGGCTTCTGGTCGAGGTTGAGGGTTCGAATCTCGCCAGGGCCAACTTAATTTCCACCACAAGCCTTGTCACCAGTACCCCTTGTCTTGTAAATGACCTTCGCGGGAAACAGTTTACGATACACCCTCCAAACACTCACTCAAACTCCATCCTCCATACTAAGAATTAATTACCAAGTGCAGTCCCCGACCCGTAGTAATTTTCTGAAGATGTCCACCTTCCCTACGTAAGATGTCACCAAAACACATTCATCAGAAGCCAATTCTGAGGAAGTCGTCAACGCACAAATTGTTTGGGGTCATCACTTGGAGCTAGGATCCCTAATATCAGACAGGTGCTCGACTGCCGATGACGTTCGATGACATGTGGCATCAGTTTTGGAGAAATATGGCCACGCCTGGCCAGCATACACTCTTAAGTCCCCGCCCCGCCCCGCCCAGAAGGAGCTATGTCCACCTGGCTGTCTCCCGTTGTCACGCGTCCGTAACAAAGGGGCGTTGCGCCAACGAGGTAATTGCACTGGACACAGGCCAGTTGTGGGCAGACGCTGTGAAATCAGTGTCACATCTAGGCACCGGTACATCGCTAATTTGTCAGTGTTGTAAAACATCCCAAATAAGTGGTCGTTTTGCTAATTTGTCAGTATGGTATCCACCCCCCCTCCTTCCCACCCCCCGCCCCCCCCTCCGCCCAAAGTAAGTGGTGGTTTCCCTGACTTGTCAGTGTGGTGAAACCCCCAAAATAAGTGTGGTGGTTTTGCCAAATTTGTCAGTATTGTAAGACCCCCCCCCCCTCCCCAATAAGTGGTTTTTCCTGTTGCGCCGTATCAGAAATGGACGGGTGAAGGTATCATGGTCCTGTCGTGTTTAGTGTCATCACAGGCTGCTTAATTTGGCTTAAACAGATTGATTTTGTTGCACTGGAGAAAGTACAGAAAAACGGTTTGAGCATTAACAATATGTACTTATGGCATGTTCAATAAAAAATTCAATTAAAGCAACATTTGCAACGGTGGTTCACGAATTATGAGAGAGAGAGAGGGGGGGGGGGTAGGTCTCAGTTTGTCAGTGAGCATTTTCATATCAACGGTGGTCAGCTGCTACAGCCGATCATAGTATGTATTAACGTATTTATTAAATTTTTATGTGGCGAAGAAAAGCGTGGTTAATTTGTGGTAGAGAAGACTGCAAGTCTAACATTTTCCCAAGAATATGCTGATGGCACCGTGGGACCGGTATTAACATTGTCACTGGAAACCACTAACATATCTGATTACACAGTAAGAGATGTTTGAACGTCAGCACACAATGTTAGAAATGAGAGAAAGAAATATAGCTCTGATACGAACCTATTTGCGGGGAAAAAAATACATCCATGGGGTTAATTATTTCCCCAACCCACAAAGATCTCACCCACACCCCTGCCCTCGAACTCACTCCCAGTCGTCAGCATGAAACGCAAAGCTTTAAAATCAACGAGGTAATTTCGCACAATTTTTTTAGACCTCAAAATTAATCAAAAACTACATCAACAGCAACAATTCCTCGGGTTAAGTGAGTTCAACAAGGATTCTGCAAAATACAAATACATTAATATGTTGACATGCTCAAAATGTCCGAAGGCCTTTCTAGTGTCTCTAGAATTTAAAACGCAGACACGCGTTCGACAAGAATCGCAGCTCATTCTCCCCTTCATTTCACGAGACCTTTGAGAACTACACACGCGCGCGTCTAAAGAGACATTCAGTACAATGTTCTGTAAGTCTATTCACTACGGTGGGAAAACGTCTCACCGGTACAGGATGCTTAATTGCTTTTTCCCCTTTTTTTTCCAACCCACTCCTGCCCTCTCGTTTGCGAGAACTAGACATCTATTTATCTTATTTGCCGGGTGCTAATCTCTTACGGGCGGGGGGGGGGGGGCGTCTCATTTCTCTCCGATTTTCCTTCGATTGGAAACATGATGGATGTGTTTTTCGGCCAGGTGGAAGGGAAGTCAGGAGCAGGCCCCCCAAACCACAAAACATCGTCAATATTAGCTGCTCTTATGTAAAATTCAATGGATGGAGTTTCCGCAAATGCGTGAAAGCGACCAGGCTGTGTCGTTCCTTCACGCTTCATTTGCTACCGTAGTAGGCCTGCGGTCGGCCACTCTCACCGCCCAAGCTTGCTTCTTTTTATTTTTTCTCTTTTTTTCCCCATTGTTGCATTCAACTGCTGAAACCGCATCGCCAATGAGCAAGGGCGACGTGTATCATATCGCTTTGATCCATTGGCCATGTCACTCCCCTCCCGTCCCCCCCGAAGCGGTCATCCGTCATCGCACCCCCTTTTCTGCCCGCTGCTTGCCTGACAGTTCTGCCTGTGAAGAAATATGGATATGCCATTGATTCCGCGAGTCAGATCAGAATAAAATTGTAACAGAGATTTGTTAAGAGGTCTGTAGTCAGAGACAGGTGTGACGGCGTGATTTTTGCATATCGCGCCTCGTGTGTCGCCGTCACGCTCTGTGATTTTCTGCGTGTCTCTCCGGATTGTTGAAGCAAGAGAGCGTGGCGGGATTTCTTTGCGTTTGTGTGAGATAGTGATCTTATGTGTATTATTCATTGTCGAATAGTTTTTTTTTCCATAAAATGTCAGTCAACAAAAAAAAGTGCCGTGCTCTCTGGATTGTAGGATCAACAATCCATTTATTTATTTATTTATTTATTTATTTGAATTTTGCTTCTTGTGATAACACTCCATTGTTCTGAAAAGTTGTGAAAGTAAGAAAATGTGAATGAAATGAGCCGAAGATTTTCAAACGAAGTTTCAGTGAAATCAACATTTTTGAGATGAGAATGTTATTTAAATAAACCATCACCTGTATCCTGCCCTCGCCCCCACTCCAAACCTTTTTTTTTTCATGAAACATAATGGTGATGATGATTAAAACTAAAACCCAAATAAAAACTCATGATTTGGGTTTATTCAAAGTGAATCGCAGACCTGAAATGAAAAACGAATTCTGATTAAAACACAAAAACAGTTTAACAAAGGACTGTTTCATCCCAAAACTCCGTCATCTTCAAAGCCGCAATCTATTAGGCTATTTCAGTTTTTTGTTGTTTTTTATATGGATTTTAAGACAATGGCTTACGCCGCCTAAGCCCTCACTTAAGTTACAATTTAATTAACGTCACAAATACGAATACGACAAGAAAATTTACTTCTGGTGTTGTGTAATTTGTACCTGGTTTAAAGCCACTAGGCAATTTTACCCCGTCACATCAAAACAAGACAAAACAACAACAACAACAACAACAACAAAAAACGAAGAACCTCATGACACCAGTTTTCACAAGATGGATCGGAACCATACCATTCACCACTCTTTTTCTTTCCCCCTGGTGGTAATAAATGAAAAGTGAACAGGCTGTTCACCACTCAATTTATTACAAGCAGCGCGTTTCATTCGGCTTAAAAGGCCACTGGGGCTAATTTCGCCCGTTATTTCCGGCGAGTCAAGTTTGCAGCGTTACGGCGGCAGCGTCGCTCCGCGTCGCAACATTGCACGTGCAGCAGGGGTAATTAACCCTTCCTTTCGTCGCCATATTGTGTTTTAACGACAAATGGCGATTCGCCAGCATGAATCGGGTGAAATTAATCACTCACGCCAATCACCCTGCGGATCAGCCGAGGTCGAAGGGTTCTTTGACTACTGCGGGGATGTTCGGGGGGGGGGGGGGGGGGGGCAGGGGGGGCCGCGATCGTTCCTTGTGTAGCGCCCGTTCGGGGATTGATTTTAGCAGTTCACATCTCGAGCTGATTTATAATTTTTGTTGTTGTTTATCATTTATGCATTTGAACGCTTTGTTTGTGTGTAGTTTTCGTCTATTTGTTCGTTCTTCTTGTTTTGTTGGTGTTTGTTTGTATGTTTGTTTGTTTTTGTTTGTTTGTTTGGTTTCGTTTTGATTTTTTGTGTGTGTTGTTTGTTTTGTTTTCATTTTTGGTGTTTGTATATTTTGTTTGTTTGTTGTTGTTGTTTGTTTTTGTTGGTTTGGTTTTGTTTTGTTGTTGTTTTGTTGTTGTTTTGGATTATTTAATTTTATTTTATTTTATTTGGGGGCGGGAGGGGGGAGGGCTGGTCTTTCTTTTTTTTTATCGGGAAGGGGGTGAGGGGGTGGGGGTGGGGATATGTGGTCTACAAAGGTGACAAGCGATGTCTGCTCTAAAAAGTGTTTACTCAATATCAAGATCTTTGACTGTTTTGTCACTGTTCAAACAACTGCTCCTTGCTTCCGTTGACGTCACTACATTCTGACACCAATAAAATATGTTGCCGGATGTTGTTTTCGCATTCTGACATTCCCATCTGCTGAAATAATGTTACACGTATCAATCAACTGTTTCTAACGTTTACGCGCTCTTTCGAAACAGAACACGAAAAAAAAAAAATCTAAATTCGTGAATATAGACACTGTTCAAAGGAAAACTTCAAAGGAGTGTTCAATCGTGTCTATAGACAAGTCACTGCCCATAGTCACTCGCAATCGACCTCCACAAGGTATTCTCACTCGATCCGCCCCTATCGTGAGTATAGACAAGTCACTGTCCATAGTCACTTGCAATCGACCTCCACAAGGTAATCTCACTCGATCTGCTCATATCGTGAGTATAGACAAGCCATAGTTACTTGCAATCGACCTCCACAAGGTACTCCCATTCTATCTGCTCCTATCGTGAGGAATAGACAAGTCACTGTCCATAGTCACTTGCAATCGACCTCCACAAGGTAATCTCACTGCTCCTATCTCGAGGATCACGATCATATCATCTCTATGGCTTGTCATTGTTCACGAAATCCCCCGAGTCCAATCTGTCTACAGCGAGAAAACAGACAAAGCGCAAATATTTCCCCAAGTCACCACTCGTCTGTTGGAAGCTCCATCTCATATTCTTCTCTACCCTCAAAGTGTTCGGAGGCACAGCCTGGGCTGGGCGCATTTTTACGCGAAGTATGTCTAAACGTCGGCTAGATATTGTAATTAGTAATTCAAACCCGCGGAAGTCCCACCCCTGCGGCGGCCATTTTGTTTGTTCTGACGACAGGAGCCGTGCCAAAATGGCGTCGCCGGGCTGCCTGTCAGTTGCGGTTCCATTAGGGTCCTGCAGTCCCTGATGCTTTTTGTCAACACTGGACTAGACCGGATCTTGGGGATTATGCGTGCGCTTCGCCCGTGTGATATGGGGGAGAATTAAAAGTATGGAGCCATGAACATGTTTAAAATCATTTCTCTTTTTAATGGGGGAGCCGGGGTGGCCGAATGGTAGAGCGTTGGACTTTCAATGCTGGGGTCGTGAGTTCGAATCCCGGCTGGGGCCAAATATTTGTGCTGGCCTTTTTCTCGCTGCCCCGTCTTTGATATCACCCTTATGTGGTGGAAAAGGGCGTTAAACTCCCAACCCCCCCCCCCCCCCCCCCGACCCACCCAACCACCCACCTACCCACCCTCTTATTAATGGCGACTTTCATGATTGTCATGTTTCCCTTCTTTTACTTCTGTTCGCTATATGGTGTAAAATTCTAGCTGTGGTTGAATCAGGTGTGTTTAAAAATTATTTATAATGTGCGACTAACCAGATGCGGGACACGTATTGCAGCCTTCGCGTATATCAAAGCTTCAGATACGTAAAACTGGCCGTCAGTTTAAATACATTTTCTCTTATAATTATCTTCAGTGTTTCCGGTTTGTCCCTTCTACTTCTTCTGGTCTTAGTGCAAATGAAATATAATTTCTTTTCCTTTTTTTAAAATCAGGACTAGGTCATAATCGCAGTCTAGAAGTGATATACGTGTTCCGAGATACAGAAACACACAGTTTGAATTCTTAATATGTATGACAGGCATATATTCCAGGGCGAGCTGAAAGCCGCCGGCCAAACCTGGGAGGCTGCAAAAACAGCAGCCACAGATCGCAGGAAATGGTGGGGAACTGCTGAGGCCCTATGCCCCACAAGGAGTAACGAGGAATGATTGATGATGATGATGATGATGATGATGATGATGATGATGATGACGACGACGACGACGACGACGACGACGACGACGATGACGATGATGACGACGACGACGACGACTATGATGATGATGATGATGATGACGGCGGCGGACGATGATGATGATGATAATGACGACGACGATGACGATGATGATGACGACGACGACGACGATGATGATGATGATAGGCATACAACAATGTGTGGAAAACTCTCCATCGAATGCGCTGACTCCGCATCAGAATCAGTCACCTGGGTCACAACATAACATCTGAGACCATTGTGGTGACTGGCCGGCGTATTAGTTGGTGTAGAAGTGTACCGGGTACTGAGCAGACGACGTTATTCGGTTGCGGACTGAGGACGAGCTAGACGGCACTCACTGGTGGCTATTTTTTTGGAGGCTTTGTCTAGTCCCAGTCTGTTCAGAAATAGACCGTAGGCTGAAAGAAAATTGTGTTTCCCTAACATTAGAAGCCACAAAATCTCGAAAACGGTCTCAATGGCCAAGTGAAACATCCTTCAATCTGGCAAACAACCTTGATCACAGCTTTAATTTAAAGATCTAAGCTCCCAGCAAAAAGCTTTCCGAAGTGTGAAAAAAATTTACAGAGTCGACCGTGCAAGCACAGTCAGCTCTGTCACAGTTGCAGAGTTTTCAGCGTCGCTGAAACCCCAGTAAAAGCCGAGGGCAGCCTGATTTCACAGCTCAGTTTGCGTTTTGACACTGAGCGAGAAAGATCGTGCAGCACTCAACATCCGCTAGACACTGTAGCGATGTGTCGCGCTCACTGACCAAAAGCCAAATAATGTCACAGCAAACTCGTGCTCTGGTTTTATAAGGGTCCCCGAAGCGCTGAAAACTCTGCAACTGTGACAGAGTTGCCTGGATTATGCACAGTCGAAGGAGTCGCAGGTTTAAAAAACGCAATGTTTGCGGCTTTTTGCTGAAATTGCAGACCTTGAAACATGGTTTTATTTCCACTGACTAGTTTGCACAGAACAGTAGTATTCAGGCGGTAAGATCACAGCTTTGAAAGCGACAGTTTACCATCTTAGCAGCGTTACGAGTCTAGAGGTTTTCAAAGAGCCTTATATTTTTCTTTTTGGAGATGCGGGTTGGGTGGGGTGGGCGTTTCGGAGTTTAACGCCCTTTTCCACCACGTATGGGTGACGGGGCAACGAGAAAAAGACCAGCACAAATAACATTTGGCCCCAGCCGGGATTCGAACTCACGACCCGAGCATTGCAAGTCCAGCGCTCTACCATGGGGATGCGAGCTTCCGGCGCAGCCTCGATTTAAAAAAAAAAAAAAAAAATGACGCCTGCAGAAATGCCAAGCTTATTCAATGTGGCTCATGAAGAATTTTTAGTAGACTAAAATATGATACTGTCGATGATACTGTCTTGAGTTTGGTATGGTAACAGTAAACCCGAACGTTACGGAGAGTAACTTCCAATTCCTGGCATCAACGAGCTACCATACAAAACTACCAGCCGGTGACGCACGAACTAGACCCGGACTAGCGTAACCCACGGACAGACAACTCTGACAGGGACAGGGCGCCAGCGCTTTTTTGCCCGTTCTAGCGCAATCCATCTTAATCACCGGTTTATCGGTAAGTGATCGCGCCCCTGAAATCTCCTACATGCATTTCGCTTTCGTCGGCGGATCGTCCGCGGGCATTCCCGGTCACACCTAGCAGTCTGGAACGAGTCGCGCACCGAGCGCCAAGGGCAGGTAATCACAAAGGCTGCATGAAGCAGTCGTAGAGTTGAGTGAGTGAGTGAGTGAGTGAGTATTTTAAGGCTTAACGCCGCGTCAGTGACAAAGACTAATTTGCGGCAGCCACAAGTTTGAAGGCCCCTTCGTTAAAAGGTAAAAAGCTGGATTAATACAACTAGTAAATATAGGCTAAAAGTTTACAGGTTAAATGAGATTCTACCAGTCTTGGGTTACCACAAGTTCAAAACGTCAAGCATGGGTCTTGTACAGGAATAAGTAAAAACACAATGTTCAAATTTTATGAAACAAATTGACTTCCCGAAGGAAGCCAAAAATCTTGTCTGGAGGGACATTTCGGAACAAGAGCTCCATTGATTCGGCAGTGAAATACTTCTGTCGAACCTCCGTGAGGTCTGCACAAGAAATCAAAATATGTTTAATGGTATCTGGCTCATCGCAGCCAAAACAGAAAGGGCTCTCTTCACCTTTCAGCAAGTGCGAGTGGGTATAATATGCGTGCCCAATATGGAGACGGGCCAGGACCACCTCTTCCCGACGGTTAGTCCTACACCGGGGAATGATTTCCCGAAGTTTGGGAACTATACTGTGGAGTTTATTGTTATCAAGAGTATCCCACTGGGCTTGCCATTGATCTACTATGTACTTATTTATTAAGGGTTTAAAATCAGTAAAAACACTACTCTTGCTAGCCACAGGACCAGCCCTGGCCTGATTAGCAGCAAGGTCAGCCTGGGTGTTACCTCGTATGCCAACATGGCTAGGAATCCAAACAAAGACAATGTCTTTTCCAGACCGAAGTAACTGAGCGTGGAGCTCACGCAGTCGTAGAGTTACCTGGAACTGTAGACTAAGTTCGTCCCAAGACCTCAATACCCTTCCCCACATTCCCATCCCCCGCCAACCTCTAAAAATGTTGTTCTTACATATTACATAGATCTCCACACCTTCATGTTCATTTTTTTTATTGTCTTCACTGACAGATTCAGTTCAGGGTTAGGCAAGAAAAATGACTGAGGTATAAAGTAATAATAATAATAGTCGCATAAATATAGGCGCTTTATCCCCAGTATCTGGCTCAAAGCGCCATGATCTAAAATCAGCACGCACGCCCACAGGAATCACACGCATGCTCTCAGACACTGGACACGAACACATAACAGTTACGTGTTGCGAAGGGCCAGCTCAGCAAGTCAAGTTTCGGAATTTTAGAATTGCATTTATTTTCGGATTTTGCAGAATGAAAACATTTCCAAAGCAAAAGGGGGAGGAAGCCGTAGTACCCGGAGAGAACCCCCGACGGTCGGCCCGAATGAACGGTGCCACATACGAGAAAGTAAAATTCTTCACCCGGAGTGGGACTCGACCCTGGCCTCTCGCATTGGTGACACAAGTCTTAACCACTAGACCACCGCCCTCCCCGTAAGTACGGACCGCAGATCGGCTGCAGTTCAGCGTTAACAGGGGTTTATTTCAGAGTAGCAGTTACATTTCAGAAAAGTATGTTAGGTACATTGTGGTCGGTAACAATCAAACAAAACTGTAGTTTGAAAACTAAGCGCTTTTCAATTCGAGTTTAACTTTGAATTGAGCCAGAAACTTTACTTAAAATATTCTGTCTATATACGTTTTCTGCAAATCTCAACCTCGAAGCAGGCCTATGGGGGTTTTAAATTCAAGTCTGCATCCTCCAGTGTCACAAAATACAACTCTGTCATGCAAGCCGTGTCGGTAGGTTTACAGAAAAATCAATCCTCAATTTCAGTCTGACGTCGAAGAGTAAACTGGGATGTGTAAAACCTCTAGGGTCTCAATAACAAAAGTGAAGTGAGTGACTCTCCCAGTGATACCTTCTCGTTGCTTTTAAACTGTCAGGCAGAAGGGTCCTCTCCAAGTTCGTGTTGTTTGTTCTGTCAGAGCTTTCCTTTCGATTCTCCTTCTGTTGTGGAGTGGTCAGTGTCAGAGTTCATACGCTGATCTGAGGAATAGGTATACGTGCAGTACTTTGCTCAGCAAGCTAAACCTGTGCTGTAAACCTGGTAGATCTGTCTGTCTGTCTGTCTGTCTGTCTCTCTCTCTCTCTCTCTCTCTCTCTCTCTCTCTCTCTCAGCCTGTAAGATAGGCAGCAATGCCTAAATGCTCTATCCTGAATAAAAACGTTTCATCATCATCATCATCATCATCATCATCTCTCTCTCTCTCTCTCTCTCTCTCTCTCTCTCTCTCTCTCTCTCTCTCTCTCTAAGTACATTCCTGGTAAATTTACAAGGCATCCATCTTTGTTTCGATTTTCAGCAATTATGTATGACAGTTGTCGTAGTGTAACATATAGCTTGGTAGAATGGTAGAGCGTTTGACTTTCAATGCTCGGGTCGTGAGTTCGAATCCCGCCTGGGGCCAAATATTTGTCCTGGCTTTTTTTCTTTCTTTCTTTTTTACCCCGCCTTTGATATCACCCATACGCGGTGGAAAAGGACGTTTAAGTCCCAAATGCCCACCTACCCACCCTCCAAAACCCGTAACCTTGAACAATGGGCAGAACCTACGAGTACTAAGATAAACACCCACCTCTCTCTCTCTCTCTCTCTCTCTCTCTCTCTACCCCACACTCTACCCACAGCTAAACCATTTCTATCACTAACGTTAAAATCAAGGACACTAGCGCACCGTGTGACATTCACTTCCAGCAGTAGTAAACTTAACTGCTCCGCTAAGTCCCTCTCTGCTGTTTACAGTCCCCTGTGTCCTATATGATGGAGAAAGCAGCAGTGCTGTGTAAAACAATTTCACTGGTGTTTGCCCGCCACTGAGAGGGATCGTAAAACCAAGCGGCCATCATTTTTGTCGTTGAGAGGCTAGCTCTGCGTTTAGTTTCGTATTTCCGGCAGCGATAGTACCCGGCCTGTTTGATTTTCCGATCGAAGTGAAGCAAAGTACTCTTTATGTTAACGTGCCGTACACATCTACCATCAAAATAATGGTAAAAGTGCTTAAGTACTTATCAAGTTCATGGCGCTTAGGCCCTTTCGCCTAACGAAGGTAGTCTGCGCTTGGTATTCTCTGCCGCTTCGTCCGTCCCCTAACTGAACGATGGAAGCGAAAGGATTTTTGGAAGTGTTGTAGAGTTGTAATGGTAATAATAATGTTTGGCTTACGTAACGTTGTTGTGTGACGTGGAACATAATGATGCTGTTTGTGTCCTCAAAACTGTGTTTATTTAAAAACAAAAACAAAAACAAAAAAACGGAACAGAGTTGAACCAATGTAAAATGAGAGAGAGCGAGAGAGGCATAGGCCAGCACCTAAACTGCAGCTCAGTTGATTTCAACTTTTTTTCTCCTTCCTTTTTTTTTTTTTTTTTTAACCATACGCCGCTTGTTCCCGACGTGATGCCAACAATCATAGCCCGGGTCTCGAACCCACACCGATAATTCCTTAATCGTCGTGTTATAAACTTTGTCGCCCGCAACCTCTCCAATCAAAACGGCTCCTACAAGTTTGTCCCCACGTGTAGGTAAATATCGGCCCCGGCGTTAACGAGTCCTCCCCATTCAGCCAGAGTGATGTCCCTTTGGGAGCTCTTTGAATGGCGGCAAACAAGAGTCACAAAAGGTGGCCGCGCTGGGTAAACAAGATGGCGGCCAGCAGATCGTCGGGTTGAGGGAGTCGGGAGGAGAATATGAACGTCACGCGCGGGTTAAACGACAGCGACGCTCGTGTCAAGTTGAGGCGATGGCCCTGGTTCAGGCGGCTCTCAATAGGACCCTGCCCCCCGGTACCAAAAGACCGGTTTATCTGTAATGATCAAATGATTTCCCTTCCTTCTCACACCGACCCTACCTTCCCTTCCTGCGGTCTTTGACGGAGACTGAGGACTGCGGGATCGCGAGCGAGGAGAGGGTGGGGAAGGGAAGGGAACTGACTGAGGGTTGAATGGGTCGCCTCTGTGCCGCGGCCACTTTTGTGGTAGCAGATGGTAGAAAAACAAGCAGTTGCCTCCCTTTGCCTGAGCTTTTGACAAGGCCGCATCCAGGCTCCGACAATATTTCTGCTAATACTCTCCCCCTCCCCTCGGCATATCAAATGGAATCTTTATGCAAATGAAGGATAGGATCGGATGGTCGCCTGGTCGTCTTAGACAATCGGCCAGCCCGTGCTAATCTTGTCGGTCTTTGGGAGCCTGCCTCCCCGACTTGATCTGCCGACAGGGAAGAATGGCATTATGGAAGGCACTACGACTTCAATAAATACCACTTTATTGGAACTCAATTTGTAATTTATTTGCGGGGGTCGCGGCAGAGCGGCGGTCGCTGTTTGTGTTCGTGGGCACACAGCTAGGCCGCAAATTTCGTGTGGGGAGACAACGAAGACCCGGGGACTTTCAGGGGTTTGTGAAGACAAGACTTGTGAACTCTGATTGAAGACACTTTGTGACTCCGACGTGAGAAACCTTCATTGCTCAGAACGTTTTGGTTCCCAGCTTTGTTAAACTGGGAATTTTTTTTTTAATTAACAATTTTAGGTGGCTTCGAACTTGAGTGTCGTTTACGTTTCTTCCAACTCAGTTACCTTTAACATCACGCAACAAGACTTCTCAAGTTAATGCGTATAATTATATCTTTATTTATCGATGTTTTTCCTCATGGATGGCTCCTGTTCTATGCTGCGTTCGTGCTTTTTCAATATATCGTAGTACCTTTAAAAGGAGGGGGTGGGGGTATATGTGATAACGAGTTTCTCTCCTTGGGCCGTTCCTTTCTGGGTCCTCCGTCTTCCCTCCTCAAGCAAGATCCGTTATATTAAGCAGATAGGTGGCGCTGTACCGCGGCAGCACACGTTCTCCAAGGGAACACATCCCGAATGTTCCAGAAGGGATAATAAAGCAGTTTAACAAACAAAAACAAAAAAAGTAAAAAGTCAGTACTGCACGCTTTGCATTAATGTGGTCAAATAGCAAAAATTAATGGCTCTCAGAGACAGACTTGGAACTCCAACAAAGAGAGGAATACAAAATGTACATGTTAATAATGCAAGAGCACTTGTTTTAAACTGAAAAGAAAAAAATGTGTGTGTGTGTGTGTGTGTGTGTGTGTGTGTGTGTGTGTGTGTGTGTGTGTGTGTGTGTGTGTGTGTGTGTCTCTGTGTGTGTGTGTGTGTGTGTGTGTGTGTGTGTGTGTGTGTGTGTGAACTGTTTTAAGAAACTGAAAAGGAAAAGAAGAAAAAAACTAAACTGAAAGAACTATAAAGAAAACTTTTTTTGGAAATAAAACTGAAAAAAAAATTGTCGGTGTCTTCTCTCTGATACCGAACTCTATCCATGGTTGTCAGTCAACAGCCCCCACACTTGTACCAGAAGGACAGTACAGTGATCACGCTGAGGATCGTAGGGTCTTAACCGGGCGCGTGTGAAGACGAGGCTCTCAGCCTTGTTTGCATACCCTCACCCGGCTCCTACAATGTTTGCCGCTTATTCAGCGTCAGCCCTCCCACCCCACTTCTCGTGTACTGCCACCAGTATATTAGAGACCTCGTCTACTACTATAGCGTTTTCGATGGTCAAATAGAATTCCTGTAACACACATATGTATGGATCTTTATGTACAAGGGAATATCGTGAAGGAAGGGTTTTTTTTTTATCTTTCTGTTTCTGTCCCCTTTGTTCAGGGTACCTTTTGTACAGACGAATAGAAGATTTTGTTTTCTTTTCGGATATTTAGAGTCGAATGAGGTTTGGTGCCGATGCCTTGGAGCAATACATTCATTGTTGTTGCTGGTTTCATTTTAAGAAATTTCCCGTTTGGAATGAAGATGGCCTCTAGTGTGTGTTGCAGTTATTATTATTATTGTTGTTGTTGTTGTTGTTGTTTGTCATCATTATCGTTCATGATCTTTTTCAAACTAAATATTTTCTATAAATCGTCACTTCAGACTTTGCCGGTGCTAGCCTCTTCCTGCACCATCATTTTTGTTCAATTTGTGTTATGTTAGATAACTTTCATCGCCTCCGCAATACAACGGCCACCCGCCACCGTTGAAACCACAGTCCCACTGCTTTTTTCTTTGTACAGTACTTATTGGCCATTCTCTCTGTCCTCTTTCTTCCTATCTCTTTCTTTACAGATCTGTCCTATTATAATACTGTATTTGACGCCTCCGCCGCACATGTTTTTGTACTTATGAGCACACCTATAAGTTTTTGACTTGTTGTGCTCGGCCTCGTGAAAATTGTGAGAGTGCATATTATATTTGTTCAAAATGAATAAAACTGTTTAAACCAACGGCCACCTAGCCATCATCATCATCATCATCATCATCATCATTTTTTTTTTTTTTTTTTAGGTGGTGTGGCTTGTGTATTGCCTGTAATGTAATTTTCCGTTTGGGATTAATAAAGTAATTCTGTATTCTGTAGTCTGTGTGTGTGGTAAATTATATGATCTGCGATGAAGACTATAGCGGATTTCTTCAAAAAGTGAAAACGATTGTCGTGGGGCATTCATGTACGTCCAAAGGATTTAAATCACCAGAACTAGATCTGGTGGTGGGTGGTGGTGGTGGTGAAGGTGGTGGTGGCTTCCGACATTAATACAACCGTCCCAAACACAGGCATTTTCCCAAAAGGATTTCATACATTTCTCGAGACACTTGACGACGTTAATTAATTAATGAAGTCTTTAGATCCCAACAGTCCCTGCCAATCATCCAATCAAATCGTTCCGTTTTGCACGTGCACCGCGCTCCGTGTGCGGTACGCGGACTGGCAGCTAATTTTCCATCACCCATTGCTCGCGGAATATGGCGACCGACAGGCCGCTACGTGACACCCACGCTCTCGCACAATTGGAGCTCTGTCACGAGTTCTCTCCCGTGGCTTATGGGTCGCCTCCCTTGCTGCGCGCGACCCCGCCTCCCGGCTCGTCCCACGAGCTCGTCTTTGAAGCTGCCATCGATTACGCGGGAGGGGGCCAACCGAGTAACGAGGGAGGCTACTCCGCGACCCGAGCCGTTGCTTAGTTGTCCTCCTTGGCTTGCTGGCTTTCAAGAAATTCAACTCCGCTCCTGCCCCTGACTTCACGGTGGATCAATGTGTACAAGATGACTTCGACAATTTAGGGCTGGTGGAAGATATGGATGACGTTTGGGTTTGATTTTAAAATGAAATGGCTGAGATTGTCCTATTAATCTATGTTGGCTTTGTTTTGTGAAAGCTGCTTTGCCACCAACCAGCCAACTGCCCCGAACAAAGTTGTTGTTAATGTTACTTTACCTAGAAACAAATTGTGATATGATGAGCGTGTGCATGTGTGTACGATCATACAAACTACAAACAAACTTGGCAGGCTGGAGATTTGGGGCTAGGTAGCCACTGTATTGTGGAAGCAAACGAAATCAATCTTACAGCAATCTGGCATCATCGCATGCATGGTGGCTCAGAGGTACTGTATCTAACATAACACAAATTGAACAAAAATGGTGGTGCAGTTAGAGGACAGCACCGTCAAAGTCTGAAGTGACGGTGACGATTTGTATAAAAAAAAAAAAGTTCATGAATATACACTTGACTAACAATAATAAGCTGTAATTAATCTTTAGAGGCAATTATTGTAACATGCACTCATGGGAGCGGGGGTGGGGGGGGGGTGTGGGGGGCGGGATAGCCGAATGGTACGTAGAGCGTTGGACTCCCAATGCTCGGGTCGGGAGTTCGAATCCCGGCAGGGACCAAATATTTGTACTGGCCATTTTCTCGTCTTTGGTATCACCCTTAAGTGGTGAAAAAGTACGTTAAACTCCCAAACACGCACCCATCCACTCATGATGGTCTTTTCTTCTTCTTTTTCTTCATTTTTTCGTGCGGGATGGAGTGAGGTATTTGTTTGTTTGTTTGTTTGTTTGTTTGTTTGTTTGTTTGTTTGTTTGTTTGTTTGTTTGTTTGTTTGTTTGTTGCAGAGGACCACTGTCTCTTCGATCTATACCGATCCCGAACATCAGTTTACAGTTACAAGAAAAGCCGCAACTCCTTTGCTAACTTCACGCACTGAGTTGTACACATTGATCCCCAGTGAACATTCAGGCTGGCTAAAGTTTTTATCGGGCTGAATGCTGTCATCTCTGGTGTCTGGATTATATGTATGCTCTGTGCCGGGAAATACACTGCCGAGGGGGACCCACCACTGACAGATCAAGATGTCTGTAATCGGAAGACAAGCCCTTGGTGCTCCAGCGTGTGAAAGCAACAAGTCCCTGTCTCTGTGTGAATCCTTTGCAGGCAGCAAGTCCTGAAAAAAAGGGATAGAAAAGCAACTTGTTCAGCTTTGTAGGGCTTAATGGATGGTCGAGGTGTCAGTCTTTCACGTCCAATTTTGTTGCAATTTTCGAGTTTAATCGGTCGAGCGAGTGTTAACGAGAGTTCGTTTCATTCTATGTCCGCTTCAGTTCAGTAATGTGCTAGGAAATTTACTAATTGTAATGCGAGCTGGAATCATGAACGACACACTACACCTCTGTACAGTACTCAAAGAATAAAATTTAAAAAAATAAAAGAAATTGCCTCTCGTCCAAACAACAAACGCTCACGCAGTTTCAATTGAAAAAAATAAGATGCATAAACTGGCCATGTTTTAAAATAGTTTTCGTTGTGAAAAAGGAAATAAGCACATTTTCTTTGAAAGAAATTGCACATTGTTCCATGCTGTATTATCGATATATTATTCATTCCGATTTCTTTCTGATGCAAAATGAATTTACAACACGGAGAACGAAGTATCACCCATCTTTCATAAGCATGACATGACTCAGGACCCCCACCCTTCCCGTCCTCATCCCCCCCACCCCCTTCCGCCCGTTTAACCACCGCCTTTCCCCACTCCACCCAACAAGATGAAGACCTAAAGCGGTCCCCAGCCAGCAGGGGCGGGAACACCGCCATGGCGACATTTCCAGAAGAAAAGCGTCCTGCTGTGTTGGCAGCAGTCATGGTCGGCAGTCTCTTCAGACGAGGTGCCCGACTGTCAGACCTTCCCCCACGCCGTGGTGGTCTGGTACTAAGGACAACGTTTTCCCGGGCAATTCACCGCGTCAAAACCACTAAGCACCCGCTAACGACATAAAAGGCTAAAATTGAAGATGTCGGAAACGGGTGAAAAACACACCTTTTACCGTTCCTTTTCTTGGGGAATACAGCTTTTGACACTTGGTTTTGTGATGTAGCTTGGCGAAGGCGTTTTTATGAGTGCGTTGCACTTTCTGCTTTAATGCGTGTGGTTTCCTTTCTAATTTTCGGTGAATGGTTCCGTGTTTGCGATTGTTCCGCACACTAAGACGTTTTAAAAGCTCGCTAATTTGTGTCTCAAGTGGCGTGCGTTGTCGGTGGTTGTGCTCGCTGTTGTCGTCAGTAATTAACTGCTGAGCTGGGTGTGAGCTTGTTCCGGGTCACGTGGTGCGTGGAGCTGGAGTAACATCGAGGGCTTGTGGCACCTGCCGTAACGTATACACAGATGGCGTTGTGACCGAGAAAAGGAACGTGGATATGCTATGTGCAGTTTATATTGCAGTAAAATGAATGGCGGCGTTTTTGTGATCGTTGTTGTTGTTTTTTTTTGTAGTTTTATATTGTGGAGTGTTTGCGGGTTGTTGTTGTGTTGTGTTGTGTTGTGTTGTGTTGTGTTGTGTTGTGTTGTGTTGTGTTGTGTTGTGTTGTGTTGTCTTTTCTTTTGGTTTGGTTTAGTTTATGTTTATGGTTTTTGTTGTTGTTGTTGTTGTTGTTTTTGTTGTTGTTGTTTTTTTTTTGGGGGGGGGGGTTGGGGGGAATGGGGTGTTGTTTTTGTTGTTGTTGTTGTTGGAGGGGTGGGGGGGGGGTCTCTTTTCTGTCTTTTGCTGTTGGTCCTTGTCTCACTGCGCACAAACTTTATCCAAAAATGCTCGGGTCGTGAGTTCGTACCCCGGCTGGGGTCAAATATTTGTGCTGGCTTTTTCATCGTTGCCCGATCTTTGATATCACCCGTATGTGGTGGAAAAGGACGTTAAACCCCCATACACCCACCCCACCCATCAAAACGTAAATCGGAGAGGAGGAAGTACATTGCCAGTGCGTTTTATCATTGAAGTCAGACACTCGCCCAGTCTGACCGATTATTCTGTATCTTCTGTCCCAGTAGCCTGCACACCTGGGGATCCCGTTGTTTGCCTGCGTCAAATGCCTGGGGACCCAAACGGTGCAAAATGCATGGTGTGCCGTAATAAACCATTGTGGGACCCTTTGGTCCTTCACTTCACAGGACTTATCGGTGAAGACTTGACGGTACTTTAAACGTCACACTCTTAACACCTCACACACACAATCCCTCTTCGCACGCACGCACGAACGCACACACGCACGCACGCACGCACACAACCCCTCTTCACACGCACGAACGCACGAACACACACACACACACACAACCCATCCTCACACGCACGAACGCACGTACACACGCAAGCACACACACACACACACACACACACACACACACACACAACAACAACAACAACAACAACAACAACACACACACACACACACACACACACACACACACACACACACACACACACACACACACACACACACCTCCTCCACCACCACCAGCCCCCATTCACACACCCTGTCCTTACACCTATACTGTCTTGTAGGTTGACAGACAAAAGGACCGGCATGAAGAGATAACCGATTAAATCTCAGGTGCGAAGTGTCACACCTTGAACATGAAGTCCGTGATAGGATTTGGTGGCGGGGTTGTCGGCGGATATGAAGATTTCCCGCGGATCTGGAGGAGACGATAAGTTAATGGCTATTGCTCAACACTAAGCCAGATAGCGGGGTGGAGGACAGTAGAGTATTGCCTGCTCCAGGGTACCCCCGGGAGGGGGGGGGGGGCGCTGCCCGCCGTCATCCTCGGGAAAATGAGAGAAAGACACATAGGTATAGTTCTTCCAAAAAAAAAAAAAAAAAAAGTAAGGCATGTTATGGATTCGGTCCCCACCTTTAAAACTTGTTCTCAGCCCAGCAGAAGTAATAAGGGATTGACAGAACTCTGTGTGTGTGTGTGTGTGTGTGTGTGTGTGTGTGTGTGTGTGTGTGTGTGTGTGTGTGTGTGCGTGTGTGTGTGTGTGTGTGTCACAATTGCTGTGTCTTTTATCTGGCGTTATTTTCATGCCCTTTTAGAGCTTAGAGCTCGCTGAGTGTAAGCGCTATATAAATTATTATTATTATTATTATTGTTGTTGTTGTTGTTGTATGGTCCCGTCATAGCTCTGGGGACCCCGTTCAGGCTACAGTTCAAGAAAATATTTCGGTCATATTGGTACCGATTAAACATCAGAAAGGAATGAACTAAAATATGTATTTTAAATATAAAAAAAATAAATAAAAAAAAACGGTGAAGTTGCCTAAAACGTGTACTTCTTTCCCTCTATGGTCAGTTCTTTTTTGGTTTTTTTTTTTTCTTTTTAAAGAAGATGTATGCTCACGACACGACAGATAATAAAATATAAAGATACTGTAAATATTAGTCAGTGTTAAAAACATTAAACTCCAGAAAACGAAAACAGGCTGCAGAAAACGCGTGAAGCACCTTGTATTTCGGGTTCATGTCGATGGCCTTTTTTTTTTTTTTTTTTTTTTTTTTTTTTTTTTACATGAAAACACTCTCCGCTGCATGATAAAATATAATTACACATCTTCATTTCTTGATAATTTCCTACAGTCCACTCTCAGTTTCATGGCTGCCGAAACCTTTATTCACCACGAGTAAACACACATTGTAATCTAAGTCATTCTTAGAGGTAAAATTGTACACCACAACATTGGTACACTCGGGCTTTATCCGATTATGTATCCTCGGTGACGTCTCTGATGTTCTTCCCCCTGTGGTTACGTGTTTTCTGGGTAGGGATAACAATATGATTAATGAACAAAACCTGGCGGGGGTTTCATTACTAACCTTCAGGTGACTGGATCTAAACCTTGGAAAGTTCTCAGCTTGAATGTTGGGCATGTGTGGACAGCATTGTTGTGGAGTGACAGAGCTGCTTTTTTCCGGGGCGAAGCATTGTAACAATGGAGCTCTTCTGTGAAACTTTGCCAGGTGTATTTCTTAATCCTTTTGCTCGAAATGTACACGTAAGTAACGGACCCTTTCAGTTTCACAATCGCGACCTGATAGTGGCAATTGTGCCTGTTGTTAAATGTTCATTGTTCTTCTGATGTTTATTCGTATTGTTGTTGTTGTTGTTCTTGTTGTCGACGTTGGTTACTGTTCCAGTCGATGCGTTTCATTCTACACAATCAGATTTTCTAAAATTTAAATATCCACACTGATTTCAAGCAAGACGGAAATTGTGAATACAAACAAGCCCCACCCAATCCCCCACCCTCCCACCACATACACACATAAATGGTTCTTAAGATGTAGGGAGGGACTTTTTCTGTATTTTTTCTCCTCTTTTTTTATTTTCTTTCCTTAGTCTTTTGTTTGTACATTATATATGTCGCTGCTTTATTTAGCATGTACAATAAAGCATGTGTACGTCCAAGTGTGTGTGTATACATATGTTAAAAAAAATTAAGTCTGGCATATGTTGTATTATAAGCGCAGTTTCTGTCTGAAGAAACACTGAAACAGCACCGATGATAAATAGCAATGCGTCTTGCAATCCGCGTATAAACAAAACCTACCAGAAAAAAATACAACCTTACTTCAACGTTTTTTCTAACCACATCTACACTTCAGTCCCATTGCCAAAGTCAACAGCACGAAACTTTCAGCGCTCAGCAAAATTCTCTGGAATAAATCAAAACACGGGCTTTTAATCTGCTGTGATGACAATACAACTAGCGGTCCGGTCAAGACCCCTGCCAGTTTCCTCTCACCACGCGGCCTGCTCCGATTGGGTCAGACACAAGGACGTGGCTTGCTGTGTTTGCAGTATCCTCCGTCTTCCGGCCCACCTACGGCTGATAATCTACCGCCTTGTTGGCACACGGCGATAAACGCTTGCGAAGAGAACACTAACGCTGATCAGGTCACTGTCGTAAAGTTTTGGCGTTAGAGTAGGCCGCATGTGTTTAGGGTTGTGTTTAAATGAGTATTACATGTAATATCTGTGTGTGTGTGTGTGTGTGTGTGTGTGTGTGTGTGTGTGTGTGTGTGTGTGTGTGTGTGTGTGAATGGATTTGCTGTGATAGATGTGATATTTGCAAGTTAATTATTATTTTGGGTTTGTTTGGTTGTTTGTTGTTGTTGTTGTTGTTGTTGTTGTTGTTGTTAAGTTCTTGCACATGCCAAACCATTTTTATATTGTTTTTAATTGGCTTAGAATCTTCATTTTTCATTCTTATTTTGTTTCGAACTCTGAGCCCAAAGACGATTTTCCATATAATGGACAATCCGCAAAGTATTTTCAATTTCAATTTGAATACCTCTAAATATATAAACGAACAGTGTCTGTCTGTCTGTTCGCCATAAAACCTTATTTAGAGTTCACACATCGCGTTCAAAACTGGTGGCTGTATTCAAGGGTACACCGGAAAGAATTCCGGAGGGAAAAATCTAGGAAAATCGTCAAATTTACGTTATTATCCACATTTTTCACTTATTTTCAAATCGCTAATTGTGGTCCCACGGGGTCCACGGGAAGTAACTCTTTTGTTCAACTTTGCATCGCAAATGCTTATTACCTCCCATTGACAAACTCGGCAAAGCCGGATACATCTGCTAGTAGTCGATAAAAGTGGCATGTGACGTACGCGGTCGCAAGGAACTCGATACGCGCATTATTATGTGCCGCGGCCGTACAGATCATCGCATCGTTTTCGGTTTTACAGATCCAGAATGATTGCGAAAATGGCCGCCGGCAACAGTGTACCTTGTCGCCCGAAGCTGGCATGTGACGCATGCGATCGCCACTGAGCAACCCGTGACGAAATATCGTATGAGCCGTGTCCGAACTAACCATCGCATCGTTTCCGGTTTTGCGGAGTGATGGTCGCTGTTATTGAGTTTGGGCGATAGAGTATGTCGCTTAACATGTCGCCGGCGACACTGTACTCGGGGCACCTTTGTCGCCAAAACAAACTCGTATATGACGTACCCGATGCAAGCGACCAGACACGCGCATGTCAAAATCTTGTATGAGCGCTTTGGTTTGGAAATGTTCAGCCCACAAAAATAAAATAAAAATAAATGCAATTCTAAAATTCCGAAACTGAAATTGCTGAGCTGACCCTTCGCACCACGTGATTGTAATGTGTTCATGTCCAGTGTGTGAGAGATATGTGTGATTCACGTGAGCGTGCGTGTTGGGTTTAGCTGGCGGCGCTTTGAGCCAAATATTTGGCCTGTATTAATGCAATTAGCCGTGAACGCACTGACCATCGCATCGTTACCGGGTTTGTGTCGTTTCGCGGTGGTGTAGTTCTTTTGGTGATCCATTCTCGGGAATTTTGTTGTTGTTGTTGTTGTTGTTGTTGTTGTAAAATTGTGCAAAATTTCGTGCATATTTGTTAGATATAGATGTTTGAAAACGTGTGACCTAACTAATTATCAACCATGAATATGATTCTGAAACAGCTGACGACCTCAGCATAAGTGAAGTTTGGCGAAAAAAATAAAGTATCGAAATGAGCCTAAAAGTAAAACATACCTCCCGATAAACTAAAGTGATAATGATGTCAAATGTGATACATTTCAGTAACTGACGCGTACTCCAAGAATCTTCATGAGACAGTGGGGAAAAAGTGACGTCTGAATGACGTCAAAGTGCTATTTTGGAATGGTTTCATTCCTTGAAATGAGCCTCTCAGGTTTTCAGAAAAGCAGTGGCAATGTCGATTTAGGCTGGTTTCCTTTACACCAAGAAGAAACGGAAAGACATAGAACACTGGCTGTTACAAACTGTATTAGGTCACAACTTCCTGAATAACTTTTTCTCTGCAAGAGTATAGGTCTACGAGAAGGGCTCATGAAAAGCTAGCGTCGAAAACAGTTGGCGACTGAGATACCAAACGCACTATACGTAGTACCTAACGTCCCCTATCGCCAAAACCATATGACAAGGACCATTTCAGCCACACACTGACTGCGGCTATACGTTCATATTAAACTATGGTTGTATTGTTGTCCATCTTTTCCGCAGACCGATAATGGTTGCCGGACAATTGCAAAATGTGGACCTGTCCATGAAAGTAGGAAAGACTTTAGACTGGTGTAGTATGAGTACGTCTTGTCAACATCCACATAATGTTCGCTATAAAGAAAAGTTCGATTCTATGCTGAACGCATTTTGAAAGCGCTCTTTGTGTTGAAAATGATAGTAAGTATTGATTAAACGTGCGAATATGTATGTGGAGGGATGGGGAGGAGGGGGGGGGGTTGGAGGAGGAGGTTTTGTTTCTGAATCAAGGAAGGGAAGGGATGGGATGAGTGGATCATTTCGTATTAGTAATCTGTAGATTTGTAATTATTTTAAGATAAGATTCGACAATTTATTATTCCAAAATGAGAAATTACAATATCTGTTTTATACACTTGTAATTCACATCTGTAATGTGTATGTTTGTAGTTCTTTTTTTTTTCAATATAATCTCTAGAAGTACCGACAGAGAGAAAAACGATTTTGTTTACTTTGGTTACCTTTTCTCTACAACCTTGACGTAAAACAAAATGTTCACGCATTGTGGAGCGAAAGTCATATATGGTGTCCATTAATTACGCCTTACAGAAGAGTACGACACGGAAAACCAAGTGAAGAAAGGAGACTTCTAACTGCACGAAATGTGTCGTACACCAAAAAGAGACATTTGACAAGCAGAACACGAAACAAAAGAATAAATTGTTCGCGATAATTCACGTCAGACACACAAAAAGTGACACCAATGAAGAGTACTTGTTGAACTCCTACAATCACGTTAGTTGTTTTTTGTGTTTTTTTTTTCTCCCCGAAACATGCCCAAAGCTGTTGTCCCTTCGAGAACCACAACGACTATCACCCAACAACAGAAAGCGATATCTCCACACAGGACAAATCTCAACTCATTGCGTCTCGCGAGTTTCCATTGCCACAGCACGTCTTTCCTAGTGCCACCAGTGACCACCGTTATACCGGGCCTGACAGATCAACAGGGAAAGAATAAGGTGAAAATGCTATCCGATCACATGCCGGGATAGCCCGGATGACATAGGTGCCAGCAGGCGTCCCGGGGTGTTTGGGGGCTAAGCGTTGTAAATGGGAAACCAATACGTCTCATGCGTTTTGCCCGTCTGGCTCCGTAATCTGTCTTACAAAGGTGTGAACTACAAATGTATTGCATGTTTTGTTACGGCTCTTTGTGTGCTTTAAACTTTCCTGTAAGCTGTAGGGAATTAGTTACAAGATGTATTGGCGGAAGGGGAGGTGAAGGGTTTTGGGGTGTGTCAACTGTTTTGTGTCTAGATCTCCCCTACACTTTTCGCGCCGTTGTTTGCGAGAAGGGCAGAGGAACGAGAGCTGAGTCAAGGACCTCTTGACTGACTTGACTAGCACCTAGCTGGTGGGTTGCTTGGTTGGCCAACTGGCTTGGTAACGGACGCATTTACTCCCTCCATCGTCCTTGCCACCAGGAAGCTCCTGGATTTGATCCAAACATGGCTAATATTTGTACAGGACCTTTTCTAGCATCACCACAAACTGCACGCACCGAGTTCGCCTCTCATCTCGTCTCTGCCACAGTTGATAATCACTATGCCCAAGTAGTTCGGTCCGCATCCGTGCACTGCGATCGTATGTATGACTCGTAAGCAGCCAAACCTCTCAGCCGCGCGAAACGCGCGAAACAACCGAACTCGAACCTAAGCATTGCGCCAACAATTGATCACACCCGCAAGGTAGTTTCCGGGAAATGTTAACCTAGTTTGATTATCGTCGGTTTAGTTGTACGCCTTGAGCGTGTTGTTAACAGATTTCATAGCAGCTTAAACATCCATATTACCAGAGATGTGGAAAAGGACACCGAGAGATAAATGACGCTTTTCCGTCAATTTTCCAAACTGTAGCTGAGACTAGATGGTGGTGACGTCACAGTCGAAGCGTACTGTGTGGCATCACCATTTTCGCAAACACTCTCTCGGAGGAGAGAGGACCTGTAAGACTTCAAGACACCCACCCACCAACCTTCATTCTACAATCCTGTCATGTGGTTACTTTTGTTATAGCTTAAAACTAAAGATTAAAAAGGTGATGTCCATAACAATACGTTGATATCACCACCGCGTTCTCTGAATTTACAGTCAGCAGGCTGTTTGAGAGTATTGATGTCTTGTCTTTTTATCCTATCTTATACAATCTGTCGGTCATACTGTATGGGTCAGATTGCTTGTGGGCTTGTATGCACACACACACGCACACACACACACACACACACACACACACACACACACACACACACACACACACACACACACACACACACAGTAATCTCTCCCTCCCCTGGAAAGTACAAGCATTTACTTCTGCACACAATAGGCGCGGATGTAACATGTATTTTGCTGTCAGCTAGATCCACCAGCCCACCCGCCATTAAACTCCCATCCGACACCTCACTTTGTCTGCAGCGTTCGCGCAGATCTAAACAGGAAAATGCTGCACTATTATCAATCAGGCGAACTGCACAATAGATTTAAGACTATCGTGTCCAATGCTTGCACCTCGGGGGAAGACCAGGACTTGTGCGAAAAATCTCGCGTGGATTACGGCGAGAAATAAACTCCCCTACCCCCTCCCTGCTAATGTGGGGATACGCTATGGTTGCGAGGCAACCAAGGGGAAGAACTCAACAAGCGGGGATTAAACCGCGACTACAAAGATTTCTAGCGCGGACAATGACTGGAAGCGCTCCTTAATAGCTTTTTCCTGGCACAGTGCTCGTTCCTGAATGCTCAAGTTTTGGGCGAGAGAGAAAGTGGTATTGTTCGCCGCTCAGAAAAATGAGAAAATATTGGAAAATAAATGTATC
Source organism: Batillaria attramentaria (assembly GCA_018292915.2). NCBI lineage: Eukaryota > Metazoa > Mollusca > Gastropoda > Batillariidae > Batillaria > Batillaria attramentaria. The sequence goes on along the minus strand of JACVVK020000005.1, from coordinate 3,328,926 downwards.
ATTCGGTTGTAATCACAGATACTTGACGACCCGAGGAGAAAAAGGGTATGGGGACGACCTTCGGTGGGTCGCCCACATTGTTGATCTGAAATGGCTGTATTTTTCCTAAGGGACGAAAAAAAAAAAGAATGTGGGGTGTCCTCGCCGTGTTCCACTCCCCGTTCATACAAGATAGAAGATTTAGAAAGAAAAAAAAATAAATAAAACCACACTTCTTCTTAGAGGTCCATTCATTATCTGATTTTCTTCTTCTTCTTCTTTTTTTTCTTTTTTTTTCCATCGTTGCCCCGTCTTTGATATCACCCGTATGTGGTAGAAGAGGACGTTAAACCCCCAAACACCCACCCTCTTCTTTTTTTTTTTTTTTTTTTCAACTGCCCCAACTTTTTTTGCCAGCTCGAGTGGTATTCCTCCCAGGTCATGTGTGGAACACACGGAGAGATCGGAAGCTGGGACAAATCCCGGCGTTAACCAGTACCGGGAGCTACGACACCTGCGGTGCCAGCCGTGTAATCATCCACATCATGAGATGTGTCATAACAAAGGAAACACCACAAAAGTCGTACCCGTGGAGCGGGTTATTCTGTGGACCGCGGGGCAACAACCTCCCCATTGGGCCCTCAGCTCGCAAGCTCTGGGTAGAACCCGACCTAGCTAGGAAAAATTCCGCTTGCTTCGGCTGGGATTCGAACCCGGGTCTCCCGGTTCATGGTCCGAAGAGCTAACCACTACACTACGGGGGTCGGTTGTCTGACATTTTTAGGCTTACAAACCATTCGTAGCTCAGGGCTGCATATCAGCGTCGGGAATCCCCCACAGACCGAGTCATTTTCGAAATGTCACATTATTTCCTTACAGAAGGGGATATATGTCATATCATTTCTGCGCCACATATGTCCTATACGTTTACGGTCAGCCAGCACCAGTGTCCATTCTAGTTCCCGAGCTGTTCTGGTTGTGTGCACTCACGTAAATGAATTGCACACTAACAGTCTCAAACAGACCGACATTGAGCACACAAAAGACGGTGGGTCTTAAAAAAAAAAAAGTGTCAACGTACCAGAATGCGTGAATCACCATTTGATAACGTCAACGAAATTTGATTTCATATCTCAGACACAATGGGGAAAAGATAACTATGAGGACAAGGGGTTGTTCGGAGTCAAGATTAAAATCCATTATGTGACACTTGGTGTGCGTGCGTGTATGCGTGCGTGCGTGCGTGCGTGCGTGTGCGTGCGTGCGTGCGTGTGTGTGTGTGTGTGTGTGTGCGTGTGTGTGTGTGTGTGTGTGTGTGTGTGTGTGTGTGTGTGTGTGTGTGTGTGTGCCGGTGTGTGTTGTTGTTGTTGTTGTTGCTGTTGTTGCTGTTCTTGTTTTTTGAAGGGAGTTTTCGTGGCGTATTTAAAGTCTCAACGCATTTGTCAGGCATACAACAACGCTGTGGAAAACATGTCATCGAATGCACTTAATCCGTGCATCAGAATCAATCACCTGGGACACAGTATAGCATCTGAAACCATCGTGGTGACTCGGGTTGGCGTATATGTTGTTCTACGTATGTAGAAGCGTATACCGCGTACTGAGCAGACGGCGTTATTTGGTTGCGGAATGAACACAAACTAGACAGCACTGATTGGTGGCTATTTTTAACGACTTGGTAATATCGACTCGTGGTACAGGCACGGAAGCGTTCGGCCAAAGAAAGTCATATCTCTACTAGTAGAAGCCGCGAAGTCACGAAAAGTGGTCGGAATGGCCAAAGAAGAACACCTATTCATTTGGCAAACAGCCTTGGAGCTTTGTAAGCGGCAGTTTTTCCCATCAGGACTCATTACGAACATAACTTTCAAGAACATGGCGATATGGTATGTCGCGTGCACATGTACCATCATGTCTTCCCGCTGTAAAGCAGACTTTTTATGATTAATGGTTGGGTTTCTATCTAACAGAAAATCGCCAGTGGTATTTTTTTTATCATTCGTGAAAGGTTATCTTTCAATGTAGATTTGTCCATGTTCAGCGGGTTTTTTTTTTTTTTTCTCTCTCCTTGAATATACAATCGATTAAAATCGAAGAAAAAATAGCCTCTTTGGCCGAATCCGTCTTTCCCGCCAGCTCACCACAATGGTAATTTAATGTGTAAAACGTGCGATAAAAATATAATTTTTCACTTTTATGACGTGCTTCTTTGCAAAGGGATCACTTTTATCTAAGCATCGGGTTGTTAAGCTGTGAAACACGTGCGGCATCTGTCAAGATAGGTTTGACAGTGCGTGCGTGCGTGCGTGCGTGCGTGCGTCTCTCTCTCTCTCTCTTTGCTCTGTGTGTGTGGGGGGAGGGGGGGGGGGAGTAAGGTTGCTTTTGTCCTTGACTACTGTAGCCCACAGGAAATAGGTTTTTAAAACTGAATAATCCGAAACTTGTTATTCTGCTGTATTGTCCTTCAACAAAACATCTTCCGGGAGCATAATACAGCAAAATAAACAGTTTATAGACTATCCAGTTTTCAAAATCTTTCTTTCTCTTCTTTTCTTTTGGATGACACAAGTCCGACGTCTGAAGCCTTTATAACAAAACGCTGGCTCTACCAAACGCCGGCCTGCATCTAACTCCGTCAAGTACTGAACTCATTTTGTCAGTGCACGAGACACGGGTGGCATCTACCCGTTCTGACAGCAAGGGATTGTTGGGTAGAATTTACTCCACCCGAGGGATTACGCACACCCGACCAAAATTTCTTTTGAACTCCAAACGTTTCGTTTCTTCCACCCGCGCGAAAGAGGCTCGCTGTGTGCCGTAAAGTAGTCTTTGTGGTGTCAGAAGATGTTCTTTTCAGATTTTGCGACATGATCCCGTCTTTTCAAGCCAGGGGTTGGGCCCCAAAGTCCGGGAAGAAAAGGGAACCAGGCGGACGGTCGTTTGCGGAACACCACTTGATCTTCCTAAAGTCTGCGAGGACAAAGGGAATCTGTTGCGGTTATTTCCCGCGCATTGTCTCGCAGAATCGCTTCAGCTTGCATGCATCAGGAGCGAGGCACTGAGAGGAGTTCTGTCTGTAACATTTACACACGTCTTGTCTCCCTACCACCCCCACCCCACCCGATCCCCTATCCACCCACCTCATTTCCACACACCTCTTTTATCTCATCTGGTGATGGCTTGCTCGGGTAGAAATCCACCCGGGCACGCAAACCGCTGTCAAGAGAGACGAACGTGCCAGGCAGCTGATAACAAAGTGGAAAAGCCTTCGCCAGAACCCAACCTCAAAAAGGTTTGTTTTTGACGGAAGTTTGAAACATACTGTAGAACATCCCCGTACCGGGGGCCGAATCGTTAACACTAGGCCCCCGCAACCACGGCCAAGTCGGGCTAACCGAGACCGAGCCGAGATAAGTAATAGCTAAGAAGGAAAAACATTAAAATACTCGGTGACAAGGAAAGTGGACAGTTGCGAACAACTTTAAGGCCCCCGTGTTATTTCACAGTGTGCACAGAAGCGAGGAATTCTGTCAAATTCACCGGCACAGTGAATTTTTAGCATGGCTCGGAGATTATTGTGCGTGGGAGTGATTTCCCTTGAAAACAAAAGCAGACGTTTTTTCCCGGGGGAATTTCGGTCACACCTGTCAACAACATCGTCTCCTCCAAAATCAGGGTATGGTATTATTTTGTTATGCTAACAACATTATACAGCTTAGCGAGGCGTTTCCAAATAATTAAGTGCTCTTGAACATTATGCAGCGCGAAATTAACGTCTGCTGTAAAGGACGTTAAACTCCCAAACACCCACGCACTTTCTCTTTCGTGTAGTTTACAAATAAAGCTGATGGCCACTAATGAGAATTGACTCGGAAAAACTGATAATCGGTAGGCCTAGAGCATCACAATCGGTTCCGAAAGCTGTCCTGCAAAAGTATACATACTAAAGAGAGAGAAAACAATTATATTATCATAACCAACTTGCTGCAATGATCCTATATACGAGGATCTTTGCTTGCTGTGAAGCTGATGAAAAGATGGCATTCTTTTAAGAGTATAAATGATCCTGTGAACAGGCGATAATTAAGAAAGTCACTGTCAGCAGCTACGAAGGCACATTTAGAGATAGGTAGAAAATGCTATGTAGTAAGCAATGACTGAAGTTTAGAATCAATTAGCAAAGACGCACCAGTTGACATAAAGGAATGACGTTACCGACGCCGGAGAGATAAAACTTGATGCAGCTACAAAGAAACTAAAACCAGGGTACGGTATTATTTTGTAATGCTCACATTATACAGCTTAGCAAGGCGTTTCCAAATAATCAAGTGCTCTTGAACGTTATGCAGCGCGAAATTAAAGTCTGCCGTAAAGAACGTTAAACACCCGAACACCCACCCCTCTGCTGTACGCCTGTACTTTATCTTTCACGTGGTTTACAAACAGCTGACAACGCTCTCTGAGAACGCTACAGGTATGACATATTGTCTTTGGTTTCGGGCATTAATAACAGAAACGATGAACGTTGAGGCAGTTTCTTTGTAGCTGCATCAAGTTTTATCTCTCCCGCGCCGGCAATGTCTTTCCTATGTCAGTTGGTTATGACCATTAAAATAAATAAATAATTAATTAATTAATTTCTCTCTCTCTCTCTCTCTCTCTCTTTCTACTTATACCTTTGCAGGACAGGTTTCAGAACCAGCTCTGATGCTTTACCGTTTATCAGTTTTCCGTTCTCAATAATGCTCATCAGCTTTATTTGTAAACTACACGAAAGAGAAAGTACGTGGGTGTTTGGGTGTTTAATGTCCTTTACAGGCAGACGTTAATTTTGTGCTGCATACTGTTCAAGAGCACTTAATTATTTGGAAAACGCCTCGCTAAGCTGTATAATGTTGTTAGCATAACAAAATAATACCGTACCCTGGTTTTGGAGGAGACAATGTTGTTGACAGGTGACCGAAATTCCCCCGGGAAAAAACGTCTGCTTTTGTTTTCAAGGGAAATCACTCCCACGCACAATAATCTCCGAGCCATGCTAAAAATTCACTGTGCCGGTGAATTTGACAGAATTCCTCGCTTCTGTGCACATTGTGAAATAGCACGGGGACCTCAAAGTTGTTCGCAACTGTCCACTTTCCTTGTCACCGAGTATTTTAATGTTTTTCCTTCTTAGCTATTACTTATCTCGGCTCGGTCTCGGTTAGCCCGACTTGGCCGTGGTTGCGGGGGCCTAGTGTTAACGATTCGGCCCCCGGTACGGGGATGACTGTAGAATTCCCCCCCCCCCCCTTTCTTTCTTTCTTTCTTTTCTTATCATTAGCCTTATAATTATGTATCGCGGCCAGTCTGCTTTTCCAGCCAGCTGCCAATACAAAGCTTGTACAATGACGTCAAACTTTTCCTAGAAAATTCTTCGCCCCCGCTTCATTCTCAGAAATAAAGCTACACAAAAGGGGGAGGGGGTGGGGGGGGAGGGGAGTGATGGTGAAGGCAACTGTTTCGGTCTGAACTGAGTGAGAGAGAGAGAGAGAGAGGACAATGGAAAAAAAAAAAATTTTCGGGGAGAGAGAGAGAGAGCAACCGCTTCGAAACATATAACGTGATACCGGGGAGAGGGGGGGGGGGGGAGTGAAGGGGGAGGCAACTGTTTCGGTCTGAACTGAGAGAGAGAGAGCAACCGCTTCGAAACCTAGCATGATACCATACCATACCGCACTAAAAGCCGACTTTTATCTCAACAAGACCTAATACTGCATTCAGCTCTCCGTGACTTACAGCGGGTAACTCCGTCCTCTCCGTAAAACGATATTTTATATACGCGAGCGGTAACAGCACTCATTTCGACTCTCCCCTGTTCGCTCCCTCACTGTAACCGAGGTGGCAGTTGAGAGGGCAAGCACTTCAAAGCGCCCCGAAACACCTTGGAAGACCGCCCCCTTTTTCTTTTTCCTGATAAAACTCTCCAGACTGTACTGTAAGGAGATAAGACAGCACGCGAGCTTACGGTGAATAGGGTGACGATCACTTGGCTATGTTGATTTAAACGTCTGGTCTGGTGTAGTCAAAGGAAGAGACAGAGAGAGAGAGAGAGAGAAAGAGAGAGAGAGAGGGGGGGGGAGAGAGAGAGAGAGAGACTGACTGACTGACTGACTGAAACTTTATTTTCCAAGGATGAGATCATAGACGCACAGATCTCTCTAACTGCCTGTTCTTGCCACACACACACACACACACACACACACACACACACACACACACACACACACACACACACACACACATAGCATACATAACATTACATACATTAGCATATGTTACATGAGCCAGAGAGAGAGAGAGAGAGATTCTTGGGTCACGCTTTTTAAATGTGATTGACGTAATTCGAGCTTTTAAAAGTTGATATGCTGCGTTTAAAGTTGTCTTTGAAATGGCCGGAACTGTGAAAATCCCCTCCTACCCTACGGACAGAACGGACAGGGGTGGGATGGGTGTTTTGGGGTTTAACGTCCTTTTCCACCACGTAAGGGTGGTGTCAGTCAAAGAAGGGGCAACGAGGAAAAAAAAAAAGCCAGCACAAATATTTGGCCCCAGCCGGGTTTCGAACTCACGACCCGAGCATGAGAGACAGAGACAGACACGAAAACAATAGTTCCTTAGTCACCCACCTTGGACGGCGGAGCAGTGGAAGGGAGCGGGTGTATGTGTGTGTGTGTTGGGGGGGGGGGATGGGGGGGGGGCAGGAGACTATCAAACTCATGGCTGAAGGTGGAGGTTAGACGTTAAAAACGTACTTCAAACGATCTCAATTTTGCCCTGAACGACCGATGCACGTGGATGAAGTCTAGACAAACACTGAGAGAGAAAAAAATGACACAAACCGATGCCGGAACGGAAGGAAATTTATCTTGAAGAGGACAGATGCCTCGTTGGGAGGTTTGCATTGCTGCCATAAACCTTTACGGACAAACACACGGAATGAAGTTCGGGACGGGAAACTGGTGAAGACGTTTATTGCCGAACCCCGTTTCCAACTGTCATTTTCAAAACGCCAAGCTAGTGATTCACTGTGGGCGCTGCGGCCCTGTTAGCATTTAGGAGCGTGTTTGTTTTTCAGTGATTTTGTTTTGTTTTGTTTTGTTTTGGTCACAAATGCACTAAACCTGTCTCTTTAAACTTCTTGGAAGGGCTGGATGTCGGAGAATTATCGTACTGCTTCTTCCTTAACTGTTAATTCAATTTAGTCCTACCAAGTAAGTGTGGGCCGCCGAGGTTTTACGCTAGTGGCCTCACCTACTAGTAAAAAAAAAAAAAATCAATTATTTCTGCATGAAGTTGAACGTGGCTTCGTGGGAGTGTTGTGCATTGATTAAACTCACGTCTGCTGCAGAAACAAACGTATTCAGAAGCGACTGTTTTCAGTACTGCTGAGTTGTCTATCAGTTTAGAGGAAAAACAGCAGACTCTCGCAAACAGTCACAATGCCCCTCAAAGCCATGTCTGTTCCACCTGTAACACTGCATTCACCGCCACACAGATGTTCAGTTCCTCTTTCCTTCTGTGTCAATTTCTGGCTCAAAACTATCACCCAAATCATAACTTTCACTAGACTCCTCCTCACTGCCCATGCGCATAAACACCTAAATGGCGGCTTCAGCAACGGTCAGTATTTGCCTTCTGTCCAAAGCACAGAAGACAAAAATTCCGAACAGAGAGTGCAGGGCAGAGAGCCGAACCGTTACTCTTGCCTGATTCTCGCATATAAGACAAAAATCGAAAGAGGGGTCAAAAACGTGGAATACTCATGTGCGGTACAAAATATGGTAATAATAATAATAATAATAATAATTTCTTGGGTGATTTCCCTGCAAAGAGCAAACTTCAAGTGCCTTATTACAATTTACTAGACAAGACACAGAAAGACTTTGATTTGCAGTACCATCCCCTTACCATACCCGAGCCAAACTTCCTGTAGTTCGGAGAAACCTCCACATCACACACGCGTGCGCACGCAAAAGACTAACAGTAATACCTTCACGTTGACGGGCGCGACAAAAGGGATTTTGACTACAAGATACCGTGTACAGCATACAATTATGATCCTAAGCGCTGAAGGGAGAGCGATCGGTCAGAAAGCCAAGAGCCGCGCAAGAACCGCCAGGTTCTTTTGCAAGTCTGATGGCCATCTGATCGGGTCCACCATGGCGTTTTTGCGTCGCAGTCCGTTTGTACAGCCCCAGCTACCCAGACACAGCGACGACTGTGGGTCCGCGCGGCAGAAGAGCAAAGCCGATTAAGGGAAATATGCTCCCCGCAACGGGCAAACACCCGCTTCAAAATTGCTGTTTAAATTTTGGCTTAAGATTGAGATCGAGATAAGTAGGTGGGGCCTTGAACGTGTAGATGAGCAGTGTTCGGTAATAGGCGGTAGGTGGGGCGGAGTGGAGTAGTTGAAAAAGTGGTGGTGGTGGTGGCGGAGGGGGTAGGGGGAGGGAAGGGGGTCGGGGGTGGGGGTCGGAGAAAAGGCGGTGGATCAAGTCATGGTTCTTAAAATCTGAAGAAGGAATTGGGTTAAAAGGTGGGAAATGTTGCCGAGCCGCCACCCCTGAAAGTATTAACATTATGGACCTGAAGAATGGTCAGAACAAACTTAATACATGGTCGTTCAATGACAGAAAGACAGTTTGCTTAGAAATGAGTCCGATGGATTTGCAAAAGTGCCTCTTGCACGCCTTGGTTTGGTGCCAGGTCGTCGAGCTGTGTTATATGTGATACACTCAGTTACAAGCACCCAATTTTCTTTGGCCGGCTCCCGGGGCTGACCATCATAGGGGTGTCTCTCTCCGGATCCGGTCGGTGGTCTAGTGGTTAAGAGACTTGTCACCAATGCGAGAGGTCAGGGGTTCGAGCCCCACTCGGGGCAAAGAATTTTTCCTTCTCGTATGTGGCACCGTTCATTCGGGCCGATCGTCGGGGGTTCTCTCCGGGTACTCCGGCTTCCTCCCCCTCTGCTTTGGAAATGTTCAGCCCACTGACCAAGTTTGAAAAATAAATGCATATCTAAATTCCGAAATTTAAATAGCTGAGCTGACCCTTCGCACCACGTGATTGTAATACGTTTATGTCCTGTGTGTGAGAGAATGCGTGTAATTCACGTGAGCGTGCGTGTTGGGTTTAGCTCGCGGCGCTTTGAGCCAAAATATTTGGGATAAAGCGCCTATATTAATGCGCTTATTATTATTATTATTCTCGGCAAACCGGCTGAAATTCAACTTGATCTCAGTGATCAGTAGAGCGTGTGGGGTTGCAACGGCCCGGTCACGGTGGAAGCGGCAACCTCCCCGGAAAGGAACAACTGATGAAAGTGTTTTGTTTTGTATTGTTTTGCGGTTTTGTTTTTTGTGGTGTGGTGTGGTGTGGTCAGTGTGGTGTGGTGTAATGTGGTTTGGTTTGGTGTTGTGTTGTGTTGTGTTGTCCGGGGGTCATTAGTTAACAATACATGCACCTGGTTATACTGAATTCCGCAAATGAGAAATTATATAATGTTGAGTGATGGCTGCTCAGTCCCAAAGCCCGGTATGTTTCAAGTTTTGTTTGCTTTTCCGATGATGTTCTAGTCAATCGTCGGATCCATTCCCATCCAATTTAGACACAAGTTTACACATTCCTGCATACAAAGTTTTAGTGAAATATACAGCCGTGTCACAGCGACATGCATGGCTGGCACGCTGGCTCTGACTGACGAATGTTGCCTCTCCGACGTGGACTGCTGCAACACTGCGATTGTATTACTAGCGGTCTAAGGGAAGCAACCAATGTCGATGTGAGCACTTAGGACAAAATCGCCAGCCGTTTCTCATTGTATTGCTTTTTATTGCAATTTGTCCTAGTGCTCGTTCTTTGTTTGTTCATTTGTTTGTTGTAGCCGTTGTTGAATTCCAGTGTCTGTTTCGTTGTTGTCAGTTTCTATTTTGTTTGTTGTTGTGTTGGGTTTCAGTTCAGTTGTCAAGTTGTCTGGGTTTTTTTTTTCCCCAAAGGTTTTTTTGTTGTCAGTTTTGATTGTATTTTTTGGTCAGTTTGGGTTTTTGTTTGTTTTGTTTTGGTTTGGGGAGGGGGTGGTATTTTGTTTTGTTTAGTTTTAATGTTTGATTCCAATCCGGCTGTTCACCGAGTTCAAAACATCTGTGAGTCACTACTACTGACTCTGCCGAAAATGATTGTTTACTGTTCTTGGACATAAAAAGTTCTATTTCTTTGTGTTTTGCATGAGTTGTTTTGTTTTCTTGCTTGTATCAAACATTTTCCCTCATCTGTCAAGAGTTAATCCTGTCAGAGGCTGACCCAGATTCCAACTGCCTTGTCAGTCCACTCAGTGATCTACACCATTTCAATTTCAGTTTTGACTCAGTTGTGGGCAAGTTGTTGGTGTTGCTGAAAACACAGTAGCATGAAATGACATGAGAGAGGTGATGAAAAACAGTAGTACTAATAACCAGAACGCACTGTATGACTGGAGACATTTGTCACTGGTTTGACTTATTACATGTAATTATTAGATGAGGGGCTGATAGTACAGGCTAAACTTGACTGAAACCGAGAGAGAGAGAGAGATGATGATGATGATGGTGTCTTGTAACGCGCTGAAAAACTCCATGCCCAGCATGCTCGTAGCGCGGGGGGGGGGGGGGGGGGGGATGATAAGTTTTAGCAAACAAACAAAAAAACAGGAGAAGGGGGTGGAGAAAAAAAAGGAAACTGATGCTCATCAAAACGTATGAGGTAGGGCATTAAGAGCATTTGCCGACGCTTTGACTTTCTGTCACTGGCTGCCGGCTATATGTCGCTGCCCCGTGAATGGCCGTACATGAATAATCAATCATACAGGCATGATGTGTCCCAAGGCGCGTCACCTGCAAAGTTGTTTCCCTTGAACCCAAACTTCTATAACAACTGCTCCCCTTCGAAAAAGTAATGCTTTCATGATGGTCTTCTGCCACATTTGATTTACATACAACTAGAAATCGGAAGAAATATTTTATGAGGCCTATGAATTTAATTTGCGGTTGTTTTGACTAATTATTCAAGTAGAAATGAAAGTGCAGCTGCTGAGGGAGGGGTCATTATTTTTCATCGTCTGCTTGACGTGTACAAGTGCGGGACAGAAACATGGCAGCCTACGGGGCGATGCCAACATACCGGATTCCAATTATGCTGTTATTGTTAGCTTTTTGTTTTGCTAGTGCAGTTGCAGCTGAAATTTCAGACTTACGGAAATGTGCAGACAAGTCTTGCCAGGGTGAGAATGGCTTTGAGGCGCTCAGTTTTGTTCTTTTAATCCTGTCTTTGCCTTTTCGGTTTGGGGCTTGTTCTGCCGTCCTGGCTGCCAGAACTGCAGCTTTTTGCTTACTAACCACCGAACGACTGATTCAGTACTTTCATAGAGGGCATTTTAACTTCATTTGTTTTTCATTCATACGGCAGCCGTATCGTTGATACAATTTGATTTTCCACTGTGATTTTAACTGCTCTGACACTTGGAAGAGCGCCTAATCATATGGCCGAAGCACCTAGGGATCAGCACATAGTCAATATACGTATGTATTCCAGAAGAGGCTGGGCTGTTATTGACCACCCATTTCCCCCAGCCCCTTGTTGACCACACATTTGAGGTCTCATTTTAATCAAGAGTCTGGGGGTTTGGTTGTTTTAATGAGCAAGAACAGGCTAGAAAGAGTAGAGGGTATTTCAAAGTTTAGAATTAGATACTGTTAACAATATGGAAAGAGCAGTCTTCTGCTGTATAAAGGTATGATTTCCTTCTGTTACTTTGACAATTAAGAATCAACAATTAATACATGTATGTGTTGTGTTACTTTCAGTGACAATATCGAAAGGTCAAGCTTTGGCTCGTCATTCAGCCAGTTCGCCTTTATTCCTATCATTCAATAGAGGCGACGTCATTCAAATTAAAAGCAAGTCAGCTGGCAGCAGACCTGATTTGTGGGGTGGAGAGGTAAGTTTCAACTGTTGTCATTATTATTAGTATTATTCCTCAGACATAATCTGATGTTTATTCTTGGATTTGTAGCCTGGCAATACAATGTACAGTGTTGCTGACATCTTGATGATTAATCCGATAGATTGATTAGTTTGCGTATCAATAGTACTGGAAAAATGGCAAATGCAGCATTAATTAAATTTATGCTGGTGTTTATGCTAGATCAGATGTAAACCATTTTACTTTTACTGTCCTCCTTGCCCACCGCTACTTTAGTTTAAGTGTACAGCTGTGTCTGTGATGAACACAGTTAATGCTCTGTTGTTTCAGGTCAATGGTCGGAGAGGTTATTTTCCCAAGTCATACGTCCGAGAGTTTGGTACAGTGCAGGCGGAACCAGTGTATGAGTTGCCAACAGAGGTAATGCGAAATTGTATTATAATTTATACAGGGATGACAACAGTCTCGCCGTTCTCCGCCGTTCCGCTGTCTTAAAATTTTTTTTACGCTTTTCTAAAAAAATCTCTGCCAAAAAAAAAACGAAAACAAAATAAAAAATCAAAGCCGTAGAAGTCCGTCACTGAGCGATTTTCCTCCGCTGATCAAAAGGCAGCTTATTCCCAAATGGGATGGTTTGTACTCGGCTGACAAGCACTGCGTGGTAAGCTTAAGTTGGCCACCTTTCTCGGCAGTGTGAGTTGACTCATTTAAGAGTGATCACTGATGGCAGAGGAACCCGTGAAAAAAAAAAGAAAAAGTATCCAAATTGTTGGAAAGACAAGTGGTTAGATGAAGTGGTGTGCGAGAGTAGAGTTGGTGATGCCGTTCGTAAACTCGACGAAGAGCAGGCGTTTATGTGTACCGTGCGGCAAGAAAGTCAACTACGCAAGTCGTGGTTTCATAAACATCGCCGACCACATGAAACGCCCGGCACACAAACAACGTGCTGGTGTTGTATGTGAGATCAATTTTATTATTTAATATACATGACATTTAGTCCTGAAATCCCATGTTTTGGACAAATTTTGTTCTTGTTAATTTACGATACTGCATTCAGAACTACTGCATTCAGAACTGAATACTCATGAATTATATGGCTGTGTTGGCTTAAAGTTGTAACTCTAAGGCAGTTATTCAGATTATTCTTTGCAAAGGGGTTTACAGTATTTTTAAACATTTTTTTACACCATTTTATCTCTGAAAAACCTTCAGCTTTAGGGGGCGCTGCCCCCTGACCCCCGCCGGGGCGTTGCCCCAGGGCCCCCCCCCCCCAGGAAAATCTCCTCTGCTTTTTTAAAAGTTGTTGTCATCCCTGATTATAAGTGTTAATCAGACCTTACCTATTATCTCCAAATTTTAATATGATCAATATGACTGAAAAGGGAAGTATCCATAAAGTAACGTGTGTAAGATTAAGAGTAAGACAGTAGAGATGGAAGCATTGATGTTTCATTATGCAGCTGTTATGATTTCTGCTTCAGTGATTGTGTTAAAATTTAAATCTACTTTTTGTTTCCTTCTTTTTTCTTCTTGTTTTCTTCTTTTTTAAAGTAGTTTTTGTTTCCTTCTTTTTTCTTCTTTTTTAAAGTATTTTAGGTATGTATCATTAGCTTGCTTTACGTCCTATGGCTTTTGGCCCTTAAGGACACGTTGTTTTAGGTATGTACTTTATCTCTTACATATATATATATATGTGCTTGTGTGTACAGGAGAGTGAATGGGCCAAAAAGACTCCAAGCCAACATCCTCCCCCGGTTCAGCAGCCTCCTCAAGCAGATCAGGAACACGGTTCACAAGAGAAAAAGGATGGAAACGAAGTTGATGAAAGTAGGGCTTTTATTAGTAGCTCATAAGGGGATGATAATCACTTAGTACTACTACTAGTTTGTCTTTTTCACTTCTGTCACTGTTCTAATTTTTTTCATGTATATCTGCAAGGTGTAAGTATCCAAAAGAAAATGCAATTATTCTGAAGTTCACACCTTGTCCTTTCCATGTTCACTTTGATAATGAGACAAGCATATAGTTACAGATGAGCGTATTTCAACCATACTGCTTAAATTTTCAGCTGACCCGACCGATTTGGGAGATGATGATGGTGAACCTGCAGTAAAGTCTGATAATGAAGGGGTATGCTACTAATTCACTCTGTCCAATGTTTAGTACTACTCTTTGTAGCAGAATTTTTTTGTTGTCAATGTCGAAAATATATATATATATATACACAGACAGTTCTGTATGTGTGTGTGTGTGTGTGTGTGTGTGTGTGTGTGTGTGTGTGTGTGTGTGAGACAGTCAGAGCAAGAAAAATAATACATGTATGACCCCCCAAAAACCAAAAAACAAACAAACAAAAAAAACATTAGCAAGACAAATGAAGGTATCTGTTGTAAGTGTTATTATCATTTCTATTTCTGTTAGCCTGAAATACTCTTGTGGTCTGTGTACAGGGGGGCAGTCCCGCTTCAACATCAAACTCAGAAGCAGGGAAAACAGAAGAGGCAGAGACAGATGAGACAGAGCTTGAAGATGGAGATCCAGGTAAATTCTTTTATTCTACTTGGGTGTGCATGTCATGGCCCCTGTGTATATATATATCTAAGAGGAGGCCACAGAGCTCCCATGCTGAAAGGTCACATAACTTAAGTATCTGTTATACCGGTAGTATTTCATGTAGTGACAGCTGAACTCGGGAAGCATAGCTTTCAGGTACACTTTCAGGTATTCTGAATAGAGTTGTCTTAATCTTTTTATCAAATTTTGATATATCCTTTGTAACAACTGGTGATCCTCATTCAATTCAATTCAATTCAATTCAAAATACTTTATTGTCTGTTTAAGAAAGACTCTAAAAACAGAAAATCTTCTTTGGACTCACTTGATGCTCTGTCACAGATAAGATAAAATACAGTCATTAAAGATCTTGGTATAAAACATAAAAACAATAAACACATATGTATATTTTGTATATATTGTATTTTCATATTTCTTTTTCTCCGTTTTTTACATGCACTTTTTTGGTTTAGTTTTGATTCATTCTTTCTTGTTTTTGTTGAAGTTTGTTTGTCTTAATTCTTTCCTTTTCACTTCTGTGTATATATATCTGTTGTATTATAATTTTTTCATTTGCGATACCTGCAGCTTCATTCAAAGACCCTTTCTTTCAAGAGCTTGAGGCACTCCAAAAATCCCTCCTCAAGATGCAGGAAGTTCAGCAGGACACTCAAGGTTTCACGATGCTTTATGTGCATGCGCTTGATTTTTGTGTCATGGTTTGACTGCTTGCTTAAAATATTACATGTATCTGTTTCCCTGATTTGACAGTTCTAACAGCAGTGCATTCATCCATTAGCACCATCATAAGTAGACGGCAGACCAGAGCAGTTCAGAAAAGCTTGAGTCATGTTTTGTTAGTTTGTGTGCATATATGTACTTTAATTCATGGACTATAAGCCGCTTTGTTATGTAAGCTGTACCCCGTACTTTTAACCAAAAGAAAAGAAAAGAGCAACGTATAAGCTGTATTGTTTGTTTGGCCGCACCGAAACATACAATCAGTACAGTGCTGTAAAAAAAGTGAAAGTGGAAAAACCCACACTTGAGTTCATTGGGGAAGTCTGACCACAGACGAACACACACACACACACACACACACACACACACACACACACACACACACACACACACACACACACACAGAGCAAAAACAGCTGTAAAACAGCAGCGATTCAAATGTCTCTACTGTTCTTATGCCAGAAACCCAGAAAATTCACTTAATACGCTGTTGGAAACGAAGAGGGACAGGATATTTTCGTCCAGCATGGCTGACGGTGGGATCAAAGCTGAATGATTTCACTTTCAGCAACATATAAGCCGCAGCATAGTATTAGCTGCAGCAGTTATGTTGAAAAACACAAAAAAAGTTGCGTCTTATAGTCTGTGAATCCCAGTACTTGTGTAGTGGATGCAAGCTTTCATTACTTTGTTCTAAGTGCCTGAACACTGAACACATGTACACAAGTGAACATTTCCGAACTCACAAATGAACCTGGGCTGCTTAGCTTGACAAAAGCATGATACTGTTGAGACACACACAAAAGAAGGTTGCAAAATAATAGCCTTCTGTGAACCATTGTTGCTGACACGGGAGCCAAATGTACTGATTGGCCATACCGAGGCAACTGACACCAGTCTTGTGACACACAATTTGCATACAAAGTAAACAAACATAGAGAGCTCTGAGACAGTCGTTGGGGAGCTCACTGACGCAACATTTACAGCATTCTATTCAAAGCACTTTGACACTTGGAGGGTTGCTTATCATAAGACAGGTTGTATTAATCATGCTCACTGCAGGCTAACTATGGTGAAACTAATCTGTCAGTGGCCTGTCAAGATAAATGTTCTCTCTCTCTCTCTCTCTCTCTCTCTCTCTCTCTCTCTCTCTCTCTCTCTTGTGCTTTTGTACTGCCATTATGTTGTGTGTAGCTCATAGTTTAGTGTTCAGTGGCAAGTTTATTGTAACCAACATCTTCTACCATTGTTACAGCATCAAAGTCTCTCTCTCTCTCTCTCTCTCTCACACACACACACACACACACACACACACACGCACACGCACACACACACATATGAGCATGTGCATGATTTGTCATGACTGCATGGCTTCAATAATTATTCGTGTTGAACATCAGACATAGACCAAATCAGTTTTGAAATGTCCGATTACTTTCTTACCAAGGCGGTCATGATTACAATATATGTCCTATCATTTTTGAGCCACCGTAGACACTGTTCAGGGCAGATAGCATATACTTTTATGGTCCGCTAGGACATTTGTCCTGTTTTCCCACAGATATGTAACCCTGTTAGCGTATATCATTCTGCTGTCATAATGGATGCTTTAGCAACTAAAATGCAGTAGAGATACATGTACAGTCCTGCTAAAAATAAAAATAAAATAATAAAAAAGTTGAGGAGACTAACATTCTGCAATAATATGCAATAGTACAGGTGCATGGGTGACATTCTTCAGTCTGGGTGACTGAAAACCGTTTTTCAGAAACCTACTCTGACTGAAATTCCATTTGTTGAGCAAAAGATGGGTCAGATAGAGTACTAGTCTACTACTAGTAGCAACCTAGGGATAAGTGCCACATTCATATTATACATTTACAGTGCTAGGAGAGGCCACCAAAATCCTTTGAAAATTGCTGAAATTCGTGTTTGGCGAGGTGTTTCACCCTTATGGAACCCAGTAGCCCTTCACCTTGACCTGGGTTTCAGTCTCCTTAAAATTTAAGAGTGTCACCCATGCAGGTGTTAAGCATGCAACTAACAGTAACGCTAGCACTAACAGCTGGCGTAGACACATACAGCATGCATCAGTGTAATCAAGATCAAGTACTCGACCTCTGTAAGTTGGCCTTGAAAATAAAACGGTGTATACTTTCAACATAATTTGCCTCAGTTTACAATGAAATCGGTCGTTGGTTTGTCAGTCCAAGAATTTATTTAATGCTTAAACCACAAGGTCTCCCATGATACAGATGCATCTTTGATTAACTACTCTACGGCCATCAACTCTTAAACAGACAATACTAGAGCACAGATCCACAAAATGTCTTTCTGATTTTTGGTGATGAGATTTTGAATTAAAAATAGTTACAAAAGAAACGTTTTTGACTAGACCTTCACTTTCACTTTGACCAGCATTTCTTGACCAAGTGCATCAACTATGTATTCCAGTTTTTCTGACAGCATATTGCTCTATATATATGTCGCTGAAGAAAAATCATTGACGTCTTGTGTTTCAGCTTTCAATGAGTTCCTGGCCAGCAAGTTTGCTTCAGAGAGCTCGCAGTTTGCCTCAGCTCCAGAAAATGAAGCTGCAGAACTCGGGGAGGAAGAGCAAAGTGAAGGCCAAGGCCTTGAGGTCGACGACGAGACAGAACTTGATGTTGAGGATGAGGATTTCCTTTTCCCAGACAAGGAATTAGGAATCGGGAACATTGTCAAAGACGAAGACCTCGGACAGACGCAGGAGGAGGCGAGGGAGCAGAAAGGGAATGTTGTTGAGCAACCACAGGAAGACAGAAAATTGGAGGAGGAGGAGAAGAAAGATGATGTCAAACAAGCAGAAGAGGAGAAGAAAGATGATGTCAAACAAGCAGAAGAGGAGAAGAAAGATGATGTCAAACAAACAGAAGAGGAGAAGGAAGATGATGTCAAACAAGCAACAGAGGAGAAGGAAGATGATGTCAAACAAGCAGAAGAGGAGAAGGAAAATGATGTCAAACAAGCAGAAGAGAAGGAAGAGAAGAAGGATGAAAGCCCTTACATTAATGGCGTGAGGGTGTTGGAGGACGATGATGATGAAGATGAAGAGGAGGAGGAGGAAGAAGAGGCAATAAAGGAAGAAAAGAAAGAGGAAATCGGAGACGAGGACAAAAAGCCTCCAAGCTTGGATGACGGGGAGGTGGATGACGCTCAGGAGGAGAAGAAGGAGGTTGGAACCGTCAAAGACGAAACTGAGCTGTCCGAGGATTCTTCAGATGCACAGGATCAGGAAGACGCATCTGAGCTGCCCAGCAAATCGGAAGAAACTGCGGGTGAGCAGTTCACAGTAGGAGAAGGCCAAGCTGTCGGCGAGACGGCCCAGGACCAGGCTCAGGCTCCGGATGAAGAGAAAGGGCCCATTGAAGGAGTGAGGGTAATAACGGCCAACATTCCGAATAAAGAGACACCATCGCCCTCCACTGATGATGAGTCCGTCAGTAGTGAAGGTGCACCCAGCACAGAGCAGGTGGAACCTGTTTTGGGAGGAGACAATCTGGCTGAAACATCAAGGGATGAGACTGAAGAGGAAGAAGTGAACAGAGAACTTCATTTTAGATCTGAGATGTCCGTTGATGGCGAGGAGCCTCCGCAGCAGGAGGGTGAGAACACCGTGGATCCAACACTTCAGACACTCATTCATAAAGATAGAAAAGTTGATGTAAACAACATGAATGAGGAGGATAATGGAAAAGCACCAAGCATCCCAGAAACAAGGGATGAATCCGATGAAGGTGGGGAAGATACTGGTGCATCTGATGCTTTGGCTGAAAAAGAAGAAGGAAAAAAAGTTGAGCCAGTGAAGATGGTCCCCCCACCTCCGCTGCAGTCTGACACAAAGTCCCACCAGCCTGTAGACATAGACATCATCCAGCCTTCAGGCGTACATGTGCATGACGGTGGCCTCACTTTGGAGAGCAGCCAGACAGATCCGCAGCAGCAGTGGCAGGCCGGGACCCCAGTCCTGCAGGGCACCCCTTCTCTTGAACAAGGTGGGCAGCAGTCCGATATTTCTGACCAAGGGGTGCCACTGAAACCAGGAGCAGCCCAGACGGAGAAGCCGGAGGATAAAAACGAAACACCCACGTCCGTCATCGATGGGACGACTTTTTATGTCGTCGATGGAGAAATAGCGGATATCGTGCCAGAGTCAGCTAGCGAAGGGAGACAATCCGTCCCCGTCCCTCGAGAGCCTTTGATGAGCCCGCCTCCACCGCAGGCAACCCGTGTGGATAATATTCAGCCTACGGCTGTTCCACCCATACCGGAAATGTCTGTCCAACAGCAAGAGCAAAAGACACCCCAACAGCCACACGGCGTGGGTGCTGGTTCTGAAAACCAAGGAGTGAATCTGACCCAGGCAGCACCTGCAGATGTGGCTCCTGAAATTCCCAAGCCTGAGGACGTAGCTCAGCATGACGTGCACAGTGAACACTACCAAACCAATGCAGACTTTGTCAGTCGCAAGGTGCTGTCGTTGGGTCAGCCGCCCAGTCAGATTCCCTCCCCTTCCAGTCCAGCTTCAGAACCAGCTGTCCCTGCGGAACAGAAGACTCAGAAGGTGCTTGTGCATTGTAAACTATTCAGGATGTAATCTGTAGTCTGTAATTCTTTTTTGCCCTCTCATTTCTTTCCCTCCTTAGTAGTTACCTTTCTTCTTTGAAGCTGGGTAGCTGGGTGGCTCAACTGATGCTTGAGATTGGAAGGTCAAGGGTTCGAATCTGGACAAAGCCAGAATTTGTGCAGGCTTTTCCCAGTCTGTGAAATGTCCCTCATGGTGGACAAAGACGTCAAACTTTAAAACGCTCGCCTTTGACTGAGCTGATCTCCTCTAACTATGCAAATGTTTTATTTATATAAGCACCCTAATAAAAACATACGGTGCTCTTTTGTGTAATTTTACAACAGCGTTTGTCTAATTTTGCCTTGACAACAATAAAAATGTTTGATATCAATTCAAAAGGTGCCTGAGCAGCCACATACAATCAACACCCCTCAGCCCGGCTTCCAGGAATCGCCCGTCACTTCTGACACCGTGATGACCTCGGCGTCTGCCGCTTCTGACATCCAGCCGTCCGTTACAGCTGAATCTTCTACAGCCTCAGTAACCATTGAAGGTGAGGAGCAAAGGGAAGAAGAGGACTCGCAGAGTCAAGACACACAAGACGAGCAAACAACTGAGGATGGTGGCACTGCCAAGGATGATGTGGTCAAGCCACCACTGGCGTTCGATGTGCCCCCAGCGGAAAAGATGGTGAACAAAGGAGATGGTGAGGCAGAGAAGTCACCGGAACAGACTGCGGACACTGCCACCCAGCCTCCTGATACTCGGGCGTGGGACAGCATCCCTCCCCCACCTACAAATGATGACTTCACACCACCACCTGATGAATGGACGCCTAATGAAGAGGAACAGGTTGGTGTTCTAGTTCTAGAGCCATGGATTCATGCAAAATAGTGCGTGCAAAAGAAGCAACCAAGCATACAAACAACAACAACATCCAAATAATTCTTTTTTTTTTAAATTTAAAGAAAAGAAGAGCTTTTTGTGTTATGTGTTATGTACCTTTTTTCAAAATGTTGGAATGAAATTAACTATGATTTATCTGAGTGTTTGGTTCATGAATTCTTTTCTGCTTATCACTTTGCAGACATTCAGACAACACATTCGTACAAATTTTTTTTAAATAAGAGTCATTGTTAAATGGTGTGTTTCATTCATAATAAGACACTGTTTGCAAAAGTTTCCTGGGTGGAACATGGAAGTGATTTGCTTGAAAGTGTGTTGTTGGTTTCAGAACAATGATGAGCCCACTCTGGAGTCTGACCCGTACCAAATGGACGACTACTACAGTCGAAAGATCAACGACGAGGAAGTGAGCAAAGCAGAGGAGGAGGCTGCGGCCTATGAGTCACGTTCCGCCACGGTCATGGGCTCGCTGGAGGCGCACACCAAAACTTTCATTGATAAGGTAGGGTGAGAGGCCGCCATTAAGGTTCTGATTCAAGCATCAGGAATTTTATAATGGATATTGACAGGAAAAGATTTTACTGTTTGTTGTTTGAATAAAGAAAATTTGAACATACGTCTTATTTGTTCACTCTGTGCAGTTGCCGCCATCTCTTCAGTCGCTGCTGGAGCAGGAACCACTGGGCCTGTCACCTGCCATGACAGTTCTGGTTACCATGACTACGCTTGCCATGTTCCTGACTATCACCTGCTTCAGCTGTTTGTGTGCTGTGAGTTCCCTCCTTTGTAACTGTTTGTTTGGGTCAAACGTTTTGCTTTCTTTATGGCCATATTTTCCTTGGAATACATATATGTTTCTGTACAAAATTCTGTGGATGCTTGTTGTCATCATTGTATCGTGTCCTTTTGCAGGGAGGAAAGAAGTCTGGGAAGAAAGATCCTTTGGGTAAGTCTTACTCCCCATTAACCGTTTCACATTGCAGCTGTTGAATTGCACTGCTGCTCTGCAGGCGAACGCATAATGTTTGCAAAACAGTGGAGATTATCATTTGAGTGGGTCATTTTAAAATCAGAATTCTGTCAGATGTCATGAAATGAACACAATGATGAAAATGATATACAGCGCTGAGCTTTAACGCTCGCCAATGGCCCCTAAAAATGGTGTCTGGCGAACTCGATTTACGGTACTATTCGCCCGGCTGGCGACCTGAAAATTACCGCCAGTGGTAGAGATTCCGTGCCCGTACACGGACTCTTGACACGCGCTGTAATCAGCACAAATTTGTTTAAACGTGATTCGATCAAAAGCCATGAGCAGCCGGTCAGTTGGACACAGAGATTGTTGCCAGAAGGAGAGTGCACAATAATGAAACAGTGTTGTTGTTGAAAGTTTTCTTGTTTATTAGCTGCAATAGTTATACAATTTAAAATAAAACCGCGTTTTTGATCAAAGGGTCTGGCAACCTGAAAAATTTTCTGGCAACCTCAACTTCCCAGGTTAGGAGCCCGGCTGGCTCCTTAGCCTGGCTTGCTAAATCTCAGCCCTGATATACGTGTACCCTCCCTGATGTGACTTTTCTCGCGATAATGTCTAAGTGAATAGAGTTTATACCAGTGTTATAAGCGCACATGAAGTGAAATGTCTCCTGTTTGTAGTTGTGGTACGTGAACTTGAGGAGCGGCTGCTGATGGCTGTGAAGGAAAAGGAAAATCTGGAGGACTTGCTGCAGGAAAGACAGTCAGAGGTATGTACACCACCTGCTTTGGCTCTTCTGTCAAACTGTAATGTGACTATGGTGATCAAAACGAAAAGACTGCCATCATCCCCAAAAAATTATAATTAATAGAAAACAAAGTTTTATTTATTTTAAGAAAGTCTTATTTATTATCTTTTACAGCAGATAAGTAGCTTTTGTTTTCTGTTTTATTAATATAGTGTTATTTAGTGTTTGTACCCCGATGAAGGCCGCTGCACGGAGACTTTGGTATTACGGTACATGTACATGTACATATTGTTTTCTCATCCTATGAGCATGTTTTGAATTGAGTCGTTTTGCTTTGATGCTGTCTATGAAGGTCAAACTTGTCATCGGAGTCATTTCTCTGAAAGTTTTAAATTTCAGTTGTACTGGTGATGTGGTTTTCTTTCAATTCAAAGAAACTTCATTATGATACCCTATGTAGGTCTCGGCCAGCGGTAGAGTCTCAGTACGAAAAATTGAACAGTTGTGTAACTTGTGTAACTCAAAAACTCATAGTTTGTATTTTTAGGCTAAGAACAGTACACTTGTATTGTCTATTTCACACCATGGTGCAAAATCTGTTGCAAAAACGTTGATGAGAACATTATGTAACAGAGGAGCTCGCATTTGCATACCATAGGAAATGTGCATGACTATAGATTTTAATTTCATAGCTGAAGGAAAACGGGACTGCTGTAAAGCTTTGCATCCTGCAATAACAAATTTCTGATTGTGGGATCAGTGTAGCCTTTTCTTCTTTTCTTTTTTTTCTGTTGTGTATTTGTGTTGTGAATTTCTTCCTCAGAATCTGACCAGTGAAGATGTGGTAAGACTGTGGGATTTAGTTGCATGGGAGAATTTACAGTTTATACACATACAAATATTAGTGGGCAGTAAATATGGTTGTATGCTATTAGTTTGCAACTCTGCGGCCTATTAGAAATAAGAATATAAAATGGCTCTCTCTGTCTCCAGTTTCTGACGTGTAGTTTGAAATTTGTACATGGGGGAGTACAGTGTATTTCTGTCATCTTCTTTCCTTACACGTTTTTTTTTTGTAAGCCGGGATAACCAAAGGGTAGAGCGTTGGACTTCCAGTGCTCAGGTCGCGAGTTTGAAACCCAGCTGGGACCAAATAATTGTGCTGGCCTTTTTCTCGTTGCCTCGCCGTTGATGTCACCCATACGTGGTGGAAAGGACGTTAAACTCCCACACACCCAAACCAACCCACCCGCTTGTTTATCTCGCTCACATAATTTGTTTAGCAATAGCTTCTACATGCCTTTCTATTTATAGGTACCTCTCAGGTTCTAGAATAGATTGTAGCGGACTTCTGTCTCGATTCATTTACCTTCTCTAGCACCTACAGATTGTACACTCAACACCTTATTGATAATATAGGCATACCTCTTGCGCTTTGAGATACATACACCATCTGTACTCTAGATGCATAGCAGAAGAAACATAACAGATGTGGTGTTTGTTTCATCCGTTCCTGTTACTGCCACTGTGTGTTTGCGTGCGTTTGTTTATTGTTTTTTGTTTGTGTTTTTTGGGGGGTTGTTTATTTGGTTTCTGTTTATTTTTCATTCTGTTCTTGCAATTTCATTCCACCAGCCTTTGCTGACCTTTGTATGGATATTGAAAATCTTCTATTGAGGTGCTTAGAATGGCTTTTATCATTTCCATCTCATGAGACTGCAGGTTCACAAGGATGAATGTTGTACTGTGTTTAAAACTCAGTCTCGGTATTCTGTGTTCAGCCTTAGAGATAACTGGTCTTGGGTACCTGCTCTGCTCTTAGTCAACGTCTTTCTCTGTGTGTGCAATCTACAGGGGAGCCGACTGAAGGAGGAACTGTCAGGCCTTCACAACTCATCCAGCAGTGTGAAAACAGATCTACAAAATGTCACAGTAAGTGCTAGCTTCTCACTTTCCAGCACCGCCTCCTCCCTCTGTTCTTTTTACAGTGGTTTTAGTATTTCATTTGTATTGTACATGTGCTTGTATGTACACCTACTGTCCGTACTTTCAGTCTGATATATCTATATCTGATCAGTCTGACTTGGCCTTCCGCCGCACTGCTTTAAAAACCCATCTTTTTAACGAATTCTTTCATTAAACCCGAGGGGGGGGGGGGTAGAGCATCCTGACCATGTGTGGTCCAGGGTTCATATCCCTTCAGAGGCAAGTTTGTATGTACAGCCCTTCCCGCTTATGTCCTGCAGTGGAAGGGACCCATTTGCCCACTGTACCTGCAGGCACCTGTCTAATTGTAGTGTTGATATGTTGTGTGTTTTGTGAAGGTGTACTTTATTGTTTGTATTTATGTGATATGCTTTGTTCATATGTGACTGTATTGTTCCAATGTTTTTCATTTCTTTTCCTTGTAAAGTGCTGTGAGCTCTCTGTGAGAAAGAGCGCTATATAAGTATCAAATATTATCATTATTATTATATCTCTGTCATTGTTTGTTACAGCTGCACAATGAAGCACTGAAAGCTCAGATTGAGTCCCTGCAGACCGAGGTTGTTGAGCTACAGGAACAGCTGTCACGCAAGTCAGACGATGTTAAAGTCAAGGATAAAAAGGTAATTTTTGATCAAGTACATCAGGTATTGTGCTGCACTGTGGCAGATATCAGCCTTTGGCTAAAAATTTTCCTCCCCCCTAAAGTGTGTTTCCTCTTCTGAAGCATTAAAATTATGCCCAAATGCACCAAATTGCACAGATTTTGGTCAAATTCTTCTTTCTTTTCTTTTCTTTTTTTAACTTGCACAGATTTTGGTCAAATTCTTTTTTTTTTTTTTAACTTGCACAGATTTTGGTCACACAAAAAAACAAAAAAACTTCCAAAATTTTTTTTCCTCCTCTGACTCCTCTGAAGCATATGAAATCATGCCAGAATGCACCAAATTGCACAGATTTTAGTCTGTTTTTGGTGTTTTTTTTTCCCAGGGGGGAGCATGCCCCCAGGCACCTGGCTCTAGCATAATGCATTTGCTTTGCAGAGGTTCATTCGTAGCTTTGCCACATCGTCACTCAGTGCTACACACTTTTCCGCCTTTTGCCTCATGGAGCATTTTCAGCCATGGGGGGGTTCATTGATAGAAATAATATCCTTTGGCAACTCATTCCGCACTGGAAGTCAGCCTTGGATTCCAAATGTACACAGACCCATGGTGAATTGTATTCTGTATTTATATCAGTTTTGCAGTTCACAATACTGCGTCTTGAACATGCGCGCTGACCTGTTTGTTTTTGCAGACGAAAGACATTGAAAAGGAAACTAAAAAACTGAATGACACCAAAGCCAAGCTGGAAAAGGAACTTCAAAAGGTAATCATTTGTGCCGTGTTTACACAAATTCAAATTTAAATTCTTTAGTGTGTCATAATTAGGACATAATTCTCTATTTGTGATGTGTACAGGATGTGTTCAGCTTATATTAATTGTGTGAGCTGTGTACATTTGTGGGGGTTTTCTCAGAAGGACACTATTTTGTGTGGGCATGTGCTCGGCCAGTGTTTACTATGGTCACCACTGCTGCACATAGAGCTGCCCTCCTTTAATAAAAGGGCTTAAGCGACTTAGATTTGCTTGGGTACTTAACCATGTTTACCCTTTGATAGTAGACAAGTGAATTTCTACCGTTCATGCCGTGTGTTCCCTTGCCTTCACAATTTACTGTTATGTTTTTGTTTGACAGAAAAACGGTGAGTACCGAGTGCTGGAGGACGAGAACGAGAATCTCAAGTCAGCCATCCAGAGTCTAACGGACCAGGTGCAGCTACTGGACACCAGTAAACAGCAGGTACAATAATTGTACAGCATTATCCAGGCTGGGGAATTTTCAGTCATTTGGCAATTTTCAGCTAAATTTCCTATTCTTTCAGCAAAAAAAAAAAGAAAAAAAGTCAGTTTCAGCCAAAGAAAAGGTAGGAGGGAAAAGTTTGCAGACACTATCATGATACATATGGGGCAGTCTAACTTCATTTTTGAAGACTTGCATGTCAGTATCAAGGCAGTATTTTTCTTCTGGGTGCCAGGAGAGGCTACTAACTGCCTTTCAGATGCTGAAATTTGTTTTCGTAAGTGGGGCATTGCCCCTTGTGTTCCCCCAGCAGGATGCTGCCTCTGCACGCCAGTCTAGGTTTCAGTCTTTTTTTCCCTCAGCAATTCCCCAGCCTGATTATCTTTGTCACAGCCAACTTTTCTTTTGAAGTGCACAGTGTTTTTTTAAAAAAAAAAGAAGAAAAAAAAAGGTAAAGCTCAGGGAGATGGGGGTTTGGAGGAGGGG
This sequence comes from Batillaria attramentaria, assembly GCA_018292915.2. Classification (NCBI taxonomy): domain Eukaryota; kingdom Metazoa; phylum Mollusca; class Gastropoda; family Batillariidae; genus Batillaria; species Batillaria attramentaria. The sequence goes on along the minus strand of JACVVK020000005.1, from coordinate 3,302,101 downwards.
GGTGGGTTGCATACTGGGTCAAAGACTCAACAGTATCCCCCGAGGCTTGAAACATTACGTTTTCTGCCTTGACAGATTTTCTTTCCTAACATTGTCTTATCTGTGATTGTATGTGTGTACTGTTGTATGTACTCTGCATGTCATTTTTTTTTTTTTTTTTTCCACAGTTGCTGGCTGAAGCTGAGGATTGGAAGGAAAAGTAAGTTTTCCATGAATGTATGATAACACTTCTACCACTTGTACTACTACCACTACTAATAATGAGTATTGTATAGACACTTTACCCAATTTCATGAAACGGCTCGAAGCGCCGCAAACTGAACCCAACATGCACGCTCACGTGTATCACGTGCATTCTCTCACACACTGGACATAAACACATTACAATCACATGGTACGAAGGGTCAGCTCAGCTATTTAAATTTCGGAAATAAGAATTATTTTGCATTTATTTTTCAAATTTGATGGGCTGAACATTTCCAAAGCAGAGGGGGAGGAAGCCGGAGTACCCGTAGAGAACCCCCGACGATCGGCCCCACATACGAGAAGGAAAATTTCTTTGCCCTGAGTGGGACTCGAACCCCTGGCCTCTCACATTGGTGACAAGTCTCTTAACCACTAGACCACTGACCACCCAATTACTTTCATTGAATAATAATATTCAAAATATGCCAGGTATACATGTACTAAAACATGTCGCTGCATTAGTTCTAAACATAGTATCAGAAATGCTGATCAGCAAGTGTAAGTGTTCAAAGACTTGCGCTTTCTTTGCCAGGCTAGGATTAGGAAAACGTTTGGCGAATAAGAAGAAAACAAGGTTTGTTTCCATAGGATTTGGATTTGTTGCTGTTACGTGTTGAATTCTTTGTTTGGGGAAGACCAGAAAGGCAAAATACTTGTTGCGCACTTTCATAGTTTTGCCTTTTCCCAGTCGTCTCGGAGTTGAACAATGCCATGTTGCTTGAAGTTGAAAACTGCATGTCCCCTGATAGCAGGTTTGTTTGATTTCTGTTTGGCTGTGCAGTTTTGCATGTACACATGTGTACGTGATGCTGTATGTGTGTTTTCTTTGGTACAGACTGGACGAGCTGATAACCAAATACTAGTAACTTGCGAAAAACAAGCCACCGCGAACAAACCAACGGTGAACTTACGTTAGAAAGGTCTTAAAACTGATCGTCTGCTTGAGCTTGGCCTTTCGCAGGCATGGTAAAGGGCCGGACCACATAGCGTACAAAATCAGTCAAAAGAGAGAAAATTCTGAGAGCAATGGCAAATCCAGACCATGCCAGGAACCAAACTGCGGAAACAAGATGTAAGAGAATAGGTCAAATGGACCAGGACAGGTTCTTACATAAGCATGGAATCAGGTTTGTAAAAACTGAGGAAGTCCGCTGCTGCCGAGCGAACTGAAGTCTGTCTTCCAAGAGTACCGCTGGCGCAATGAGCTGGACACATGAGACAAGGGGAAGACGCGTCCAGCATGCAAAATTAGGTCATGTTTATGAAATTGCATGAACTTGGCAGCTTGGCGCTGGCCGCCTACAGAAAGGAAAGCCATGCCAGCCATAAACAGCCTTGTGTTTGTGAACGGCACACAACTTGTTATGATGCTGTATGTGTGTTTTCTTTGGTACAGAGTGGACGAGCTGAAAGAAAGGCTTGACCAGCTGGAGCAGGAGTGTAAACAAGCTCAGGAGACAATCTCTTTTAAGGACAATGAACTAGAGGTATACTTATTATGCTACATATATATATGCCTTCCATTGTTTCACTTTTGGTATCTTGCTAGAGTCACAATGCATGTGTTAAAAAAACTGCTTAACACTTTCAGCCCCGCCACCGTATCACCTACGGTCTCGCAGACCCTAACAATAATTAATATGCGTGCATCTGACCGACTCTCATACGCTCTGCACAGTGGAAGATTCCCCTGTAGGATGGATCCAATACTTCTTGAGAAATAGGGTTTTGTATGCAAGAGCCCAGCTTTAGATCTAGCAGTAGCACACTTGAAAAACTCCCAGGCAGAGAGCGTTATCACTATTGAGATTCTTTCAGGGCTGAAAGGGTTAAATTCTGTAAAATAGGCAGTCTGCGTCACTGCAATCGGGCGGCGACTGACAACACATCTCTTCAGCATGTCACTCTATTAATTTAAGCATTAGGGTTTTTAAGGTTGGTTTTTTTTTTTAACCTACCATTTTTTTTAAAACCTCTTCTGAAGCGCCATGTGGGCTCATTTAGGGTGGAGCCATTTGTTACACATGTACCAAATCATCATTATCATCACTGCTACCAACTACAATGGGTAATTTTCAGATTTTTCCAACTTCAAAATCATTTTACAGCTCATTTGCTTGTTGTGATACATTTTATGTGACTTCATGTGAAGTACATTGATCAAGCCACAGGTTAAACATGATCTGATAGGTACAGAGACCAGTACTAGATGAATCTTTTCCTTATTTTGCAGGTGATGAAAGACTGCTATATGCAGCTGAAAGCGTTTGAGAAGGAAGGCGGGCAGGGAGATGATGAGGAGTATGATGAAGGTGAACATCTTGTCTCTCCCAGACCGGGCTCATGATGAACAATGGCCATAATAATTAATGCAGCATTGCATTATGCTGTAAATTTAAATTTAGGAGGTCAAGATAAAACAGTCCCAGTTGCACGCATGTGCAGGATTGCTGTTATTAATGAGGTGTTGTTTTTGTTTGTTTTACATAAACTTTACATTTATCTTGTGATGTGGTGTGTTTGTGCGCAGGAGACAGTAAAGATGTCCAGGAGAAGATTCAGTCAATGATGGATGTGTCCAAGGTATGTCAAATTGACAGTCTTGATCCACTATTTTTGGGTTTTGTTTTTTTTTTCACCGGAAAGGCACATAAATTCTACAGTTTCTAACAAAAATAGTTGGGTAGCGTGTATGATATGTAATGGTGACGTGGTTCATATTGGTGTTGCAGGTGAATGCCACACTGCGGGCGGTCCAGGAAGAGAAAGACAGCCTGGAGAACAAACTCAAGATTGAGAACGATGCCAGGAGAGAGCTTGAAGGTAAGTTTTCAAAATGGGGGGGGAGGGGGGGGGATCTGGATAAGGTAGTTTGATAAGTCAGTGAATTTGTTGACTGAGAGGTCATAAGGACTTAACTGGCCACTGTTTGTACGTTTGCGTCCACTGTTACAGAGCAGCTGGAGTGTGTGCGGAGAGAGATGGAGAGCAGCATGGCGGACAAGATGAAGGCGGAGAGGCAGTGTCAGGAAGCACAGACCAAGCTGCAGGTTCTCTCCTCCTACTTCAAGGAAAAAGAGCTGCAGCTGCAAAGGTGAGTGAACAGGCATCAGAATCAGCCTTTTTTTTCATTTCTTTTTTTTTTTTAAATCATAGTAATAACAAAAAACACCAAATATTGGACAGGGTACAGGGACAAAACCCAAAACAGTAGTCCCTGAAGCTTATGAGTTGGAAATAGGTCAGTTGTTTGAGAAAACCTGGTTTTATGTAAATGAAGCTGCGTAGAATTAAACTGAGTTTATTCCATGAAAAACAAACGTTTCTCCCACATTTTTATATTGAATCGTCGAGCCTTGTGTGTTGGCTATGAGTATTGAATGTGTATTTTCTGTTGGTGCGCATACTTACACTTGAGCACTGGTCTTGAAGAAGGTTTACATCGCCAGCTGTTGTGTTGCCTCTTTTAATCTTCTGTTTAATTATTTTCTTCTGTTTTTCAGGGAGCTTGGAGAACAAGAGGCGCTGAAGAAACAGAATCTGTACAAACTGGATAACGCTGACGAGAACACGCGCACGATGGCAAAGGAGCTGGAGCTCAGCAAGTATGACCGCAAATCTGTCACCTTTTGGTGGATTTCTATCTTCGGCTAAAATTTTCCTCCCCCATAAGAAGTGTGTTTCCTCCTCTGAAGGCCCTTAGAATCATGCCAAAATGCACCAAATTGCACAGATTTTAGTCAAATTCTGAAAAATTCTGAAAAGGTGTTTCTTCATCTGAAGCACTTAAATGCACTAAATTGCACAGATTCTAGTCGTATTTTTGAAAAATATTCCAGGGGAGCATGCCTCCAAACACTCATAGCAAAATGTGTCTGCTTTGCAGACCTGTTTACCTTCAGCATTGAGAACGAGTAAGATCAGAAGCAAAAAGTAGTACAATTTGGCAAAAAGTAGTACAATCTAGACCACGGACCAAAATGCCAGGAATTAATGCTGTATGCGCGTGCTGACTTTCAATTTATGCATGTGCTTTCAAAATCATTTGGTCCATGTTGTTCATAAAAATATTCAAGAATGAGAAATCTGAGTTTTGTTGACTGACTGGGTAAGTGTGTGTAATATCATACTGGACACCTAAAGTGTTGCCAGATGCCGCACATTTCCAAACCATAAAATGCCTTAGTACTGACATACAAGTCTTCAAAAACAAAAGTCACACTGTCAGGTATGCCATTGTCATGGTTATATGACTATCTGTGACTTGCTCAAGATTAGTTTACAAAAACAAAACAAACCAACAAGTGCAAATACTAGTGTAAAGGCGCGTCTTAACTATAGCGATCAACCCCGAAGACCGAACAAAAAACGCTTCGCCCGAAACATTTTGGGGCCTCGCGAAGCGATTTTGGGCTGTTTGGGCTTCGCTCAACATGTTATGCGAACATTCGCGATCAACCCCGAATGATTTCGCCAGACGCTATCTGATTGGCTGGTCCAGATTCGCCAGCTATCTGATTTCAAGATGGCGGAGGGTCGCGCTCGCACATGGCCGGTGTCGGTTCAAAGTTACAAGCATTAATATTTCGGCAATAAAGAAGTTTCTTGGTGCTGCTGGAATACATTGATTAGTAAGGATAGTGTACATTTGACTTACCATGTTACAGGTGAAGTAAGAATGCGAAATATCTGTAATTACAGCGTTTTTGCTTCGCATGCTAACGCCGTCTGCTCGCGTGGAGGCTCAGTCGCCGTGTCGTCACATGAATACCGAGTCAACGTTCTAGTCGCTGATATTTCAGGCATCTATAACTTTCATGGCTCACTTGCGTCACTCTGATTACTGAGGTAGTGTAGAATTTTGATTTTGTTTGCTAAAATTGATGCAAAACCGCGACATTGTTGTTGGTATGACGTTTTTCTTCCGCCGTGTGCTGGTGACCGTCTGCTACGCCGGTGTACCGGCTCGTAACTGTCTGTCGGTTCAGTGGTTTCGTTGGTGATTATTTCGGTTTTTAATGCAATTCATGGTGCAGTTGGGTCACATTGATTAGTTCAGATAGTGCCCTTTTGAGTGCGTAAAGCCATGTTGTCGTGTAACCCCTTGATTTCCCTCAACAGCTACAGTTGCTACGAGACGCACTTCACTGGTAAGCTCACAATCGGCGCCATTGCTATTTTCCTTCGGTCACATGTCACGAATGCTTGACGCCTAGTTAGTACGTGGAGGCCACGCCGAATGAAGCCGAAGAAGTTCGGTTGTCATCGCCGAGGACTTCTTCGGCTATAGTTAAGACGCGCCTTAAGTGAGCGGCCGGGGTGTGAAAAAGTCTGTAAGATTCACTAGTTTTCATCTAGAGGTATCTGATCTACACTGCCCGGCTACCGTAGCGGGCCCGTACTAAGGGACCACAAACTAAGAGATGAAAGCTCCATCTTGAACTGAATGTTACCGGGCCCACAAAAAAGGAACCTCTGCCATAAAAAAACAACACAAATCCCAGTCAGAAAACACATCCACTCACTAAATGCACACTTTAATGCAATCGTTTCTCTCTCCGAGTGAGACAGAAATCCGTCTTGAAACACCGCGTTGTGCAGAGTAATATCCCGAACCGAAAGTGCAGAGGAAGATTTCACGGTACGTCGAACTTGCCGATAGTTTCTTCGCCGCTGGCTTACTGTTGCCGGCACACATCCTCGTCAATTCTTCCGTGTAAGAATTTTTGCATGTTCTGTTCCACGCCATTGCAACATTAACCACAGACCGGGCTGTTCCGACGCGAATTAATCACAGGAAAATGTACGGGAAGCGTGTCGGCCATTGCGAATCGGAAAAGCAAAGGGCCCGCGCGCTGACCGAAACGAGCATTCTGATTGGACAGAGAGAGAGCTTAAGCCAATCAGATTCTGCCTGATAAGCACAATGGCTCAGCGGAAATGTCTTCAGACCGCAAAATACCGAAAAATAAGAAATCGTAAATCTTGCTCCCGGAAAAGCGTAGTTTTCGCAGGCCTGGCGTACAAGCGTAAAATCGACCCGAATATCGTACATTTTACGCCAAAATCGTAAGGGTAAACAGGTCTGGCTTTGCAAACATGTTTGTTGTTTGTTTGTTTGTTTACTACTTTATTATCCCTTTTCGGGAAATCCGGGCTGCTTCCCCCGGGGGAAGTGTGTCGCCGCGGTGCAGCACCACCCAATACCTATCCTATATTTTTTACAATTTTGCTGGGGGAGGAAAGCCGGATAACCCAGAGAGAAACCCCTGATGAGCAGCCCAGCAGCCAGGAAAAACCGGTATCACATATCACAAACTCGACCCGGGCTCGAACCCACGCTTCATCACCATGACTGGTGACGGCCGTTCAGTAGCGCAGCGGCTAAATCCGAGGCGCTGCCTATTAGACCACCGCTCACCCACCGCTCATGCGCTAGTGGCTTTGCTACTTTGTCACTAAACGCTATACATGTTTCCTAGTTTTTGAACGTGGACCATTTTGAGCCCTGCGCAGTGCCTGGACATAATGAAAATAAGAGTAATAATAATATGTTGTCAAGCTGTCTCTAATGGCTGGAAAGTGTGGTGGTAGATGTACTGATTACCAATTATCCCACTCTTTCTTTCTTTCTTTCTTTCAGACAGCAGGCAGAAAGTCTGAAACGAGAACTTGCTGCCTCGGAACGGGACTTCAGGTCACAGGTGAGGGCTGTTAACTATGAAAGTTGTCCGCTTGCTCAAGTATTCCTCAGATCGTGTAGGCATTTTGAAGTCTGTTGTCAGGTTTAGTGGCATGAGGATACTGGAAGATTTCTGTTATATTAAAAAAAAAACAAAAAAAACTGCAGTAGCTTGGTACATAGGTTTGACGTGTACATCAAGTACAGCTTTATCAAGCATTTTGGTTCACTAATTTCTCATCTTTTCCAGATTGCTGCCAATGAGAAAAAGGCACACGAAAACTGGGTAAGTTGCTTTTAGAAGTGCACTCTCCAAATGCATGTGTGCATACACACACTCACTCACACACACACACACACACACACACACACACACACACACACACACACACACACACATGCGCGCGCGCTCACATATACACAGACAGACACAATCACATGCGCGCGCGCTCACATATACACAGACAGACACAATCACATGCGTGTGCACACACGCCCGCACACACACACACACATTCATATGCTTTCTGTTGTCCTCCTATTATTATCTCCCCTCCTGCCCTCAAAACACACCCAGCACAACACCTGCTTAAAAATTAAATAAGACAGTAGTAAGACTAAAGCAGTAGATGATGACTGATCAACTTTGTTTTGCAGTTGAATGCTCGTGCAGCAGAAAGAGAACTGAAAGAAGCAAGACACGAGGCAGCAGTGCTACGGCAGAAGTAAGTGTTCTTGGCACTTGCACATTTTCTGTTATTTCTGTTACTATTTTGAGGACAAATCTTTACTTACAATGTGAAAACAGTGGAAATAAATATAGGATCAGGATTTTGTGATACTATGCATCAGTTGTGATCAGTAAGTGTGCGAATTCATCTGGCATCCTGAAAAAAAAAACTACTACTAACCAACGTACCTGAAAAAAAAACTACTACTAACCAACGTACCTGAAAAAAAAAACTACTACTAACCAACGTACCTGAAAAAAAAAACTACTACTAACCAACGTACCTGAAAAAAAAACTACTACTAACCAACGTAAATATTGTACGCAAGAATGATCCACACACAACTCACAACTGTTCAAGTGCTGCTGAATGAATACACATGTGTACATGCGATCAGTAAGCGTGGGAATTTGTCTTTGGCATCCTGAACAAAACAACAACTAATCACCATAAATATTGTACCGCAAGAATGATCCACACGCACAAATCAAAACTGTTCAAGTGCTGCTGAATGAATTCAGTGTACATGCGATCAGTAAGTGTGCAAGTAGTGTTGTTTTTCTGCTGGGCAGATTGACGGACGTGGAAAGGCGACAGATGGGGCCGGGAGGTTTGATACGACCACTACCTACACGTGGCATGCCACCACCAGGTATGGATGGTCCCATACACAAACATGTGGAAATTGGTCAACTCACTCCCTGCTGGGCGATTTTTCCCTTGCTTTCCTCTGTACACTTGCCGTTTGTAAGGGTTGGGGAAAAAAATCAATCAAAAATAACAACACAACACACTTCAGGCAGTGTTATTAACATACAAATGCAATACTGCGCAAAATAAGTGCAGACAGACAGGTAGAATGCCCCCCTATTCTGTCACCCAAATAGAACACAATCCACTCAGTGTCCATTCACATATTATCCACAGACTGTTGCTCACTCCCTACTGATCACCGCAATCCAGGTGCTTGCTTGCGATGCGCTTGCCTAATGATCACTGCAATCCCGGCTGTTGTGCGCTACAAAAAAAAAGCTTATTGGAAAACCAGGATCGAGGTGATCAGTACACAAGCACTTTGCTTGCCACCACCGGGATCACAGTAATTAGTAGAGAGTGAGTTAAAATGTGGGACAGGGCATGTGACAAATCTTTCCCTATTTGGGTTAATTCAGTCAGCTTCACTGTGCAACATAATTATTCATCCTTATGGCCCGGTCTTTACTGAACATAGATAGTTTAGTATTAATGCTTTGACACTGGTAGTCTGCGACAGCACTTCAGTGTGTGTGTGTGTGTGTGTGTGTGTGTGTGTGTGTGTGTGAATTATAATCATTGATGCATGTGTGCCCTAATTTATCCCCCAAAACCTGTGCCGTGGCTGACAAGAGTCCGTCTTCGGCAGGCTGGATCAAGTTTTCTGTAGGGGTGCTTGTCCCTTAGCTCAAGACTGAAAAGTCCTACCCTGTGAGCACAGGGAGATGTGAGAGTTTGGGGATCCTTCCCCTAGACACACTGCCTGTAAAGGCTGACGAAGCTGTCTACATGTTTTCTTGTCCGGGTTTTCCATCTTCACCGGACAAGATGGCTACTCTAGACCCTCACCTGATGACCTGTCTGATATGGATAACCTTATCCACAGGGTCTACGGGCCACATACGCCCCCCACCATGTGAAGATGGTTTCCCCAGGAGGGGGGGTGGGGGGGCTGTGTGTTAAATTTACTGAGATTATTTGCGGTATCCGGCATTTCTGTCAGCAGTCTGCGTCGGCAGGCACAGAACTGTAAACCCCCTGAGAATCATTCTCATTCAATTGCAGGTATGCTGAACGGACCACCACCACCTCCTCCACCAGGAATGGAGCGGTCCCCATCTCGTGGCTCTCTTCCACCCGGAGCTCTCCCACCTGGTCCCCCTCTACCACCATTTAGGTAAGTACCAACCTTCACAACACGCCATCTTCAGAGGAGAATTATGTGCTTGTCTGTGAACTACGATGGGCTGCATTTTCACTGACACACTTGGAACAGTGCTCCTCGGAGAATATTTTCTTACGAAACTTTCAGAGGATAACATGTGACAATACGATCTGTAAGAATTTTGAATGTGATGACTATGTCTTTTTGCTCTCAGTCATACGAACTTGAGGGCCAAACTCAAAGAGATTTTTGGAGCACTGCATCATGATACCATCCTTGATTGATTCCGTTTTGTAGGCTGGGAACTGCTAGATCTAGTGATCCCTCTCCCTATACAAGCACAGTTCTCTCCCTTGCAGTGTCCACATACCTATTCATTCCCTTTGAGTCTGTTTTGTAAAGTAGAAGGAAAATGAAAAAGAAATGGTTGTGAAGTTGCCCAAATTGTTGGACATAGGCCTTCAGCAGGGGCCATATTGCTCACAGGTGTCATCAACGTCATTCATTTTGCATGATCACAGGGACGATGATTTCCCACTCTCACCACGCGAGCGTCAGAGGTTACCCCCGTCGCATCCCGCTCTTCACATGCCTCTGCCAGAAGCTCGATCACCTCCCCCGCGGATGCCCCCTCCTGACAGCCGAGGTTCTCCTCCACGTCTTCCACCTCCTGATGCACGCTCGCCCCCGCCCAGAGTGCCTCCACCCTACGACAGGAGAGGACCACCCCATCCAATGGATAGTCGGAGTCCGCCCATGAGGTTACCTCCCCCTGACATGATACCGCCCTTGAGAGGGCCTCTTCCACCCCATATGGGTCCCCCGCCCATGGGATCTCCCGTTCCAAGAGATTCTCCAAGGGATGGTTACTCTGCAAGAGGTATGGAGTCAGATTTTTCTCAGATTCGATCTTTTTTTGTCTTAATCAGAAAATCCAAAACCAGTTTATAGTAGCAAAGAATTGAGAGGATACGTAAATTTGTGTGCAGCATTTAAACGTCGTGGAATTTTCGTATCATTGGATTTTGAAAATGGTGCAGTGTGACATGCATTGTACACTTCCCATGAGCTATTCTCAAAATGGAATTGCACCAAAATTCCAAGACAGCAGTTGATTTTGTGCCTGATAAAGGTCACTCAGCCAAAAATTTAAATTTTATTTAAAGACCATCTTCAGTTTGTTCATTGCTGTTACTGATCATGTGGTTTTGACAAAAGCTTTCAGTCAGAACATTTAACATTCCAGAACGGTTTGCTTTTTGTTTTTGTTTACAAACATTCAGTGCAACACTTGTTTTAAGATTTTGACAAGTCATATTAATCAGTCGTATTCAACCCTTGCCATTGTCTTAGAATTCCTTGTTAAAATTTGTGAAAGCCAGTGGAAAAGTGCAGGCCATACAACATGTAATCTACACACAAGCACCACCTTGCCTATTCCTCTGCACAGTAACAAAATGGCATGTCATTTTTCAGACCAAAGACCAGGACAATCTCCGCGGGACCCGTACGGACGACAGCCTCCACCGAGTGGAGAAAGCAGACGACACCAAAGCCAGGTTTGACGGGAAGCTAGACAAAATGTGTCATGGTTGCTGGTCGACAATTTATGTATGCATGTGATTCCGATTCCGATGAAAGAGCCGCTGCTGTGTACAGACAGGACTTGCTAGGCTGTGAAAGTGAAGACTTGTTATGTGTTCAGTTTGTTTGGTGTAGATGCAGTTTGTTGTGCTGTACATTTTACACTGAGACTGCTTACACAGGTGTGAGTGTGGTAGGGGGTTGAGCCACAAGTTTCAATTAGTTGTTTGAATGTCATCCCATTCTGATTTTTGCCTCAGAAACATCTTTTATCATCCTGAGGATTGACTTTGAATGGGTTTTGATGTAAGAACGGAGTTATCCTGTGTGCGTCTTAGAAAATCACTGTCTTTTAGTTATACAGGGTTTTTTCTCTTCAGTGATCAGTAGTCAGACCTGGTCAAAAGGTGTTCACTTGATAGTTACATAATTATGGACCCTGGTAAAACCGATATCCATCCAGTTTTGGCCAGTACTCATACTGGCAGTATATATCCAAATGCATGTCGGATATCCATCACATTATCACAGGGTATTCATCAGGGTGTCTCATCAGAATTACATCAGTCTCCTGGATGCGGTACAATAAACCTTCCCTTTTGTCAAGTCACACAAAGCATCTTTTGCACTGTTTTTTTTCAACTTGCTTAAGTCTTGTTTAAAACAGAATGAAAGCAGCTGGCAAACGTTTTGAAATTAGCTTGAGTCGACACTGGGGTCATTATTAAGGGCTATTTTTTTTTTTTTTTTTTTTTTGTATTTGTGAAGTAGACTTCTCTTTTGCGTACAGGTTAAATATCATTCTTGCTTCACCTGACTGTCATGAACAGAACACACGCAGCTTCACAAGTAGAAAAGATTGAGTTTGGGATATGTACGTTCAATACAAGTTCATGTTTGCCTTTCGCTTCATAACTGTTGTGTTGTTGTTTACCTCTGTATCGCGGTTTTTCTCATGTAGTGAAAGGACTGTACCATAGTTTGATAAAGACATTGTGAAGATGACTAGGGTGTTCGTGTCAAAAGGTGTACAGAGTTGTAGAGTGTGTGCCCAGCTGTGTTGAAAAGAAAATATAGTGTAGGTGTATGTGCCAGATGAAGGCACAGTTTTGATGCTCGTGAGAACACTGTGCCTGCTCAGTAGCATACAATGTGCGCTCTTAAAATGACAGTGATGCACTCTCGTAGTTTTGTTCCATGCAAAAAGAAAATATAGTGTAGGTGTATGTGCCAGATGAAGGCACAGTTTTGATGCTCGTGAGAACACTGTGCCTGCTCAGAAGCATACAATGTGCGCTCTTAAAATGACAGTGATGCACTCTCGTAGTTTTGTTCCATGCAAAAAGAAAATATAGTGTAGGTGTATGTGCCAGATGAAGGCACAGTTTTGATGCTCGTGAGAACACAGTGCCTGCTCAGTAGCATACAATGTGCGCTCTTAAAATGACAGTGATGCACTCTCGTAGTTTTGTTCCATGCAAAAAGAAAAAAACTAAAAATCTGCTTGCAATATTTGCAGCGTTTTGATTTGATTAAATATAAAATTGTTAATGTAAGTACTTTGCCTGTTAGTGTTAAGAAGTCTGTCTTCAAGTGGTGGTGCTTGCAGGAGAATTCTAAGATACATGTTGTGGACTCAGATGTGTCTGTGATTTGGTTTGGCTGTAAATAATCACATATGTGTGTTAGTGAATGAGAATGTTTTCTTGTGAAACGGATGTATGTGGTGCAGGTGTTTTCTTTTCTTTTCTTTTCTGGCGGATTTTATCTTTGTATGTGTATGGTATGTGCCGGTAACATGCGAAATTCTTGATAGCTGAGACATAATTATCTGCAAAGCTGTTAGTAGTTGAAGTAGGAAACCAGATTTCTAGTCAGGAAAGTACGCCATTTCCATGTTGAGTTGAACTTGTAATTGTGTAGGAAACAATGTCAGGAATTATGTAAGTGTTCTGGTAAACGTGCCATGATCTCTATCATTACTGTTTCTTTTTCTGGCCAACACACTATGTACCATGTTTTGCTGTTCTTCTGGTTCTCTTCCCACCGCATCTTTCTTTTCATTATTGTAGCTTGTGTAGTAGTATTGGGTGTCATTCGAACTCACGCTTGCTCTCTATAATTCCTAAGATTTGGGTGAACATGCAACACAGTTGTTGAGCTTTCGGTCTCAGTACACTTTTGCTTACGTCATGTTTGGAAATGGCATAGGTTCATGCATAACATGCTTGGTAGGAATAGGGTTCAAAATATTCTTGGGAAAGAAATGTTGAACACCAGTGACTGACTATAAGGAAAGTGAAGCAAATTGTGAATGTACATGACCAGACAGTCAAGAAATGATTTAAGTGCATGAGTGTTCATTCAACTACATAATAATTATTAGTATTCATGGCGGCTGTTTCATGCTTGTTCAATGTTTAAGTATTGTGTAAGATTTTTTGTGACAGTAAATTAATCCACCTAGCAAGTGGCAATACATGCGCCAAGTGTTTTTAAGACTAGTAAAATTCCATGTTGTGTGAAATGTTAGAGTGGGTACATGGTGTTGAATGTCTTGTGGATGTTCTTGTCTTGAAATCACAGAAATGGTGCATGTCATTCACTTTTTAGTTGTACACCCCATGCATTGTATGACAGAGAAAACCACCACCAGCTTCAATCCAAATGGTTGCTGCTAATAGACAAGGGGCTAGTTGTAATAGAGTTTTGCTGCACATTTCACACTTTGTCCTCAGGCCTTGTGACTTACTAGCAAGACGATGCAGGAATCGGTGGATTTCTGCATGGTTCTCTCTCGCACTTTATTTAATCAGAAAAGTCAACTTGGGATTTGTCAGATCTCATAATAAATGCTCATGCATGTTACGGTTTTCCTTGTAATGATGCCCTTCAGTGTGAAGTCTGCTTTATTTTTATGTTATACCAACTGTTAGATTTACCCAAGAGTGAAGACAAGCACAAGCACATGCACATGCGCGCACACATACACACACACACACACACACACACATGACGATAAAAAGCACACACACACACACACAAAATTTCCAAATTGTTATCCCTTTCTTTTGTCATGCACCTCCATTACAACATTCTCCATTTTGTGGAAACAATTCTGTTTTTGCATCACCACTTGTCCAAGGCCAGAATTTAATGCACCTTCAGTTTTTGGCTCACTCTCCACTTAAAACTTTAAGTACACATGTGCATGGACTAGAGTTTTGTGCATCCAGCCCTGTGTGCATATTCACAGCTGGTGCATTTTCTCAGATAGCTGGCCAGCTTAACATTGACCCTAAACACACTGCTTGCAGTATTAAAACCACAAACTGCAGTGTACATAGACTTTCATGCTTTCATTCCATTCAAAATTTATATGTAATTCCTGTGTCAGTTGTCTCATACATAGGGCAGTGCACCACAATTTTGTGCGCAATGGATAGTTACTGTACAGTTGTGTATGTACTGTATCTGTGAATCACACTGCCCTGTTGCAGTGCACCACAATTTTGTGTGCAATGGATAGTTGCTGTACAGTTGTGTATGTACTGTATCTGTGAATCACACTGCCCTGTTGTAGTCAATGATCATGTCTGAAAACTGTGAAATCAGTAACTATGTGCTTCTTGTAAGAGATCGTGTTTTGGCATTTTCAGTGCCTGCACGGATCAAATTAAATGAGTCGTTAAGAAGGGATTTGTTGCTCCTTGTGTGTGTGTGTGTGTGTGTGTTTGTGCAAAAGTTAGCAACGTCAACAGTACTGGTCTGATAATTCACACAAGTAATGAATCCAGCCGCTAAAAGAGCACACGTGTTTCATCGTTACATGTATGTCTACTGGCATATCTTGTTTCTGACAAAATGAAATGTGATTGTTATCTTTTGGCTGTGTCAAACCAGATCGAATGAACACCCATGATACCATGTTAATGAATCGACACACTACTTATGTATGCATATAAATACCAGACACGTTTAACACCAATGATAATGGGGGGGGGGGGGGGGGGTCCTGCCAAAAGGTGGAAAATTTTAAGCCCCGACAATACCAAACCTTTTTTTTTTTTTTTTTTTAGCATGCATGCATGGTGCGTGGGGAATCTGCCAAAAGGAGATTTTAAGCCCTGACAATGCCAAACTGTTTTGTTTTTGTTTTTTTGGTAGCATGCATGCGTGGTGCGTGGTTGTTTCCATTGTGCGGCCCCTCCCATTTACAATGAGATCTCTTAACGTGCACACTTGATATTGTGCTTGTATCTGCGAGATCATCAGATGCTACCACTGTGCAGGTGTCTATGTGGTGCAAGACACAAGGGTGCTAGCAACATGGGGCCTACAAATCTGAAACCACTTCAAGATGTTTTGCCAAATCTGAAAAGCCACAACTGCCAGATTTTACCCTGAAAATCTGAATGTGAGGAAAGCCAGAAAAAATTGAAAAGCCGGGTGGGGGGGGGGGGGGGGGGGGTAAACAGTTTGCCGCAGTCCTGAAACTGAATTCACCCTCAAAATCGGAATGCAAGGTAAGCCAAAAAAAGTTGACGGGGGTAGGGGGGGGGGGGGGGGGGGGGCGAGACAGCTTACCGCAGTCCTAAAACTGAATTGACCCTCGACATCGGAATGCAAGGAAAGCCAGGTAAAAATTGACAAGTGACGGGACGACAGCCATGCAGATTTTGGAACTCGACACGCGACAAGCAAATCTAGCTCCCGCAATTACATAGCCGCCTCCACGCGCCACCTCTTTCTTTTTCACGATTTTGCGGTTAAAAGTGTTTCTAGTTGAAGAGGAGGCCATTGCAACTTGTACTCCGCCGATCACGGTCTCACGAAAGTTCCACCTAACGACAAATCGGTATTCCCCCCCCCCCCCCCCCCCCCTCCCCCCCCCACCCCCCCAAAAAAAAAAAAAAAAAACGTTCGATTTTCCGCCAAATCGGAAATCTGGGTTTAGGTGCAATTTGAAATCGGAAATCCCATCTGATTCGGAAATCGGCCACCCTGCAAATCGGAATTCCCCCCCAAAACACGTACGATTTTCTGCCAAATCGGAAATCTGGATTTAGGTGAAATTAGAAATCGGAAATCCGATCTGAATCGGAACTCTGCCACCCCTGAAGACACCACCAAAAGAGCATAGAACAAATTTTTAGCAGGTAAGTGTCAGAAGGTGGGCTTGAAATTAATATTATGCCCCCCAGACCCCATCCCCATTCAATGCATAACATTGTTTGTATACTTAGTCCATTACACATTCAGGACTGCGTTCCTGTCAAACTAACGATCAGTCTCTCAAGCTGCGATTCACCGATAATTCGGGAACCCAGGCCAGGCAGGAGTGTCGTCTTTGGCTGCTGACGGAAGACGACGCCGTAGGGAGTGTCCATAGTAGGACTGGGTTTCTGCGAGTTCAGTTTGAACATGACACGGGGGAGATACTGGGCCCAGTGGAAAACGTCGCCCTCTTGAAGCTGAAGTTCTTGTTTTATGGCATCCAGTTCAACCTCCAGGGCTTGACTTGCCTGCTCCACAAGCTCTTGCATGGGCTGACTGACTGGTTTACCCTGCTCCAAATATAATGATAATAATGAGTATTGTATAGGTGCTTAACCCAATTTCATGAATCGGCTCAAAGCACCGCAAAGTGAACCCAACATGCACGCTCACAAGAATCACACGCATTTTCTCACACACTGGACATAAACACATTACAATCACGTGGTGCGAAGGGTCAGCTCAGCTATTTAAGTTTCTGAATTTAGACTTGCATTTCTTTTTCAAATGGGTGGGCTGAACATTTCCAGAGCAGAGGGGGAGAAAGCCAGAGCACCCGGAGAGAACCCCTGACGGCCCAAATGAACGGTGTCACAAGGAAAAATTCTTGGCCCCAAGTGGGACTCGAACTCCTGACCTCTCGCATTGGTGACAAGTCTCTTAACCACTAGACCACCGACCGCCCCGATGTACACATCTTCATAATTTTTTGTTCATTATATGGGGAGCCGGGGTGGCCGAATGGTAGAGCGTTGGACTTTTAATGCTCGGGTTGTGAGTTTGTATCCCGACTGGAACCAAATATTTGTGCTGGCCTTTTCAACCCTGCCCCACCTTTGGTATCACCTGTATCAGTATGTGGTGGAAAATCACATTAAACCCCCAAACACCCACCCCCCACCCTTGCTCATTATTTAGAGAAATGAAACAGAAAGCCTGCTCCATGTGTGTGCGCATGCAAACCTGTTGTTTTTGAGTTGTATGATTCTTTGTTTTATTTATTTGTTTGTTTGTTGTTGGTTTTGGTTTTGCTAGGTTTTGTTGTTTCTGTTGTTCTGTCCCATACTGCATCCAGCCAAGGACACTTCAAGTCGTCTGAAACCTCTCACACAACTTTTTGCAAGAAAGCAAATTTCTTTACACTTGACCACAGCTGCAAACAAATCCTTGAAAGGTTTTGTGCACTTCTCAAACTGAACAGCTCTCATGTAGTGGAAAATTTGGAAGAACCATGTTCCTTACTGTTATAAAGGTGATATTTCCTGGCCACTGCTCAACCACCCGAGGCAGGGCTTTGTGGACGAAACTTCTTCCCATGTCTGAATGAATGATTCTCGGAGGACCAAAGTAGGCTACTACCCTCTCCTGCAGTCCTGTGGCAAGCTTTTTTTTTAAAAAAAAAGGGTTATAACAATCATCACATACCATTTAAATAAAAAGATTCACTAGAAACTGGTAAATCAAAAATATTTTGGTTCACTAACACAGGCAAGATAAAAAAAACAACTACACTGTATTACATATCATTAAATAAAAAGATTAACTAAAACCAGGGAAATAAAAAATGATTCGGTTCATTAAAACAAGGATTTACTGCTACGAGCTAGGATTTGATACAACATACCATCATACATCATACGTGCTCAACTTGACTCGGAGTTCTGCGCCCCCTGCCCCACCCCCGCCCCCCCACCACACACACACACCTGAGGGTTTCCTAAGAAATTCAGATCAGTGCTCCATTGAGAATGGAATACATGTATAGCAAAGTGTCAAATTCACATTCAGAATGTTTCAAACAGAAAAAGTAGACAGCATAGACTGATTCTTTTAGTCTTTACTCAGTTCATGAGGGGTACCAATTTTACATACCTTGGCCACACCTATTACTGACTATACATCTTGAATGTTGCACACACACACACACACACACACACACACACACACACACACACACACACACTGTCAGCTACAAACCTCTTGCGGTGTCCTATCTTTCACAGGAAACAGAATGTGGTACTTGGAAAAGTAGTCCATCACATGACAGATGTGGTGAAACTCCCCATCCGGCGCAGCGCTCATGTCAATCAAGTCAACCTGAACCCTCCCCATAAAGTCCGACTCCACCAATGGCGTAGGCTCCGGCTGAACGGCCTCGGCTATGGCTGGCTGAGTAAGGGCCGACACGTCGAACGGCTCGTCCGTGTTCTGAACTTCTATCACCACTGTTTGAAAATTCCCAGAGGTGTCCATGGAAATGGAATCAACAGCCGCTTGAATGTTTTCTGCCACTATGACCTCTTGTTTGAAGCAGCGTTTTTTGTGCGGAGATTGGGATTTCAGGGTTGTCTTCCCTCGCCGTCGAAGATGCAGTGACTTGTCCCTGCAGGCAGGGCACGTCTTGCAAAACTCCTGAATGTAGGTCCTTGGAAGGCCGTAGTACCTGAGCTCCACCTGTAATACAGTGCAGGACTTCGTATCCATGGGAACAGTTATAAGGACAAATGTCCTGGCTGACAGTAAAGGTAAAGGACATATGTTCTAAATATTGATATGTAGCCAGTTTCTGATTGACAGGTCATGCTAGCCAATCGAATCGAGACACATGTACTCCCACACAATAAACCAACACCTGTGGGTTACCTTGTCGGAGTATGTGTCTGACAAAGAGATCAGAAGGTTAAAAAAGCGTGCGCAGCATGCGGTTGCCATGGAGGATTCGTCTTAGTGAATGGGCATGGCTACAGGCATCTGGGCTACATGTCAACTGTCCAATGTGGCACAGAAATGACAGGACAGTGATAGGACAGTCTGCCTCCATAACAAATTCGACAAAAATGATTCAGTCTATGACCGATTACTGTAGTGCTGACAGTGTAGTTGTGCAGACATGAGGACATGGTTAAAAAATTAACCCAATTCATAGTCATAGTCATACTAAATGAGTTATGGAGGAACCTAACGCTGACCCAAAAAACCCTGACCCTGGTATAAAACTATAGACTGGACAGTGGATGCTCAGTGAACACACAGTCTCTTCACATCACATACTCTTAAATAAAGAAAAGCTTGAGTCATAATGACATCTCACACTACCACACAAAGACATGTGCTGTGAGCGAAAACCTGAAGTCAACAGAGTTAGTCTACAAATCTTAAGCAATGGAAATCAAAGCACTTCCAACTGTACTCACATAGTCCATCACTTTCTTGTAGCCAGAGTGGTTGAGCCTCTCTTCATGAATTTCCTTCACTGTCCTGTACAGGTCTCGTTCAGGAATTATGGTTAGTGTAGAGATGCCATCAAACTGCTTGTGTTCCTGTTGAAAAAGGTATAACCAAAGATATCAGGGTTCCCCAAGCGCCTACAATTCTAAGGGTCATTATGACCCTTGGTCTAGGAATTTTGGGGGGCAATTTATTTTATATGATCGCAAATACATGTATAAAGCCACTGAACTAGTGGCCCTCAGGGGTACTTTGATCATTTGCACATTTTTAAGGGTTTGCCACCACATCCAATTTAAAAAAGAAAAAGAAAAAAAAAAGTGTACTTGAACTTGAAAAGTTTGAGGTTGTGGGCCTTTGGCCTGTACCTCAGTCTAGAACTGTCTGAAATATCTGATAAAAAAAAAAGCAGCTAAAAAGCTAAAAGCAGCTGGTAAAACACGGCTAATAAAAATGTGTCTAGGAGGTTGGGTAATAGCAGATTGGATCAAATTGAGTGGGGAGAGGCTCCCAGAAGCTGTCGAGTCTCTCATCTGTTCTCTAAAAGGCTGCCCATGGAGAGATCTCCACAAGCATGTACCTTTTTACAGTCTGGCACACAGCAAGTCAGAACCTCCCTGGTTTCACCATTCTCCTCCTGATGTGTGAGGGACATCTGCCGTTCCTTGGTGACCCAAAACTTGAACTGTGGGCTGAGTTTTGTGTTATCCGGATCGCGGAGGTAGCTTAGGATTTTCTCATACTTTTCATCACTGACCACCGAACTCCTTCGGGACTCCAGCATATTGTGAACAAACTGCTTCATGTGTCTCTCATGTGATGAGTCTGTCGAGTCCACTAAACTCACACTGACAGTTGGGTTTTCTACACTGTTTTGGCTGCTGATGACCAGACCAGGGTGAGATGCCAGTAAACTATGAGCTGACTGCTGCTTCCTTTGTTGCTCCTGTGGGTCTGATGAGACTGACAGAGTGACAGCAGACACGTCAGCATGTTGAGTCTGTGGAAAAAGACAAAATGAAACAATCATCACATCATGACTGAAAAGACTTTGCACCAAAAGGAGAGACAGAGAGAAAGTGAAATCACTATGGATGGTCCTCCAGTTTAGACCAAGCATGTTCTTACTTTTTATGCTTTTATGTATTATGAGTTTAGCGTCCGACCTCATGCGCGCTTTCTCCCTTTCTTCAAGGCGACCAGAGGCCTGCTCTACTTTCGCTTTTCACCCATTCCTCAACTGCGCAGATTGCCTGACAGCGCCTTGCCGCGTGTTGCGCAGTAATCAGATTTGGGCGAAACAAAAACTTACTGCCATTTCAACGTTGAAAGCTTCGTTTTTAGCCCGAAGAGCCATCATGCGTAGTATACAGACCCTAAAGAAAGCACAGATGAGAAGAACCATTCATATTTAAAAGTAATTTCACAGCATTTTCGAGTAACAAACTTTGACACAGTGACACAGGATATGGAATGACGTACATCCGATCATGCGCACTAAAGGACACAAAAATTATAAAACTCGTTGCACGTTTGCGCTGCTCCATTTGGTCGCGGACCGCTGACTAGGAACCATCAGAAGACAGCAACGTTGATTTTGAAGAATAAAGCACTGACTTAATTTCGCAGTCAAAGATGCCTCCTACTATAACGGATCGGTCGAGTGGTGATGGATCAGGTACGTATCTCGCCGAAATTACTCAGAAACCGAGCCAAGCGGCGGCTTATTCTGCTGTCTTTGCATTGCAGTGCAGTGTACGTGCTGTTGCGTTTTGTAGTGTATAATAAAATATTCTTGATGAGATTTATGAGAATTTCCCAGAACGTGTTTCATCTGAGTTCCAGTTCGTTTGCTGTTGTCAAATTTAAGTTAAAACCCATTTTATACTGCAGCTGAAACCACTAAAAATGAAAGAAAAGTCGTCTGCTGCACCTAAAGGGAAACAAACGCTGCTTTTCACTTGATTAGTAGTCTGTCATGGGTTATGTCCCTTCGACTGTCATGCCTTGACGTAGCCCGATAAACTGCCCTTGACCTAAAAGTATTAGGTCAGATGAAGGATACTTCAGATGATATAAAGGCTTCGGACAGCGATTGGCAGAATTTAATTTTAAACAGAGTTGTTGGTTTCCATTGGGGAGACCCTGCGCTATTTTTACACAAGGCCAAGCTGCATAGACCCTAGTGACGTTTTTATACATTAGTCAGCTGAGGGAACGGGCTGAATCTGGCTCTGTAGCATCAACGAAACGGCCAAAACTTTTTCAGGATAGCCTGGACTTATGCAATCTGCTCAAACTGATACACACTACATAAATGTAACAAAAATCAAGACAAGTTTTTCTTTTAAATTGTAAAGACAAAATGTAACCATAATATATATGCAAAACATTTAAGAGAATACACTTCTTATAGGTGTTCGTCAGTTTTACTGAGGAACATCGGTGAAAAAACATTTACACGCTTTGCAAAAGTGTCACTATTGGGCAGTTGTGTTGAATTTCTTACGACAAAAATTATCAGCACTAGATAAGAAAGCCAAAATCGCATGAATAGGTGGTTGCGCATGCCATTTGTTTAATTAATGTAAAGCAGAAACATTTTAAATCAACATAATGATTAGTAAGAGAAACAAAATGATTAAGATTTTATCCCATTTCTAATTTATCTTACTGGTGTTTTGTCTGATGCAGATGTTAGGCTAGCAATAGAGGCAACCCTCAGAGAACGCATCATGGTTTTTGACGGTGGCATGGGCACCATGATTCAACAAGCTCGCCTTGAGGAAGCCGATTTCAGGGGTCAGGAATTCGTGAACAGCGAGCGTTCACTGAAGGGCAACAATGACTTGCTGAGCATAACACAACCTCAGCTCATTTATCAGATACACAAGGTATAATTCATAAGGAGGAGGGGGCTTTTGTTTTGTTTTTCCGGAGGGGGGGGGGGAGGATATATATATAATATATTCTTGTTTTTGTTGTAGTTTTTGTTATTTTGTTTTTATTGGGGGGGGGGGGGGGGGGCTTTCTGCTTTCTTTTCTTTTTCTTTTTTTTTTTTGTTGTGGGGGGGGGGGGGGGGACTTCAAAACATTTGTGTTTCATCTGCATGTGGCACTCTGCATTCATTGTCATGAACTTTACTTTTAGTTTAATCACACTTGTCACTGTACTTATTTAGCTATGATAGATACAAATTTATTACAAATCTTATTTGTGATGTTTGTAATTAGGATTCTGTTGTATTTTGTGTGCAAAATCGTCCTACTCCTAGGTAACTTAGAAACTACAGGGTTGTACATCTACGTCGGACATCGGACAATGTCCGAGATAACATGCAGGATGTCCTGTACAAATTGTAGTCAAGAGGACAAATGTCCCATTATTTTCCACGAAGCACGGTCATTGTCCGATCGGTTTTTAATACCTCTCGGACACAGTACACTAGCCAGAGGAATAGGCTGACAGCAGACAATCAAGCCATGCTAATGCGGGTGCAGATGGAAGCACCCATGGATGTGAAGGGGGAGTCAGACTGGGTGTTCAGAGTGACAAAGAAATGGGGAGGAAAGAGGAAGCGGATGCTGTTGAGCAAGAAACATAATGACTGAAAAATGTCTGGATACTTTTGTTCTGAAGAGTACATTATCCTATTACTTTAATATGGTCCAGGACATTTGTCCTATTACTGTAATATGGTCCAGGACATTTGTCCTATTACTGTAATATGGTCCAGGACATTTGTCCTATGGATGTTTTTGTGGATGTACAACACTGAAAGTGAAACTATTTCAGATTTGTAACCTTTTTTTTTTTCCTTTTTTTTAAATGCGTGTAGTTGTGTCATCTTTATCCCCTGGCACTTCAGCTTTCTAGTTTTCACACAGGTGTATGTCAATATTTTAACATTTGTTCCTGGACAGGATTATCTGGAGGCTGGGGCAGACTTTATTGAGACCAACACATTTAGTGGGACCACCATCGCTCAAGCAGACTATGGTCTCGAACACTTGGTAAGGATAGGATTCTGTGCTTTTTTTCTTCAAAGCGTATGCTTGACGCTCAGTTTCACCAATTTCATACAGCACACGAGAATCCCATGTTTTTCACGCTTGTTGAGTTTTGGCCATATTTGTGAAAATCTGGCAAGATTAGTGGTTCCTTGACGGATCCTATTGTAGCAAACACAAGTACAATCAAAGTGCAACACCCCCACTAAGCCATATTTAAATCCATGCAGACATAAATCTTTTTTCTTTTTCTTTTTTCTTTTTTTTTTTTCTTTTTTTCTATTGTGAGGCCACAGGTGTGCAACATCAAAATTACTTGGTAAGAATTGAGTTAGTGTACAGTGTATGCTTTTTTTAACTTTGAACTTTTGACATTGGTGTGCATAGAGATGATTCTATGTAAGAGCCCTTATTTGTTTTATTGATTATAAATTTATGTAGAAGACTTTTCGTGTTTCTCAAACAGGTGTATCGTCTCAACCTGGAGTCGGCGAAGGTGGCTCGTAAGGCAGCCGATGATGTCACGGCAGCCACTGGAGTGAGACGATATGTTGCTGGGGCCATGGGCCCCACTAACAGGACACTGTCCATCTCACCCTCAGTGGAAAAGCCAGAATACAGAAACATCAGTAAGTCTTGCTTCACAGTGATCAGTTTGAATCAGATAGTGTAGTCACTATTTTCATCCTTTGTGGAATTTTTGCAAAACTCAGATTTTGCAGTTTTTTTTCCCAAGAGAAGCAAACCTACACTTCTGCTAGTAAACTTTTCCCTGTGTGTAATGACAAACGTGATATTAAAAAAATCAAAATCTCCAAACATTTTATTCACCTGATGTTGCACACTGGCAACAAAACATTTCTTCTGTTTTTCTTTTACAGAAAAAAAACAACAACAACAAAAAACGCCAAATCTGGTGCGTCCCCAGGTGTTGGCAGGGTTAAAAAAAAGAAAAAAAGAAAGGCCTGTCATTGTTGAGCTAGAGGTCTGATTATTTTCTGACCAGTTTGGACATATGTCCTATTATTTCACAGTGGACACAATTCAGGACCAATGTCCTATATTTTCACATTCAGCCAGGACATTTGTCCTGTTATAGTTTTCACAGATACGAAGCCTTGCAACTGTACGGAAATTCGTTGTGTGTGCAGCTTTTGAGCAGCTTGTGGAAGCTTATTCAGAACAAGCAAAGGCGCTGTTAGATGGTGGTGTTGACCTTCTGCTTGTGGAGACTATCTTTGACACTGCTAACGCCAAGGTCTGTGCCCTGCAGTGTCATGAATTCATTGTTGTCATCTGTATGGTCTGTGTGTTGTGGATGCCAAGTGCATGTATTTGTTCTGTTGAGTGTAAGACATTACAGTGCACAGCAAAGTCAGTTCTGCTGCTAGTGTGGTTTTCTGAGACTCGCGTAAAGTGAACATGAGAATAGAATAATCTTCAGTGGTCTCATTCTCTGGACTGTTTATATGCAGCATCTGATTTCCAACCAAGAGTGGGGGCTTGTATCATATGATACAGTATGTTCCCCATTCGTTGGGCTGTATTCTGTAGTGTTGTACTGTCCATGTACTCTTAATGTACTCGTAATAAGTTTGCTAACCGAAATACATCTATATCCTTGTCTACATTTCAGGCTGCACTCTATGGCATACAGGAGCTTTTCAAAAGTGGATGCAGACAGGTTCCAATATTTGTAAGTGCAAGTTCTTTTTTTACTCTGTACTAACTACTTTAAAACCTTTTTTTTTTCTTTTTTTTTTTCTTTAAATTAATTTTAATTGATTAATAGCCCCATCCCCTCCCTTCCCAACAGACACTTCAATTCCAAACAGACTGAAGACGGCATTGACATAATTTATGAACGTAATGTGATTTATGAACATGATGTAATGTGATTTATGAACGTGATGTAATGTGATTTATGAACGTGACGTTCTATAACTTGTTTCACTGCAGATCTCAGGAACTATCGTGGACAAGAGTGGGCGAACATTGTCAGGACAGACTACCGAGGCCTTTATCACCAGCGTATCACATGCCAACCCAGTGTGGTGAGAGTTTTCTTCTGTCAGAATTTAAATTGAGTGACACTTTCTGCCACTGGGGCAGAATTTTGCTTCTTTTTTTTATAGACAAATCAACCCTGCAGGGGGCTCATTTTTCAACAGCAAAACGCTAAAATTTGCTGTCTTTCTTTTTCAGCCTTGGATTGAACTGTGCTCTTGGGGCAAACGAAATGAGGCCTTTCATTGAATCAGTCAGTCTGAACACCACTGCCTTTGTCATCTGCTATCCAAATGCTGGTCAGTACTAGTAAACATTTCTTGTGCCTTCCTGGATGTTTCCTCCAGTACAGGGCTTAAAATCTTCCACCTTTCGGCAGATTTCCACCTGTGGCTAAAATTTTCATCCCCTCAAAAAGTGTTTCCTCTTTGGAAGCGCGTAAAATCATTCCAAAACACACCAGATTGCACAGATTTTAGTCTGATTCTAAAAATTTGACTCCCAAAAAGTGTTCCCTCCTCTGAAGCATCTAAATTTGAAAGCACCATACTGCACAGATAAAAAAAAAAATAATAATAATAATTCCAGCAGACCATGCCCCCGAACACCTCTAGCATAAAGCATATATGTGACCGTCCACAAGAAAACCCGGCGTAAGATGTACGCTGCTGTTCCGAGTTAGAGGCTAACAAAGGTCAGCGGGTGCTATCTGGTTGATATTGAGATTTTGCCAAAATCAGGTAGTTCTGCCCTTAAATTATGATGTCTTAAAAGGAGGGTTTTTTTGGCACTGTAAAGAGCAAGGCTGTTTCTTTGAGATGGCTCCAGAAACAAAAAAAAATTGAGAATTTTGCATTTAAGTCGGGTTTTCTCATGGAAGGTCACATATATGCTTTGCAGATGTGTGCTTGTGGCTTTGCCACTTTGGTAAGGTAAAAGGAGAAAAAAGAAAGAGAAAAAAAACAGGAACAAAAGAATCAAACTCAAGTCTGATGTATCCGTGCATGCAACTGAGGCTCCCCCTCCCCCCCCCCCCCCCCCAAAAAAAAAAAAAAGTACCGGTATGGTAGTGTGCCGGTACTTGTATGTACATGTGTATCATAACTTGTAGTCTCACACCAGTGAATTCTTTGATTATCCAAGTCCTGCTTTCAGCTTTCTGTGTTTTGATTTTTTTCCCTCTTAAGGTCTGCCAAATACGTTTGGAGGTTATGATGAAACACCAGAGATGACAGCTAAGAATCTAAAGGTTTGCTTTTTATTATGGTCTCTTTTTGAGAAATTAACCCTCTACCTCAGAGTCATGTTAATGCTTCCTCTAATAATTCTGTATGGTGTACATTGTGTATCAATCCTAGTTTTGAGCTTTTTGATTTGCATAAATGTTGTAACTTTGTATTGTCAGCTCATCCTTCATACACAATCATCATAAACATTACGCTCCTTTTAGGACAAGATAGGGTCATATATTATGAATCAAGTATGACGTTTGTGTTTGCGCACTAAGAAGGTTAGGATGCTTTCTGTTTTTAGGAATTTGTTCAGGCCGGTCTGGTAAACATTGTTGGTGGATGTTGTGGTACAACCCCAGATCACATCAGGTAAGAAAACGCTTGTTTTGTTTAACTGCATTGCTTTTCTGATGGAGGAATAAATGAATAGATAAGCATATAAATAAACAAAGAAAGAAAGAAAGACAATTTTTTTAAAATAAGTATAAGAAATGAAACCATGACTTTCCTACTCATTACACCCCTTTGCTGCATAAAATGTGGTTGCAGGGGAACTGATCTATTGCTGTTGTGTGCTGCTGATAGAATCAGAGCAGTACTGAGTTGGCATTATGGGAAAGGAAATGACGATTTCAAGGAAAACCACTGACACAGATTTACTGAGATGTCTCAAAGAGGTGTAGGCATCCGTGAACAAATTCAGGCGGCCTCATCTATGCGTTTGGTCTTGTTCCAGAGCCATTGCAGAAGCTGTGAAACCGTTCAAACCCCGACAACCACCTTCATCACTACGCACTGACAGCCAGTGTCTGTCAGGTACAGTTCTGTATTTTCTTTGTACCTGGGAACATCTATGATTTTGTTTGTTTGGTTGGCTGGGTGTGTGAGAGGGTGGTGTTTTGGGAGGTTTTTGTTGTTGTTTTTTTTTTTTAATGTGGTCTTGCTGAATGAATTTGTCTTATGCTGAAAAAGCCATAGAAGTAGTCTGGAATGTTCCATTCGCAGCACCACCAGGGTGAAGTTGTTGAGGTGGGTTTTTTGCCCCACCTTCTTCATACATGTTTTAAGCACAACTGATATGTAGAACGCATGTCATCCGTATATCCAAAATCTCAAATTTCTTTCTTGCAGGTCTGGAGGCAACATACATCACCCCACAGTCTATGTTTGTCAACATTGGCGAGAGGTGCAATGTTGCAGGTTCCAGAAAGTTCTGCCGATTGATCAAAACCGGAAAGTACGAGGTGAGAACTTATGATTTGATGGAGTGAGAATATCGGAGCTGACTCTTCCACACCACGGACATGCTAGTTGCTACTTGATTGTAATGTGTTGATGTCTGGTGTTTGAGTGAATGTGTGTGATTCAGTCAGCAAGTGTGTTGGGTTTGCACTGCATTCAGCAAGCAGGTAGAGCAGCTGCACTAATTTATTTGTAGTTACAGTCGAACCTGCCAAGGCGGTCACCTGTATAAGCCATGCCACTGTCTAACCTGGTCACCCCAGAGGATCCCCTGACATGCTAACTGTTGACATGTCACCCTGGATAACCCGGTCACACCTGTCTAAGGCGGTCAGTTTGGCCCCGTCCCTTGGGTGACCGCCTTACACAGGTTTGACTGTATATTAACTTTAAACTGTAGAGGCACCAATGCATTGCATATCAGTTTGTTTCATTCTAGTTCTTTCAGTCTTTATGGCTGTGAATGAGAGTACTTGGCCTGATCATTAAATTTTGTGGTCTACCAACGACAGAAAATAAAAGTGGCTATAGTAATAATAATAATAATACATCATACTTATAAGGCGCCCGTCTCTGAAGGACAGATTCAGAGCGCACACACCCACACACACCACACACACACGCACCCACACACCCACACATGAACATGGACAGAGGGTCCCAGTTGTCATTGGAAAGCCTGACGGAATAGTGATGCTGTTCTCATTATCAAAACTGTTTCATTCCACGCACAAAACTTAAGTGGCATGAAATGAAATAAAACAAGAACAAAATCAAATTGGTTGGTGTCCCTAAAACACAATAATGAACTATTAGCTCTTTACTGCTTTTTGGTTTCCCTTCGCAGAATTTTGCCATGGATTCATTTTTTATGGCCCACAGTTTATTTATGGGGAGTATTTATAATCTGCTTGCATTCATCGCTCGTCTTCTTTCACAGGAGGCGCTGGCAATCGCCAAACAACAGGTTGAAAACGGAGCTCAGGTTCTGGACATCAACATGGATGAAGGAATGTTGGACGGTGTTGCCGCCATGACAACCTTCGTCAACCTCATCACATCGGAGCCAGAAGTCGCCAGGGTGAGGCTGTTAATTTTAAGCAGATGTTCTTACTGTGATATTCATCGGCTTCAAGCAGCTATGTTAATATCAGGAGCGTTGGTTCAAAAACTTCTTTTTGTTTTCTTTTTTGTTTTGCTGCCCCAACTCTTTTGCCAGTTCCAGTGGTGTTCCTCCCTGGTAATGGGTGGAATCCATGGAGGGCTCGGAAGTTTGGGCAATTTTTATTATGCATGATGATGGAGATGAGGATGATGGTAAGATGATGCTATGGAGGTCCATGTGGTTTGTGACTGCGGGACAGGGCCGCATTCCAAGCTTCCTGTCATAAATATCCCGTCACTAACCAGGCTCGGGAACTACGGCACCTGCGGTGCCGGCCGTGTAATCATCCACATCATAAGACGTGTCATACCGAGGGAAGCACCCCCAAAGTCGCACCCGTGAAGTGGGTAAATCTCGGCTGTGTGGCAACAGCCTCCCCACTGGGCCCATAGCACACCCGCTCTGGGAAGGAGCTGACCTAGGTAGGAAAAATCCCGCTTGCCTAGGCTGGGACTCGAACCCGGGTCTCCCGGTCCACGGTCCGAAGTGCTAACCGCTACACTACGGGGGCCGGTGGTTCAAAAACTTAACCACATATACATATTAAAAATAGTCACATATCTCAGGTGCACAGAGGCAGTGGTGGAGTGTCAACTGTCAGATGTGACAGGGACCCCATGAACCTGACCAGTATTGGAACACACTCAGAGCTGAAACTGGGAAGACTACCGGTCCCCGTAGTGTAGTGGTTAGCACTTCGGACCATGGACCGGGAGACCCGGGTTCAAGGCCAGCCGAGGCAAGTGGGATTTTTCCTACCTAGGTCGGCTCCTACCCAGAGCGGGTGTGCTATGGGCCCGATGGGGAGGCTGTTGCCACACAGCCGAGCTTCACCCACTTCACGGGTGCGACTTTTGGGGGTGCTTCCCTTAGTATGACACGTCTTATGATGTGGATGATTACACGGCCAGCACCGCAGGTGCCGTAGTTCCCGGGTCTGGTTAATGCGGGGATATTTATGACAGGAAGCGTGGAATGTGGCCCTGTCCCGCAGTCCCAAACCACATGGACCTCCATAGCATCATCTTACCATCATCCTCATCTCCATCATCATGCATAATATTAAAAAAAAGTCCCAGCTTCCGAGTTCTCCGTGGGTTCCACCCATGACTTGGGAGGAACACCACTGGAGCTGGCAAAGAGTTGGGGCAGCAAAAAAAAAAAAAAAAAAACCCCAGAAACTGGGAAGACTTCTGACAGATTTGTATGGAGGGCATGTGGGCTTTTCAGAGCACGGAGATGCCATCTTCAGAGGACTGAACTGAATTCATATAATAATAGAAGTTCAAATTTAGAAACACTTTGTATCAGTCATAGTCACAAAACAAACACTCGAAATTAAAACTTCTTGTCTGTGTTTTTACAGGTTCCGCTGTGCATAGACTCGTCCAACTTCGCAGTGATCGAGGCTGGATTACGGTGCTGTCAGGGAAAGTGCATCGTGAACAGCATCAGTCTGAAAGAAGGGGAGGCAGACTTTCTCCACAAGGCCAGCATCATTCAGCAGTTCGGTGCTGCTGTCGTTGTCATGGCCTTTGACGAAGAGGGACAGGTAGTGACTGTTTCAACTTCTTGGTGGTGGAGAGCGTGTGGTTTTTTAATTTATTTATTTATTTGCTTATAATAAAAATTATTGTTTTATACCATTGCTGGGCAGTCAGGGTCGCTTCCTCCCCATATGACCACGTACCTGTAGTTTGTTCATGGATCATTCTGAGAGATTAATTGAAGAGAATGGTACTGTTAGAAGCAACCAAAGCATATTGACACACTGAACCCAAGACAGGCAACATTCAACCCAAGGACACTCAAACTTTAAAAGCTATACCAGTCGCAGACCGGAGAAATTCCGTTTGTTGAGAAAAACTTTGGTCAAATAGTAGGAACCCAGGGGTAAGTGTCATGTTCATATTGTACTTTTACTGTCACGAGAGGTCACCAGTTGCTAATATTAATTTTCATTGGGGATCTTTTCTTTCTATGCTACTACCCAGCTGGTCACTTCCCCTGTATCCCATCCGGGGAGCCGGGGTGGTCGAATGGTAGAGCGTTGGACTTCTAATGCTCGGGTCGTGAGTTCGATCCCGGCTGGGGCCAAATATTTGTGCTGGCTTTTTCATCGTTGCCCCGTCTTTGATATCACCCTATGTGGTGGAAAAGGACGTTAAACCCCCAAACACCCACCCACCCACCCTGTATCCCATCCTTTATTTCAGTCTTTCCAAAATTTCAAAGTCTGTAAAGGAAATCTCAGAACATGTTTACGCAGCCTTTCATCCAAACATCATTGCTTTGCTCTGCAGGCCACAGACGCACAGCGCAAAGTGGAGATCTGCACACGTTCCTATCGCCTGCTGGTGGACAAACTGAACTTTAACCCCAATGACATCATCTTCGACCCCAACATCTTGACCATCGCCACTGGAATGGAGGAACACAACACGTACGGCATCAGTTTTATTGAGGCAACCAAAATCATCAAGGTGAGAAACACAGGTGCCTTTTATCCATGCTGAATGTACGAAAAATGCTGTACATCTTTTGATTTGATTTTCTGTTTGGTGCAATTTGCTGCTTTAAAAATTGTGACTGGCTGGAGAACATTTTTCAGTTTTCAATATTTATTTAGAAATCCTAATTTTTTTTAGGGCAAAAGGTGTCCTTCCTGAAAGAGAAGAACAGTGTTAGGTAATCTTGCGCTGTCATGAAGGCAGCTTCCAGTCCATGTTGTCCCTTCCAGTCCGTGTTTTCCTTATTTTACTCCACCCTTTTGAAAAGTCTTATTATGTACCTAGTGGTACGGTTTGAAACATACTTTGAGGACAACCGACAAAATAGATTTGTGTCCCCCCCCCCCCCCTTTTTTTTTTTTTTTTTTTTGCTAGGGAGCTTTCTTCATTGGACAGTATGACAAATACAGAATGACGGCGTTACACGTACTTACCTTGGGTTTCATGGAGATCTCAGCATTGTATCATTGTTTCACCGCAAGCCTTCCGGGGGTTTTCTCTTGTTCTTGTTTTTTCAGAGTACTCTTCCAGGAGCAAGAATCAGTGGTGGAGTGTCAAACTTCTCATTCTCTTTCCGTGGCAAGGAAGAGATCAGGGAGGCCATGCACAGTGTCTTCCTCTACCACGCTATCAAAGTCAGTGTCTCTAGCAGTCTGCTTCTCTCGGTTTTTGGCTCCCTTGTGTAACAATGGGAGTCTATGTTTTAACCCTCCGTCGTCTGTCTGTCTGTCTGTCTGTCTGTCTGTGTGTGTGTGTGTGTGTGTGTGTGTGTCCAGAAAACTTTAACGTTGTCATTTTCTCAGAATCTACAAACAGCAGGGACACCAAACTTGGCATGCTGATAGACAACCGCAAGACCTTTCAAAACATATCATTTTGAATGACCTTGACTCAAGGTCAAGGTCACTAAAGCTCTCTGTTTGAAAATTTTACATTGGCATTTTCTGGTAATCTACAAACACCAGAGGTTTTAGACTTTGTATGATGATAGACATCCATAAGAACTTTACAGATATACATGTGTTCAGTGGCCTTGTGTCAAGGTCAAGGCCGTACAAGCTATTTTTGTGAAACCTTAACATTGGCATTTTCTCAGAAACAACAAACAGCAGAGGTGCCAAACCTGGCGTGCTGATAGACAGTGATAAGACCTATGCACACATACCATCTTAAATGACCTTGACTCAAGGTCAAGGTCATTAAAACAGTCTTGGGAAATTTTACATTTGCATTTTCTCAGAATCTAGAAGGATCAGAAGCCTCAAACTATGTGTGATGATTGTCATTGGCAGCACCTTTACAGACATACCTGTGTTCAGTGACTTTTAGTCAAGGTCAAGGCCATGCAAACCTTGGAAACTTTAACCTTGGCATTTTGTCCATAACAACAAACAGTAGTGGCACCAAACGAGGCATGATGATAGACAGCAATGAGACCTACCTTTCTGAATGACCTTGACTGAAGGTCAAGGTCATTAAAGCTGTCTGTTATGAATTTTAACATTACTGTTTTCGGGGGAACTACAAATACTAGAGGCATCGAACTTGGCATGATAATAGACATTGATGAGATCTCATTTGAATGACCTTGACCAAAGGTCAAGGCCATACAAACTGTTTCTGGGAAAATTGTAATATTGCCAAGGACTCAGAGCGCCAGAGACACTTTACTTGGCATGATAATGGATAGTAATAAGAGCTTTACATACATACTCTTGTGAATGACCTTGACCTGTGTCACAAGGGAGCCGTGGAGGCTTCTGCCTTTCTAGTTCTGTGTTTGTTTCGTTGGTGTTTTGTTTTTTGTTTTATTGTTTGATTGTGGGGGATGTTTTTAGTTTTTTTTTAATTTTGTTGTTTTGTTTTGTTTTGTTTTGTTGGGGTTTTTTTTGATTGGTTGGTTTTTGCTTTGTTTTGTTTTGGTGTTTTTTATTGTTTGTTTGTTTGTTTTGTTGTTGTTTTTTTTGGTTTTTTTGGTTTTTGTTTTGTTTTGTTTTTCAGGGGGGGGGGGGGGGGGGGTCTTGGGGTTTTTTTTTGGGGGGGAGGGGGGGGTGGCTGTTTTGTCAATTTCAGTTTACTTTCTTTCCACATCAAGCTGGCTAGGACCTCAAATTAACACCAGCACCATAGGGATGACAGGAATCTTAGTCTGTGTTTTGTGGCTGGTATTCATGCAGCTATTTGATTGGGAAAATTTAAAGTGTTCTGGATTTTTGTGATTTCTGTAGAAGTTCTGCAGAATTTGTAAAATTTAGAATGCACAGTTATTAGCGGCAGCATTCAGACCACTCAGTTTCCAGGTTCAGAGCAGTTTGTGAGTGGTTTGTAAGCCAGTTGATGCAGCAAGATACCGTTGATTCATCCCCTTTCGTCCATCTCTACAGGCTGGGATGGACATGGGTATAGTAAACGCAGGAGCCCTGCCAGTGTATGATGACATCAACAAGGAGCTGCTGCAACTCTGCGAGAACCTTCTCTGGAACACAGACCCTGAGGGGACGGAGAAACTGCTGGCTTACGCACAGGTAATGTACGCTGTACTCACTTGCCTTCAGCTGGATGATGTGTTTAGTGAGCTAGTGGTGTGATTACCCTTCTAGTAGCCCGTAGCGTTTGGTGCTAGGCCTGATGAACATGGTCGATTCTTTTCCTCCTAGGCAGCAGTTTGTTGCTGAATTCGATCAGGCACTGCATCGCAGGGATTCATTCAGATTCAGTTCAATTTCAAAATTGCTTTATCTATCTTTTTTTTTTTTAATCTTTTTTTTTTTTTTTTTTTACCATACATTATACATATATACACAGAACTAGGTACGTTGACACTAATGACAGGTACACATGTATACACCACAGTACAGTATGCTTGTCCTTTTCTCCAGTACAGCTATATATATATATTAGAGCTGCGTGTGATGCGTTAGAATGCTTTATCTATCTTAAAAGGTAATCATTTTTGTGATACAGTGGACAATATTCGGGACAAATGTCCTGTACCTTTACGGTCGGCCAGGCTCGCAGATACAAAGCCCTGCTCATTTACAAATTTTGGGGCTCAAAGGGGCAATATTTGTGA
Source organism: Batillaria attramentaria (assembly GCA_018292915.2). Lineage (NCBI taxonomy): Eukaryota > Metazoa > Mollusca > Gastropoda > Batillariidae > Batillaria > Batillaria attramentaria. The sequence goes on along the minus strand of JACVVK020000005.1, from coordinate 3,267,195 downwards.
TTTTTATGCTCACAGATCGTTCTGAGCTGTTTTCATGCTATCTATTTTCACATCACTTAGACATCTGGACAGTGACAGCATCTCTAATGCTGGCACTTAACCACCAGAAGCATACTCGCTAATGTGGCTAGTACGCTGGGGGAGATTGTCGCCGACAAGTCATAAAATTTAAAATGTTCGACCGCTCGTGCAAAATGTAAACAACATTGTGTCGCATTAAGAGTTATTCTAATCATCAAGACAGGGTATTTTGAGTAGAGTTGTTCTAATCATCAAGACAGGGTATTTTGAGTAGAGTTGTTCTAATCATCAAGACAGGGTATTTTGAGTATACAGTCGCACTCGCTGTTCCCAAAACACAAGCTGGCTTAGCAAACATGGAAATGTCCATAACCTGATCTTACATATAGGCTGCAGGACCTCCAGCTTGCACAACAAAAAGTAAGAATTGTATTTTTGATGTTCAGGGACTGGGGAAGAAAAAGAAGAAGGAGGACCAGGTCGACGAGTGGAGAACAAAACCAGTAGAGGAACGTCTGTCTCATGCACTCATCAAGGTAAGTGTGCTGGCGAACACTAGTTCTTGCGGCGACATATCAAAATATCAAAACAGCAGTATTTGATTTGAGGGTGGTCAGTGGTGTAGTGGTTAAGACTGTCACCAATGCAAGAGGTCAGGTTCCAGTCCCACTTTGGGCATCAAATTTTTCTCTCTAGTATATGTTGCTGTTTGTTTGGATTCTTGTGGACAGACCATCAGGGGTTCTGTCTGGGTACTCTGGCTTCCTCCTCCACTTGAATATTTTCAGCCCATAAAAAAAATGAAAAATTTAAAAATACTTGTATATACAATTCTGAATTTCGTAGCTGAATGACCCTCCACATTAGTCGGGTTTCCGTAGCCGTGACAGACGGTTAGGAACCGCGCGTCTCTCTCATTATATGGGGTAATAAATGTTTGTGTGATTATACCCTCGTATGCCCCTGTGTAACTGTGCACAATTGCATATGGTATGTGTGTGAATGTGACCAAGTTGTGAGTGTGAATGTGTGAGTACATGGAACACGAGTCAGGGTCGTGACAACCTGTATTGTGTTGATGTCATGTGTCAGTGAATGCGTGTGATTCACATGGGCACGTGTGCTGGGTTCAGTTCACAGTGCTTTGAGCTGAGCATTTGGGTAAAACACCTGTATAGTCCCCATTATTATTATTGTTATTTTTTTTTTTTTTTCCTGCCCCAACTCTTTGCCAGCTCCAGTGGTCCTCCCAGGTCATGGGTGGAACCCACGGATGACTCGGAAGCTGGGACAATTTTTATTATGCATGATGATGGAGATGAGGATGATAGCAAGATGATGCTATGGAGGTCCGTGTGGTTTGGGACTGCGGGACAGGGCCGCATTCCACGCTTCCTGTCATAAATATCCCGGCATTGACCAGGCCCGGGAACTACGGCACCTGCGGTGCCGGCCGTGTAATCATCCACATCATAAGACGTGTCATACCAAGGGAAGCATCCCCAAAGTCGCACCCGTGAAGTGGGTGAAGCTCGGCTGTGTGGCAACAGCCTCCCCATTGGGCCCATAGCACACCCGCTCTGGGTAGGAGCCGACCTAGGTATGAAAAATCCCGCTTGCCTCGGCTGGGATTCGAACCCGGGTCTCCCGGTCCATTATTATTATTGTTTCAACTTCTACAGTACAATGTGGACTCTGCTTTTCACAAATGGACACGTAAGCACTATTCTGATGTTCAGTTTATATGATATGTGAAGGGAGGCAGTATTTGCGAAGCTGCAAACTGGACTTAACTGTTTGTCAGAGTATTTTTTACGCACACAAGAGTGGAGGTGAACTGTAATGTGATTTCATTCATGAAAATAGACACGCAGGAAGTCACTGTGTAATGTTTTCAACAGGCATCACATTGATATCATATTTGATTTTAGGGCATCGACAGTTTTGTGGTAGAGGACACGGAAGAGGCAAGAGCAGACAAAGCCAAATACCCAAGACCTCTCAATGTCATTGAGGGACCACTCATGAAGGTAAGCTATATCATCCATTTTGGCTGCATGCCTCCCCAACCCCAAGTCAATGGACAACTCCATTCCTGTCAATCAAAATGGTCGAGCACCCAGAATTCAGCCAATCGCGTCCCGTGGCATAATGAGCAAAAAAACATGTGACATGGTCTGGCAAACTTTTTGTCAGACACTATGAGGGAAGCACGTGTAGTTTGATTTGATTGAAACATGGAAAGATAGCACTTTCAGCACTGCTCGCGTGTCTCACGTTCATCTTACTGTTTCTTTTCTCTTAGGGGATGAGCATTGTGGGTGACCTGTTTGGGGCCGGCAAGATGTTCCTGCCGCAGGTGATCAAGTCGGCGCGAGTGATGAAGAAGGCCGTTGGGTACCTGATTCCATTCATGGAGAAGGAGAAGCAGGAGGAGCTGGCCAAGGAAGGGAAAACCAGCAGTGTAAGTCGAAACATTTGAGAAGAAAAACTAGAAGCTGTATTATAGTCACACATTTTCAGCCGTTGACTGTCATCTTGCATTCTGGGGAATTTTCAGTCATTTGGCAATTTTCAGTCAAAATTCCTATTCTTTCAGCCCCCCCCCCCCCCCCCCCCCCCCCCAAATTTTAAGTTAAGCCAAAGAAAATGACAGAGGACAAAAGATTGCACAGTCATGTATGGATCATGTAAGGCAATATGGCACAGTCTTTCTTCATTTTTGAAGACTTGTATGTCAGTACCAAGGCAGTAACTTACTTTTTGGTACTAGAAGAGGCTACTAAATGCTCTTAAAATGCTAAAATTTGATTTCTAAAGGAGGGCATTACCCCCGTAGTCCCTCAGGAGGGTGTTGCGTCTGCACTCCAGTCTAGGTTTCAGTCATTTTTTTCCCCCCCTCAGCAATTCCCCAGCCTGATCTTTGGGGCCTTATTGCTAGGTGACGTCAACATCACAGTGTACATATACATTAAGTATACAAAAACAGGGCTATCAGTTTTCTGGAACACTCCAGATTCCAGACAGAACTTTCAGAAATAAAATTTTCCGGATTGAGAACTTTGCAAGAATTTGGGAAATAGAATTTTCTGGATTGGCAAAATCAGCAAGCAACAAGTTGCAGATTATGAGGTAACCGCCAAGAGTACTTTTTTTTTTTTTTTTTTTTTTGGAAGCGATTTTCTGGATGGGGGAGCCTTTCCTAATTGCTTCACTGCAAGAAGAAGTTGCATCACACATGCACATGTGCATGCGCACACACGCACAGACAGACACACACACACACACACACACACACCTTCCAATTGTGTTTTGTTTATTCTTTTAAAGTCAATGCCATCGATCGAATTGAACATGCTTTGTTGCATTTGAGTCAAATTTTATTATGTAAATAGCTTTTTCTTCTTCACGCCCCCCCCCCCCCCTCCCCCACCAAGTCTTGATTTGTCATAAGCCGTGTGTGGTATTACTACAGGAAAGGTCCTATGTTGGAACTGTGGTGTTGGCAACAGTGAAGGGCGATGTGCATGACATCGGCAAGAACATCGTCGCTGTTGTGCTGGGCTGCAACAACTACAGGTGTGCATTGCAAGCTGGTTGAAGATATACCTGTACAAGTTTTTACCCACTCTGTATGTGTTCTGAAAACAACAACTTTTCATACTACATGTATATATATATATATATTTGTCATGCTTTTGGTTCCTGTGTGCAGCAGTTTGCCTCTCTTACGGTTTGATATTTTTCAAGAAATGCTTTAAATTAAATATCTTGTGACCATCGTGCAAAAAAAAACCCACTGAAAAACAGAAAGACAAATGCTAGTTTATTTGTGTTATTAACTCTCTGCCCCCTTCCCACCCCCCACCCCTAAAATTCTGTGATGAAGTTTTTTTAGTCTTTTTTTTTTAGGGGGGGGGGGGGGTTGCTTGTTTAAGTGGGGTTTTTTTTGTTTGTTTTTTTGGTTTTTGTTTTCTTTTTCTGTTCTTATTTTTGTGTGTACCTTTGTTGGCAGAGTTGTGGATCTTGGTGTGATGACTCCATGCGACAAAATCTTGACAGCTGCTGTACAAGAGAAGGCTGGTAAGATGTTTCTTTGCTTGTGTATGTTTTGTATGTGAACTTTCGGCAGCATGTGTTTTGAAACCCGATTGAATGCTTCTGCTGCAAGAGGCCCCTTGCGTAAAATCAGTGCTTAATTTATAGCATTTGCAGGTATCACTGCGATCATTTGCTTACAAGTTTGCGTACGTTGTCTTGTGTTTCAGATATTGTTGGGTTATCTGGCCTGATCACGCCATCTCTGGATGAAATGATCTACGTTGCCAAGGAGATGGAGAGGGTGGGGCTGCAAGTTCCGCTACTGATTGGCGGGGCCACCACATCCAAGTGAGTTTGCAAACAACCATCAGAGTTTACTTGGTCAGGGTAGGGGAGTGGTGGTGGTTATGAGGTTTAGTTAAATATCTAAGAGTATTCCTACTTCACTTCACTGCACTTCGCTTTTGTGGTCACGTCTGGCCACAACGTAAATGTCCGTTGTGCTTGTCAGGATGTGGTGTGTGTCCGTTGAGGCGGTGCAAGACAATGCCTGCATTCAAATGAACCATCCACGCACACTCACAGTCACACCATGCAGTTGCCACTGTAGATCAAGATGTTTTCCTCTGTCTTGATTCATTCCCCAGATCCACACTCATATACACACACATGCACATGCTCATTCACTCGCCATGCTCTCATTTTACACATTCATCGTCATGACAGCAGTGCTATGGTAACCATTGGCCAATGATGACAACACTTCACTCTTTCTTTTTTTTTCTTTTTTTTTTAAAGTGCTCTTTGTATATATCCCTCGAGTCGTCATTCTTATTTTCACAAAGCTCGTTATATTTTTCATTCCTCCTTTATTTCAGGGCACACACAGCTGTGAAGATAGCCCCCCAGAGGAAGGACCCAGTCGTTCATGTGCTGGATGCCTCAAAGAGTGTAGTTGTGGTGAGTACTAGGTTTCAGTTGTGGTAGGTTTCAGTTGTGGTAATCAGATGGAACGTGATGGTCAGTAAATTTTGTATTACAGGCTTTTTACTTTTTTGTCTCCGGCCGTGGCTGTGGCTCTGAATCTGTGTGACTTTGTTTTGAGTAGGAGTCAAAAATTTGAAAAATTTGAACCTTATCCAGCTGCTAGGAACAGCAGGTTATGAACATATTGAGTGAATTTTGGTGTGAATGGTGTGTGCATATTGTGTGGACCTTAGGCGCATATTGATTCAGTCTGTGTGTGTGTGTGTGTGTGTGTGTGTGTGTGTGTGTGTGTGTGTGTGTGTGTGTGTGCGTGCGCATGCAGTGCTCCCAACTTCTGGACGATAGTCAGCGTGAGGACTACCTGGAGGAGATCAGTGAGGAGTACGAGGAGATCCGCCAGGAACACTATGACTCGCTCAAGGTACATGCTCACCACAGACTGCTATACAACTTTTTTTGGCTTTTTAGTTTGTTTTCTGTAATTTATATGTGTGTGCTTTTGTTGTTGCTGTTGTTGTTTGTTGTCGTTTATTGCTTGTTTGTTTGTTTCTTTTTCTTCTTTTTTTCAGGGTTATTTTTAGATAGTTTGCCGCTTTTTCATATTTTCATCACCATAGGTACTAGATGTTTTCAACAGTGCTATTTTGTTGACAGGATCGTCGGTACCTGTCATTGGAGAAAGCTCGGAACAAGGCTCCACAGACTGACTGGGCATCTGAACCAGCCCCAGGTAAGACATATTTTCCATAGTTCACATATGGAGATCTTATATTTGGTCCACGCTGCTGTATTTCAGCTTTTCCGTGTTTGAAATGCTCAAACTTCAGTGGGTCAACAGGAAAATTTGGAATCAGGACATTTAAATTGTTTGCTCTACTGTCGGTTTTCAACACCTGATGACTTGTGCGTCCACTATGCAGTAATAAGACTGAATTGTCTCGGAATCTGTTTGCCTTATGTCTCAACTAGTGTGCCCATCGTTCTTGGGAGTAAGGAAGTTCGTGGAGTATGATCTGCAGGCGCTAGTTCCCTACATCGACTGGCGGCCATTTTTCCACGTGTGGCAGCTCCGTGGAAGGTACCCAAACCGCAGCTACCCCAAGATCTTTGACGACAAGGATGTGGGTAAGGTTCCAGAAAAGTGAGACATCATTGAGCTGGGTGTTTGATACTGTTAGTTTCTTGGAGTCAAACAGACGTTACTTAGATAGTTTGGATGTCAAAGGAATATGCAGTTGTATTGAAAGGTGCATTTTTTTTTTCAGACTTACTTGATATAATTTAAAAACAGACATTCAGCATTAGATCTGACATTATAGAGGATCCACAAACAATATCAAATAAGCACTCCAAGTGACTAGTTCATTGGTATGTACCAACTGATATATATCCTGTGTTTGAAGTAAGTGTTGAGATTTTTCTCTTATGTGTCTTTCTTAAAAGTCTCAGTTTGATGGTCCATCAGATTAAATTTGTTGTCTCAGAAGTTCCAAGAAGCATGTTTGTCAGTGTGCTTTGGTTCATCAGGAACACTTTACAATTGTTAGGTACAATGTAAATATATTTGTGGCATTAATGGGGAATTTCACCCTCTCTTTGTTTTTTTGTTTTGTTTTTTTTAATTTACTTCATGTCATCCTTGATCTTTGGGTCTGCTTCACCGTAGGCGAAGAGGCAAAGCGAGTGTTTAACGACGCCCAGCTGATGCTGAAAGACATCATAGACAACAAACTGCTCAAAGCCAATGCTGTCATCGCGTTTTACCGCGCCAACAGTGTTGGAGATGACATAGAGGTTTATGACGATGAAACCGGCAAGGTTCTGGCAACCCTGCACGGTCTGAGGCAGCAGGTAAATTTGTGTATTTAGTTTTGTTTGTGTTGTGTTGTTTGTGTTGTGTTGTTTGCTTTATTTTGTTGTGTTTGTGTTTGTTATTATTGTTCCCCTTTTTGTTGCCTCATCACCGATCCTCAGCTTTACCCTAGCAAATAGTGCTGTATACATGTATATCAGTTTTTTTCTATGGTCAGGCTTCAAACTGCCCAGATGCCTTGGTTTAAAAGCTTGCTTCCCTGGGTCTACTTTCACTGAAAATGTCTGGTTTAAACAGATTTATTTTTTATTTTGTTGCATTGGAGGAAGTACAGAAAAACAGTTTGAGCATAGACAAGATGTACTTAGGACATGCTCAATTGGGGGGGGGGGGGGGGGGGGGGGGGGTTCTCGGTTGGTCTGAGCATTTTCTTATCAACGGTGGCCACCTGCTACAGTCAATCTTAGTATGTATTTAAAATGTCCACTGTGTACCGGCTCCCGTAGTGTAGTGGTTAGCACTTTGGACCATGGACTGGGAAACCCAAGTTCGAGTCCTAGCCGAGGCAAGCGGGATTTTTCCTATCTAGGTCGGCTCCTACCGAGAGCGGGTGTGGTAGGGGCCCAGTGGGGAGGCTGTTGCCACACAGCCGAGATTCACCCACTTCACGGGTGTGACTTTTGTTTTAGGGTGCTTCCCTTGGTATGACACGTCTTATGATGTGGATGATTACACGGCCAGCACTACAGGTGCCGTAGTTCCTGGGCCTGGTTAATGCCGGGATATTTATGACAGGAGTGTGGAATGCTGCTCTGTCCCGCAGTCCCAAACCACACGGACCTCCATAGCATCATCTTACCATCATCCTCATCTCCATCATCATGCATAATAAAAATTGCCCCAGCTTCTGAGCCCTCCATGGATTCCACCCATGACCTGGGAGGAACACTACTGGAACTGGCAAAGAGTTGGGGCAGGAAAAAAAAAATGTCCTCTGTGTTTTAAAGAGTAAACTGCATCATTCTCTCCACATTGGCACACGTTTTTTCCCAGAAGAATGCCGGGTGTGCGCCTTACTTCATAATTCGTCCCCTGGTACTTGGTTGTTTTTATATTGGGAATGCTGATGTTTTGCAGGCAGAGAAGGAGCCAATGGACAGCAGTCCGTACCTGTGTCTGTCAGACTTCATTGCTCCCAAGGAGACAGGCATCAAGGATTACATCGGTCTGTTTGCCACCACGGCTGGGATTGGCACAGAGGAACTGTGCAAACGGTGAGCATCTTCAGGGTCACTGTGAGATGTTTAAAGAAAGCAATGTTGTTGCCAAGAGGCATTCGGTCAGCTACCACAACTGAGGTAAAAGAAAGTGGTCGTCTTCTGATCAGCGCGTGTTCAGGGTAGGGGGGTTGGTGTGGGTGCGTTTGTGTGTGGGTGTGGGTGCGTGCGTGCGTTTGTGTGTGTGGGTGCGTGCGTGCGTTTGTGTGTGTGTGTGTGTGTGTGTGTGTGTGTGTGTGTGTGTGTGTGTGTGTGTGTGTGTACGAGAAAGATGATGATGGAGACTTGGTATAGCGCACGGTTTCACCATAACTGAGTGCTCTCAGAAAGAGTTTCACAGTTTGGGAGCTGCATTTTTGAAGGACCATGCACCACACCTCTTCTTGCTGGTGTTGTAAGAGAGAGAAAGATAGAGAGTGAGTGCTTTGAAACAGAGATGCTCAGATTACATAAGGCCACCTGCTCTGCGTACCTTTCTTAGTTTCCTTGTCCTACAACATAGTGGTCACCATTTTCTTAAAGTCTCCTGCACATAGTGCCATGGCGTATCTCTAGCCGTTCTGGAGGTAGCTACATGCAGTCTAATGTTTACTGCTTTGTTTTTGTTTTTTACAGCTATGAGACTGAACTAGATGACTACAGCATCATTATGGTCAAAGCTTTGGCTGACAGGCTGGCAGAGGTAAAACATTAAGATATTAAGCCACCGCAGGTGCCGTAGTTCCCGGGCCTGGTTAATGCTGGGATATTTATGACAGGAAGCGTGGAATGCGGCCCTGTCCCGCAGTCCCGAACCACACGGACCTCCATAGCATCATCTTACCATCATCTTCTTCTCCATCATCATGCATAATAAAAATTGCCCCTACTTCCGAGCCTTCCGTGGATTCCACCCAATACCAGGGAGGAACACCACTGGAGGTGGCAAAGAGTTGTGGCAGCCAAAAAAAAAAAAATGCATATATTAAGCCACCATCGCTGTTGAGGTGCAGCATCCTTACACAATAGTTATGTAGCTTTGGGCTTTTTTTAATTGCTGATGTTGGTCAGACAAGGAGAATTACTTTTACTGACTAGTGTCGTTTTTTTTTAACGCGTAATGCATTCAGGAGAATAAGTGTTTGGTTATTGTGCAGGCATTTGCGGAGGCGATGCACGAGATGGTGCGGAAGCAGTCCTGGGGATACTGTTCAGATGAAAGCCTCGGAGCTAACGACCTGCACAAGATCAAATACCAGGTAATGTTGTTTCTTTAACTTTACTGGGGGTTTTTTTTTGTTTTTGTTTTTGTTTTGTTTTTTTTTTGGGGGGGGGGGAAGGCTTACTTGGGTTTTTTTTGGGTTTTTTTTTTTTTTTTTTGGGGGGGGGGGGGGGGGGGGGGGGGGGTCGATGTTGGTTGGTTGGATGTTTTTGATTTTTCTTTTGGGTTTTTTTTTTTTTTTTTGGGGGGGGGGGGGTTGTTTTGTTTCGTGTTGATCTTTGTGAGGAGAGAGTAGCATATACTTTTGAGAAAGAATAAGCCAGTGAGTCAATGAACAGCTTTCAGAAAAAAGGTGAACACTGCAAGGGAGAGAACTGTGCCTGCACGGGAAGAGTGATCGCTAGATCTAGCAGATCCCAGGACAGAAAAAAAAAAATGATGGGGATGGGAGGCGGGAGGAGGAATGGGGAACTAAAAGAAACTGAGAAGAGGCAAAGCTGGTTAGGACCCAACCCCCCCCCCCCCCCCCCCCACTTGTCCCTCACAGCTCCATGGACGAGATCTAGTAATCAAGTGATCACACTTCTCATACAGGTCACAGTTTGGCATCCACTTGCCTACTCGTTCCCTTCAAGGACAGGTAGTACTTTTCACTGCTGCAATCGCTACTTGCTAATTATGTTCTAACACATTTCTGTCTGTCAGGGTATCCGTCCTGCGCCTGGCTACCCCAGCCAGCCAGATCACACAGAGAAAGAGATCATGTGGCAGCTGTTAGGAGCAGACGATGTCGGAATCACGCTCACAGAGTCGCTAGCCATGGAACCTGCTTCTTCTGTGTCCGGCCTCTACTTCGCTTCACCGCAGTCCGTCTACTTCGCCACAGGAAAACTTTGTAAAGACCAGGTAGGGAGAATTGGTAGGGGCGGTCGGTGGTCTAGTGGTTAAGAGACTTGTCATCAGTGCGAGAGGTGGGGGGTTCGAGTCCCACTCGGGACAAAGAATTTTTCCTTCTCGTATGTGGCACCGTTCATTCGGGTCGATCGTCGGGGGACCGATGAGGCACGCGCTCATACTTATCATCACCCCTCTTCCCCCCCCCCCCTCCCCCTTTCACACACGCACACACACACACACACACACACACACACACACAAGGGGAAACAAGCTTCCAGCTTTTTTGAAGAAACATGTACCTCTCTTGTCTTGCTTTAATTTTTTTCTGCACGATTTCAGATTGAGGATTACGCAGCCAGGAAAGGAATGGACGTATCGGAGGTCGAGAAATGGTGCAGCTCCATTCTGGCTTACGACCATAACTGATTCGGCTCCATCTCCTTAGCTTCAGCACAGCCAGTCAGTTGTTGCCGACACGTTTTGCACATGAGAAAACGCTCAATTGTGGTCCCTGAAATATTTCCGCTACCTCAGCAGTCTTTGGTTTTCTGCAATGTTTGTAGACAGGACCTACATATTTGCTGCCAGTAAATACGGCCTTATTTGTAACATAATAAAAATGATAGTGTAGTCTAGACTTAGTGGCTGTGACCTATAAGATAAACCCCCCCCCCACCCCCCCCAAAAAAAAAGTAAATAAGTAAATATTTGACTGACCATGTATATAAAATATTGTGATTTTTGTCTCACTTGGCCCATACTGTTCAGAGTTATTTTCTCCATTGTAAATGTGTGCATGATCGAGGGTTGTTCAAATTTCACCTTGTCAGAATCAGAAATTCGTATGAATTTCAACTCTTGATAGCTGACGAATTCTACTTCTTACCTCTGTGAATGCGCATGAACAGTCATAGTCCATGTTTCTTGTGTGGGACGGGGGTTATAAGGCTTGCGTTGCGAAAGTGAGAAAAAATGGCATGTGATGAATAGTGTGTTTGAAAATGTGACAAGATGTATAAGAGTTGATCGTGTACTTGTTGTTTTCTTTTCTATTTTTTTTTTTTAATCCATCTTTCCTTGTGCCCCCTTGACATCCCCCACCCCACCTCCACCCCCACCCCAGCCCACCCCACCCCCAATTAGCATAACACGGATGTCCAAAGATGGAATGTTTTTTGGGGTGTTTTTTGTTGTTGTTTTTTTAATTCAAATCATATCACTGAGTTGACTGATTGGTATTTTGGACATTTGATTTTGTGTACATGTATTGTATGCCATTGGATTTTACAGTGCCAGAGGTCTTTCACTAGATTGTCGTGTCACATGAAATGTATTCTTGGTCATTATTTGCTTCAGTATAGATCTGCCAAGCAACTTTGTGCAACTGTATGCAGGTTTGCTCTTAAAAATTAAAAGGGACAGTCGCGATTAGATGTCCGTGTATTCCTGGCGCAAACACCATGAATTATATATGTGCATTTTTAAAGACAATAATTCAAACTGGTTGCTTATAGCCAACAGTTTGTCTCAGAATCAGGATTGGTGTTTTGAGATATGTATGTGTGTATTGTTTTGCGTGCACCTACAACGTTCCATGTTTTCAGGTGTATGTGTGTTCTGCATATATTTCTTTTATTGATTTCTTGCCAGATGCACAAGTTACCAGGGTTATGTGTGGATGGTATCTTTTTGTCTTGTCCTCTTCAGCGGGAGCTCGGGAGCTGTGAGGGGTATGCTGGTTGATTCGCCCCCCTCTTCGGGTGCTTCACCAGTTTTTCCTTCTCTCAGTTTTAGTTGCTCGCCTCTAGTCTATCAACTCTCTCTCTCTCTCTCTCTCTCTCTCTCTCTCTCTCTCTCTCTCTCTCTCTCACACACACACACACATTCCTTTCCTTTTTTCCTTTTTTATTTCTCCCTTTTTTTTTTCTGTGCTGGGTTCTGTAGATCTTGTGATCACATTTCCCATACAGGCACAGCTTTCCCCCTTGCAGCGTCCCCTTATCGATTTGTTCCCTTTGGGTTTTGCTGGCTAGGTTACATTTTCCAGCTTAGCTGTGATTCAGCAGGTAGCATGTCAGCAAAATTGTTCTGCGTTACCGAGCAGCCACCATTGCTTACACAGTAAAGCGTGGGTTCAGTCTCAGCGTGACTTGTGACGTGCAAAACAATTTTTCCTAGCTTTCAGGCTGCTTTTCGGCAGTTTCTCGATCAGTCTTTCGGCTTTCCTCCCCAGCAAAATTCATATCGTTAAGTAGGTGGTGTTGCACAGCGACGACGCACTTCCCATTAGAAAAAGCGACCGGAATTCACTGAAAGGGGAAAAACATTCCAGATTTGTGGTCTTAGTACATGTGTTCATGATATGCAAGGTGCTGTCTCTATTGGTAGATTTGCCTGCTGGGAAATTTCAGTGTGCAGGAAGAAGAAGAAGAAAAAATCATACGATTCAAGTGACTCAAATATGGAAGGTGCAGCCCAAACACGATATTTTCTACGTACATGTTGCAGCTTCTGTTTGTTCCCAAGTTCATTGTCCACTCAGCACAGTGTGGCAGCAGCATGTTTGATGGCGATGCCGTTGAATTTGTATACAACAATAAACAAAATTGTATATTTAACAACAACAACAAAAAACCTGATTTGGTGTGTGTATTTTGTGGTTGTGTGAAATCGTATTTGAGAGTGTGTGTAGGACTGCATCTTAGCTTTGCCATCTGTACTTGTTGGTACACCACCTGCATGTACAACACACGTGAGCGATATAAACTGGAGAGAGATATAATTTCAGGAACAAATTTAAGTTTCAAATTAAGCTGCGTGGCTTAAACCCCCTCTTCTCCCCCCCCCCCCCCCCCCTCCAGCTCATAAACCTCACGTTCACATGAACATATCTCACGGTCACAGCAGGCGAGAACAGCCCCCTGTACAGAGAGGGGATTTGATTTCCACCATCAGGGCCTCTGTCTTGCTCGAAGCACACACACACACACACCCCTCCCTCCCTCCCTCCCTACACCCTGCAGTTTTCAATAGTTCCAACAGTGCAGTCCACCGTTCCTCTACACGTGAACCTGCCTGAGGTGGCCCAAAAACGTTGCGTGAAAAAATAAAACACAGGAAAGTGACTGAAGATGCTACCCCATTATACTCCTTATACATACAGAATCGTAGTCACAGACAAATGATCATTAGTCTGGAAAAAAAAAATCGGTCTCCTTAGGCAGGTTTCCGGCGTTGAGTGCAGCGGGCCATCGACACAGGTTTGACTGTAGTTTGACCGCAGCAAAGCTTATAAGCGTTTCATTATTTTCTCTCCGAAAACACCACCATAGATTACAACACGTGTGTACGACACACGATAATAGAATTTTGGGAATAATGCAGGTACTTATAACTTGAAGCCTAGTCCTGTGTAACTGACTGGACTGGACCATAGCATTGAAAGTCTTCTGTGTGTTCGCTGTTGTTTTCCTGGGATTTTCAACATGGTGATTTCTCTCTCTCTCTCTCTCTCTCTCTCTTCGTCTCGGTCGACTCTGAGCACTGAACTTTTTTTTTTTTTTAAACTACTTTATTGTCCCTTTCGGGATATTGGGGCTGCTTTCCTCGGCATTAAGCGCGTCGCCGCGGTGCAGTACCACCCAATACCTGTCCTATTTTTCAATTTTGCTGGGGGAAGAAAGCCGGATATTCACGCGCGCGCGCGCGCGCACACACACACACACACACACACACACACACACACACACGAACGCACGAACGCATGCACACGAGCGCGCATGCCAAACGGTAAAGTTTTTACGCAAGATTATTTCATTAGTTTCTCTTCGAAAACAACACCATAGGTTACGACACATGTGGACGACACGATAATAGAATTTTAGGAAGAACGTACGTATAACTTGGAAGTCCACGCACTGAGATAGGGTCATAGCATTGGGAGTCTTTTGTGCGTTCGCTGTTGCTTTCCAGTATTCGGAATTTCAACATGGTAATTGTTTTTTTGTTTTTGTTTTTTTCTATCTCTGTCGTTCTCTCCGCCACGACCGATCCTGAGCACTGAAATGACATATTTTTTGCCCTTTCTTTGCATATGTTTTAGTTTCATTCAAGCTTTATTTTCACGTGTTTTCGTGTGTGTGTGTTTTGGGGGGGGGGGGGGGTTGTTGTTGTTTTTTTTAAATTTTAATCGATATATTTCTGTTAAAAACAAAAGACGATTTCAAATTGTCAAGGCGTTTATAAAGTTCGTTTGTCCTTTGTTTGTTCTCTTTCACCTTCTTCTTATGATGTGACTAATTCTCTACATCAGATCTGCTACGTCTTTGTATGGACGTGACTTCTCTAACTTATGACAGGAAGCGTGGAATGCGGCCCTGTCCCGCAGTCTCAAACCACACGGACTTCCACAGCATCATCGTACCATCATCCTCATCTCCATCATCATGCATAATGAAGATTGCCCCAGCTTCCGAGCCCTCCGTGGACTCTTATGATGTGACTAATTCTCTACATCTGCTACGTCTTTATATGGACGTAAATTTCTACGTCTTTATATGGACGTAACTTCTACGTCTTTATGTGGACGTAACTTCTACGTCTTTATATGGACGTAACTTCTACGTCTTCAGATGGACATAACTTCTCTAACTTTGACATGACTCATTTTACCAGAAATGGCTGATACTGCTGGGCTTGCTGGCTGGGACTGTGGCCGCCGAGATAAAGAGTGGGCAGAGTACGGGTTTTCTTTGTTTCTTTCGTTGCTCTTCTTTGTTTGTCTGTTAAGATTATTCTTAAGCTATATTAATGAGCTTATCATAATTATTGTTATTATTATCATTATTATTTTTACGTTGATCGCCAAGCGATCTAGTCTATGTACACGTTAAAGTCAATGCGAACGAATGAAGAAAATGGTAAGATAATCTGTACCAAAAAATAAAATAAAATAAATTAAATTCCTGCGATGAGTAGAGATATGCATATATCTTAAACTGCAGTCCGCATTACGATTTTCATGCTGAACCTGAGGTTGTGTGTGTGTGTGTGTGTGTGTGTGTGCGTGCGTGCGTGCGTGCGTGCGTGCGTGCGTGCGTGCGTGCGTGCGTGCGTGTGTGTGTGTGTGTCTTGCGCGTGGTATATACCTCTCAACCTGAAGCCAAGAAGACTGGAGGTGGCCAAGCCACCGGTGAAGCGAGAGGTATGGGAGGTAGCGGCGCTGCTGGTACCGGCGGCGGAGGCGCTGGAGGAGGTTTGGGCGGTGGCGAAGGAGGCTTGGGCGGTGGTGCTGGAGGCGGCTTTGAAGAAGGCGCGGGCGGATCTGGCGGCATGATCGGTGGCGCAGGCGGTGGCGCAGGCGGTGCCGCTTCGTCGAGGATGGGTCCTGGCTTTCTCGGTTTCGGCGGACGCTGACGGGCGTTTTTTTAGCAAGTTGAAGAAAAAAGGTGAACAATTATGTGCTTTAACCCATACGCCCAGTAAGCCCCACGCCCCGGGGTAGCCGAATGGTAGAGCGTTGCACGTTCAATGCTCGGGTCGTGAGTTCGAATCCCGGCTGGGGCTAAATATTTGTGCTGGCCTTTTTTCGTTCCCTGTCTTTGATATCACCCGTATGTGGTGGAAGAGGACGTTAAACTCCCAAACACCCCCCCCCCCCCCCCCCCCACACTAAATAACCATAGAAAACAAAAATGGAATAAATATAAAAATAAGATAGAAAATGAAAAATAAATGAATGAAATTGAACTGAAAAAAGGGAACGTTCGACACAACAGCATACTGAACACATAGTGTGTGTGTGTGTGTGTGTGTGTGTGTGTGTGTGTGTGTGTGTGTGTGTGTGTGTGTGTGTGTGTGTGTGTGTTTAAACTGCTCGTTTTGATAGTTAAGAATGATCATGAGTTCTGGTTCTTTATCCAGGGAGTGTAGCGTGTCCGGTGCCATGTTGGTTTTGTTGTTGTTGTTGTTTTTTTTTGTTTTTTTTACTATGCTTCGTACAGCTGCAAGACCGATCAGCATCTTTACCCGACAGCACTGCAGCAACTCTGTACCATCGGGTTTCACTACACTTACCCTCTGCATTGACCCGAAATCGGCTAGCCGAGACCTCCCTTGCCGCAACACAAGCACATATTTTTCGTGGCAGAGCACACAATTGCCACGAAAACTACACGCATGCTGCGGTTCTGTGTATGCACGGGGGACAACTCATGCAGGCAACAATCTCTGAAACAGGCTGAAAATGTACTGTGCCGGCTGGTGAATGCGACAGAACTCACCGCTTCTGTGTGCACACTGTGAAACTGATACCACGCTGACCACAATGTTGTTCAGAACTGTCCACTTTCCTTGTCACCGAGTATTTTTGTGTTTTATTTTGTTTTTCCTTCTTTGGTATCACTTGTCTCGGCGCAGGGGGGAGCCGAGGTGGCCGAATGGTAGAGCGTTGGACTTCTCAGTAGTAATGCTCGGGTCGTGAGTTCGTATCCCGGCTGGAGCCAAATATTTGTGCTGGCTTTTTCATCGTTGCCCCGTCTTTGATATCACCCGTATGTGGTGGAAAAGGACGTTAAACCCCCAAACACCCACCCACCCTCTCGGCGCAGGTCTCGGCTAACCGATTTCGGGTCAGTGCAGAGGGTAAGCGTAGTGAAACCCGATGGTACAGAGTTGGCACTGCAGCAACTAACACCTAGTCATTTGCGCAAGTTGGCTTACCCTGCAAAGATGGTGATGGTGGGAGTGAGCCGCGGTGGTGTAATAGGTAGCGTGTCGGATTTAGCCGCTGCGCTACTGAACGGCCGTCGACAATGTCATGGCGATGAAGTTTGGGTTCGATCGAGCCCAGATCGAGCTTGTGATATGTGATACCGGTTTTTCCTGGCTACCGGGCTGCTCATCGGGGGTTTCTGTCCGGGTTATCCGGCTTTCCTCCCCCAGCAAAATTGGAAAAAAAAATATATAGGACAGGTATTGGGTGGCGCTGCACCGCGGCGACGCGCCTCCCCCGGGGGAAGAAGCCCGAATTTCCCGAAAGGGATAATAAAGTAGTTAAAAAAAAGGTATTAGCCCGTTTATCATAAATTTACGCATTTTGGGGCAATCATTTGCGCAATGGCTTAGCAAAGATGGCATTAGCCCGTTTATCTTTTACGCATTTCAGGGCAATCATATGCGCCATATATATGTGTACTTTCAGCGAGGCTTTCTGCAGCTCGATTACGTTTTACGTACGTGTTTCAGGGGTGCTGACACTGAAGGGGAAAAGGAACAGACTGCAAGAGGGCAAACTACACCCAGTCCGTCTTCCAACCAGTCCATCTTTCTTTATGTCAGTGTTACATTGACGGCTGTGCAGCATCAAGTAGTAGTAAATGGAATAAATTTGTGAATTGAAACATACACGGGGACTTTGTCGTGTGTGTGTGTGTGTGTGTGTGTGTGTGTGTGTGTGTGTGTGTGTGTGTGTGTGTGTGTGTGTGCGCGTGCGTTGTGCGTGCGTGCGAACGTGGTTCGCGACTAACGACACAACGCAACATTTCTTTGTCGTAATTTCCACTCGACAGGAGTCGTAACCACTACCCAATGGACGGGCCTGGACAGGTGCACGCCGCTTGGCTACACAGTACAGATATGGA
The DNA here is from genome assembly GCA_018292915.2 of Batillaria attramentaria. NCBI lineage: Eukaryota > Metazoa > Mollusca > Gastropoda > Batillariidae > Batillaria > Batillaria attramentaria. Next base: position 3,249,318 of record JACVVK020000005.1, on the reverse strand, counting down.
TTTCTGAGAATATGCTATATATTCTTGTTAAACATAACGCTAACATGGCAGTGAGGACACCCTAGAAATGCGTTAATATTCACCAAGACATGGGAAAAATACAGGAGCCAAAGACTCACGTGTAGGGTAACTTTCAACAAATTCCAGCGTGTTTTTTTTTTTTTTGCAATGCTAGCTGCGACCACCTATCCCCTCATTCCTATGTCGTCTGCTAGCTTTTGTGCCAACCGCGCATGAATGCAAACAGTCCACATGCCAGGCTCATTTTCCACTGTTTTTACTGTTACCTGGCATGAAACTTATTCACAAATCCAACAAATAGCCCCAGATTGTCATTTATTACTCTGCTGAATCGAATTTAAAGAGGGCCAAAATTCTGTACTATATTTAGCGAAACTCGTACTCAGTACATGCCGAGGAAGGTATTACCGTTGTGTAACCATTTGTTTCTCAGCTCAGATCGCCACCAGTTGCAGCGGTCACGACACAAGCACGTGATTGCAGAGCCGTTCTGCATAATATCAAACAAAATAGCACAGTTTGTTTCGCAAGTGCTAGTTTCCCTCCAAACACATCACCACGACAGACAAACCACACGTGTGGTTGGCACGATAATAGAATTTTCGAAATAACGCAGTTATAACCTGAACTCTTCTGGACGTTCGCAGCCGCTTGCAGTTCTGGGACTGATTTTCAACATGGTGATTATTTTTCCTCCTCCTCTCTCTCTCTCTCTTCCTTTTCTCCTTTATCGGCCCATCCGGAACACTGAATTAATAACTCGCTTCCTTGGATTTCAGTTTCTTTGTAGACTTGACTGCAGTTTATGCCTATTTCAAGATTCAAGATTGCTTTATTAATCCCTCATGTGGAAACTGAATTAGATGTCTGCTCGAAACATAAGGGTGGGTGGGTGTGGGTGTTTGGGGGTTTAACGTCCTTTTCCACCACATATCGAAACATAACAATGACAGTACAGTACGACATTAAAATTAAGAGATTTCTCGCCTGCTTGATGTTTTGGTATCATGACTTGCTTTAGGTTATCTGACGTTTTTATGTTGTTTCCATAGTAATGGAAACAACATAATAGGACGGGCTAAAATTTCCACGTTCATAGGCAAGCATCTGTGGTACAAACGCACGTCACTGCCGATCTCCCGCAGAGACGATTTTGCAAGTGTAACTCTGACAATGACGTAAGAAAACTTGCGTCATCGATGCTGACGCGTATGGTGTTCCGAACGCACTTCTCCTCCTCAGTGAGTGCCGTCTGTGCGGATGTGTGTGCGTGTGTGCGTGCGGCTGTGTGTGTGTAAATTGTGTCCAGGCCCGTTTCTTCGAAAATACTCAACCGAATGGCTTCAAATTTGGGGTATCCAAATATATCAAAATGTTACATTAGACGATTCAAGCGTGTGATGATTGCTTAAGTGATTTGGGAGTTATCGCCCTTTTGAGACAAGTTGGTTGTCTTTCGTGTACAGGCGTAATATTTATTTAAATCACTCAATTTTTTGGCAGTAGATAGTTTGAATACGGACTCTGAACAGAGTCACTACTAGAAAATGGTCGCTCTTATAGTTTTTATGTAAACCGAGCCTGAGTTGACATTGCATGTGAACCCAGTTCAGATGCCTATTTCTCCGAAAATACTGAACCGATCGATTTCAAATTTGGGGTTTCTAAATGAATCAAGATTGTTGAATACTAGGCCCGATCCAGGTACGATTGCACACATGATTTGCGAGTTATCGCCCTTTTCAGAAAAAGTGGCTTTCTGGCGTTTAAAGGCGTAATTTACCTAAACTACTCCATTTTTTGGACATAGATAGCATGAATACGGACTCTCAACTAAGTGAATTTTGGAGGTTGTCGCTTTTATACTTTTGGCGTAAGCCGTACCCGATGAAAGTGCTGGTGAACACACTTTAGATCTCAAAATCGCTCCTACTATACATAGATAATGAGCCTGGGGTGCCATAAAAAATATACAAAAAAATTAGAAAAATTCACTGCAGCCGTTATCGTCAGTTGACTTGAAAATTTGTACTCACAGCACATTTCCTCTACAAGCCACACGCCTCACAAACATCGAAGAAGAGACGCACGCGCACTGACGTAAAGTAAGTGCGTCATGTTTGATTGACGTGATGCTGTTTTTTCTTGGGGGTGTTTCGCCACTTTCTTTCCGAATTCCTCTGTTTTGAGACGTGGTGTATTTTACTTCTACTATGTCGCCATCTTCGTGCAATCGCAGAGAAGACACGGGATATAACAGAATACAACTCCAATACTTTATGAACAGAATATGCACGGAGAACAAATTCATGAAAGAAGAAGAACCCAGAACGCTGTGCAGGGCTGCTTACGTACTGAACAGGTCAGATCCATCGCAGAAAAGGCACGCGCGCACTGACGCAAAAGGCAGTATCAGCGTCATTTTTCCGACGTCATGTTTGATTGACGTGATACTGGCATTTCTTGGGGATGTGTCGCCACTTTTTGGACGTTCTCTATGTGTAGACGGCGAAAGCGGGAGTTTCATTGATGTAGTGTGCTTTGTTTTTCCCACTGACTCTCACTCAATAGCATAGTAGAGTGAGAGGACACCACATAGGTCTCAATGGAGCACAAACGCGGCTCGCGCGAGTCTCTGTGTGTGTGTGTGTGTGCGTGTGCGCGTGCGTGCGTGCGTGTGAGTGTGTGCGCGCGCGCGTGTGTATGTCTGACATAACACATAGTTAGAAAACGTTCGCCGCGCAGACTTGTCTGTTAAACATATTGGGTCGGTATTAATTCGATCTTTACACTGCGCACGCAGCAGCAACACTTCAATTTTCATGGGCCTGCTTTCATTGCAAGAACTGTATCAAAGTTATTACGCCATATGTATTATGCGTCATGCCAGTGAGGAAAAACGTCATAGATTTCAAAGAATACAACTTGACGTCTCTCTTCCAAAAACAAGATTGGTGTGACAGCCCGGTCAGTTGTTTCCATTCCGAGAGAGAGAGAGAGAGAGAGAGAGTGTGTGTGTGTGTGTGTGTGTGTGTGTGTGTGTTGTGTGTGTGTGTGTGGTGTGTGTGTGTGTGTGTGTGGATACATGGCATTACAAAAGAACGACCGTGACGATAGCAGGTGATCAAATGGAAACAACATATTGGGCTGGTGGCGTTCTTGTTTTTTTTTTGTTTTTTTTTTGTCTTTTTAAAACACTTTTTAAAAACGGCTTATGTTCGGATTTTTGATCTGTACAATCGTTGATATATACACGTCTCTCACATCTCACGTTTGAACTTTTTTTTTTTTAATGATGTGACTTACTTGCTTCGTGATTTGTCTTAGGTTTCTGTCACTTCGACGATCTCGATTTTTAAATTCGTTATTGTATGCGAGTTCTCTCTCCGATAGCGGGAACGTGCTTCGTATGATGTGACTAAGTAAGTTACTTGCTACAAACTCACAAACATCCACCCACCTACTCCATCCAAACGTAGCTCCTGTGGCCTTGACATTTGAGTTCTCATTATTTTTACCAGAAACTGATGATACTGCTGTGTGCGGTAGCTGTGACTATGGCGGGCCGACTCAAGGGTACGTGGTGTGTGTGTGTGTGTGTGGTTGTTGTTGTGTTGTTGTTGTTGTTCGTGCGCGTGTCTGTGTGCGTGCTTGCGTGCGTGTGTGTGTGTCAGTGTGTGTGTGCGTGCGTGCGTGTGTCTGTATGTGCGTAAGACTGCGTCTGTACGATTTTCATGTTCATGTCCGTTTCTTTGTGCGTGCGTGCCTGTGTACGTGCCAGCTGGTGTTGGTGGCAGATTCGGTGGTGCCGAAGCGAGAGGCACGGGAGGTAGCGACACAGCAAGAGGTATGGCAGGTAGTGGCGCTGCTGGTCCAGGCGGCGCTAACGTAGGGTCACGAGCTTCGGGAGGGAGTGGCGCAGACGACGGCACTGAGGAGCGCTGCTAGCCCGGTATCCAAGGATGCCATAATGGTTGAATTGATTTTGAAGGGTTGCTATCTTTCGTTGTCGACCACATCCGATAGTAGCATCAACAATGAAATAAAGTTTGCCCCTCTCTCTCTCTCCCTTTCCACATAAAAATGCACATCAACTCTTCATACATACATATATGAGTGAAATCATGTATGGGTAAGAACACATATGATGTACGTGTGTGTATTTGTTGCAGTATGTATACATGTATGTACCCTACCCCATGTTTGATTTACAACGAGCTGGTGTGTGTGGAAAAAGAAGTTTAATTAAAAAAAGAAAAAAAGTTTGAATTCAGTTGAAACTTACACGTGAACTTTA